>CM024757.1:118304754-118670484 GCA_014218235.1 Colocasia esculenta | reverse complement strand
TGTAAGACCCCGGATTTTTACTCTCTTTATATCTGTAGTATTATGATGGTGTGTTGGGTGTTCGGTGTTGTGTGCTTGCATGCGTATTCATTGTGGCCTACTATAAGTTTATCCTTCTTTGAACATGAGCATGTGTGAATATCTATATATGTATACATAGGTGTATATGATGATTAATGTGGAAGTGAAGAATTAGCTAATTAGAAGTGTATTATGAATGACCAAGAATCTCTGACTTAGGATACTGAATAGTACTATGCGTGTGCTATCTAAATATTGAAAATATCCTATACTACCTATTTCATGGAATTTTGTATGAGAATATAGAAGTAGATATGTATATGTACGTTATCTTATACGTGTGACGATTGTATACCTAATTACATGCATAACACCTTGGTGTATTTGTGTATGCATGTGTATGATTAGTTGTAAGCGTTGCTCATTTGCATGGTTTAGCTAATGTGAATATTGTACTACATACATTGCATATGCATAAAGAGCAAGCATGGTAGGTGTGTTTAGTAGTTTACATTGGGATTCTATACTCCTCATGGATAACATGCATGTATCTTTATGATGATTAGGTGAGAATAGTCAATTGGATAAATTATGCATATAGGATATATATTAAGAACTCCTATACATGTAATACTTAAGCAATGTTAGGTAAAGTTGTGTAAGTTAATCTAATTACCGGTGCGCATATTGTACCCATCTATTCCAAGCATAATGTACATAAGTATGCTACACCAGTGTGCGTATACTATATATATGACAAATCAAGTGTGTGTATGCGAGGACTATTTTATCGAATGGATTATCCTAGCTAGCATAAATCATATCACCTCCTAATGATTTGCGAAGCCCCTCATAATTTCGTCATTTAAATTGCGTGTGTTGAGTCATACATGTGTAAAATATCACGTAGGTACAGGTAGGTGTCTACGTACATTTTATCTTAGTATGCTTATGTATGCTTGTGTATGTAATAGATATTTATGTACATATAATTAGTATAATTAATGTGCATGTGTTTATATTAAATATAAATAAGGTATGTATTGTCTGGTGATAGTATGAGTATAATACCATATACATATTGCTTGTATATAAGTTTGGTATGCATAGTTTCTGCATAAATTAAGGTTCTGGCCAAAGGCCCCTTGGCGTCAACATCTGGCCGCCGAGGTGGACGTCAACGTCCAGACCTGAACGCCAATCTGACCCAGGCGTCCAGCGATGTGGACGTCAACCTCTCTGACCTGCATGCGCAGCAGAGCTGCTGTCTCTGAAACAAGGCATGGCCACCCATTGGGGGATGTTCCCAAGGATCTAAGGCTGTCTAATCAGCATGGTGAGTGGGTGAGGGACTCCCCTACATCCTGAACCCGATTGGCCTCTCCCACTTCTCATTTTCACCCTTGTAAGCGAGAAGAGGAGAAAGAAAAAACCCTAGAGCATTCTGAGAAAAACCCCATTCTAGAACCCTCAAATCCGACCCTTGAAGCTGGATCTAGAGATCTACTGCAACAAGGAGGAGGCTGAAGCAAAGGAGAAGGCTTCCCCATCTCCCCTCGGCGTGGAGATCACCCAGGAACCCGGAGGAGGCGATCTGGAGGCACTTCTGCAACTTTTGGAACTGCCCAAGGAGGTCTTCTTCAAGCCACAAATCCTTGGAGGAATTTTAGAGAGGCAAGTGACCTATCTATGGTATCCCCGTATGAGTCTAGGTGGGTTTTGATATTTTATGGAATTTTCTCGAGTCCTAGACCCTCCATTTCACCCAAGATTTAGAGCTCGGGTCTGTGTTTCTGCACAGATGAGTGACGGCAGGGCCTGGACGCCCAGTCATCCTTGGCGTCCATCGATCATGCCGCTGACCTGAGTCAGCGGCCAGAGACCGCCGCCTAGTTCTTCTGGACAGAACAGTGAGCTGTTCTGTCTCTCTTATACATTAAAACTCGGTATGTTTTTATGCGATGAGGATATATTGTACACCTTATACTCTATGTATATTGTGCATTGTGGTTGTGGATGAATGTGGGTTGTGTTGGTGAATGTGGGATAATGATATCTGTAAACATGTGAGCATGACTTGTAGACAATCTTGTAAAATTCATGATTTATGATTAGGGTTTGTGTGAATGCCTTGGTTTCGGTTTTGATCATGAAGAATAGTGGGTCAGCATATGGTGTTGCAAAATTTAGTAGTTTATCCATGCTTGAGAAATTGTAAATAGTTCGGTTTGGTAAAATAAAACATGCAAAAATGGTTGTGGTAATTGATTTATAGATGTATGAATTAGGGTGTGTTGTATTCTAAAATCATGCATATATAGTAGTCTTTGTGCAAAACAGTAAGTGGATAAATTGCAAAATGTGTTAGACCCAGTTAGCTTAAGTTGTGAATAATATGCTAATTAGGTGTTTGATTTTCTGTAAATCCTATTTAGCTCAGAAAAATCTGAAATATTGAGGGTATGATTTTGAACCCGAAAACAGCATGTGGTTTTAAATTTCAGGTCAATTGGAACAGTAAATAAAAGTTATGTTTTTCATGTGAAATGTGATAATTCGTGCATATAATTGTAATGTGTTTGTTAGGGTCTAAAACCAACATGATTAGTGTGGTTACTGTATGTTAAACTCTTGAAATTCTGTAGTACCATGTTAAGAAAAAACAGAAATGTTCATGTGAGTGAGAAAGTGATGAAATGAGAAGAGTTATGTGTAAAACCATGTGTAAACGGTAATGTGTAAAAGTGTAAAAGTTGTGCCTATGTGACACTGCTACCCTAGAGGCATCGGGAGCCGATATAGAAAAGTCCTATAGAAGGCTCATGTGATATAAGTTTGTCCCAAAGGCATTGGAAAACCCCGGAGGTGGACAAGTACCACTGGATAGGGTGGGAGGGCTTCTCCCGGTCTGCGCAGTTACAAGATTCACCGCTGTATTGCCTAGGTGGTGAGTAGTGTATGAGTTGTGTAAGTGTTGTGTCATGTGTGTGTATGAGTTGGTGGAGAGCTGTGCTAAGGAATGAGCACGAGCTATGAGATATTGTTAGTGTCCTCTACTGGTGGTTAGGACTATGTGTCATGGCAATTATTAAGTACTGAAAAATGAGGAAAATGTGAAATATGTGAATATGGCACGTGGTAAGTGCCCAAGATGCAGTGGTAAGTGCAATCGATATGATATGTGAAGTGAAAGTGAAAGAGAAAATGATGTGAAATGAGTAAATTGTTAAGTGTGAACATGTGTACGTGTCAAATGTGTAAAAGTGAACCAACGGAATGAGTAAGTATGAAATCATGTGAAACCGAGAGAATGTGAGAATGTGTTATTGGAAACCATGTGAAATCAGTAAACTAATGTTGTCATTATCATGCTTATGTGTGCATAAATGCCTAGAATCCATGTTAGGGATAATTAGTGAAAATGAGTGCAAGATAGCTTGATTACTTGTTCACATGATGTGTTTTATGTATATGTAGCTCTCATGTGTAGATTTATAGTCATTGAATTTATGAAATCAGCAATCTAAAGCATGGAAAAGGTTCGTGTATGTGTTTAAAACTATGTGAAATCCATGCTAGTTGTGTTCCCTTTTATGTGTGTAAATTGTTCATGTGGATAGCTTTCATGTTTTAGATCTTTAAAAGACTAAAGTTCTTGAGCAAATGGAATAGAGATCATGTGATAGGTGAATTTCATTTTAAAATCTGAAAGCATGAGTTATGTATATAAATTGTAGAACCTTCATGATAAGTAGAAAACTTGAATTGACTGGCATGCTATGTGTTGTTAATGTAAAAGTGCATGTAGAAGCCACTAAGACTTGTATGTGTATATCATGAGTAGTGCGCTTGCTGAGTCTTTGGACTCACTCTTGCTTCGGCGTACAGGTTGACAGGTATCGGGCACTAGAGGTAGCGTGGCGAGGATCATCATTAGAAGACTATTTTGTGGAGCTGTTACCAGTTGTACTTTCTTTTGCACAAAAAGGATTATGTATGGGCAATATTTTGGACATTGTAACTCTCTTTATTTTGTATTAATGTGGACATTGTCTTTCTATCTTGCTATTAGATTATGGAATGGTGTTGGTGACGGATTAAGAGTTGAGTTGTTTACTTTATTCCGCTGTACTCTATTGCTATCCAGGTACATATCAACCTATCGACCAGTGTTGGGTAAATGTCCCACTGTGACGACGCCCTTTATACCGATGGGGATCGTTACGTTGATGGAATGTTGGATGTGCAGGTTTATAAATGCTGATAGAAGAGATTGGGGAGGTGGAGGAGATGAGCCAGAGGAGTCCATGCTCCAGATGATAGAGAGATGGTGGGACAGTATCACTCAGATTCGGACACAGTTGGATTAGCAGCCACTGTTTAGCCAGCTGTAGCAGCACCACCAATGATAGAGGAGGCAGCACTAGCCCCATTTGTACCACCTTACGGAGTAGAGGTACCCCCTGTAGTACCTTTACCTCCTGTTATACCGGTACGGCCAGCCAGTGTGGAGGAGTCCACGATGCTAGTAGAAAGGTTTTTGCGGTTGCAACCACCCACATATTCAGGAGGTCCAAATCCAGACACGGCAGAGCATTGGATACATGACATTGAGCGAGTATTTGTCACTATGAGATGTCCTCCAGCAGATAGAGTTATTTTGGCTACATATCAGTTGAGAGCATTTGCACAAGAGTGGTGGAGACTCAAGATGCAAACCGTGTTCGCGGGAAGAGCGGAGGATACCATCACATGGCCGGAGTTTCTTGAAGCATTCAACAACACCTTTTTTCCAGTAAAAATTCAGCAAGTAAAGAGGGAGCAATTCAGAACACTTCAGCAAGGAAATTTGTCGGTGTTGGAGTATCAAATGAGATTTATGGCTTTGAGTAGGTATGCACCGTATGTAGTTACCAATAATGCAATGATGGTGGAGTACTTCATCTGGGGGTTGAGGCCAGAATTACAAGATGCAGTGATTCCTTTGATGTGTGGGACAGTGGAAGAGGCAGCCCAAAGAGCAGAAATATTAGAAAGAACAATGCAAGTAAGGCAGTCCAGCGGATCAGGGTCAAGCGGTGGTAGTTTCTGACTTCCTCAACAATCCCCGGGAGTTAGCAAAGGTAAGGCACCTTCAGGAGGAGCTTCTTCTTCGGACTTTGGCAAGTGGGGAAACAAACTAAAGAAGATATTTAGAGGTCGAGGAGGTAGCAAGCAGCAAGGATTTTAGCAAGGTAGAATCTATAAGACCGAGGTGAAGGAGTCCCAGCAAAGTATGCAAGGCAGCCCACAAAATTTAGATGTTACAATTGTGATCAGCCAGGGCATTTGACAAGGAATTGTCCATATCCGAGGAGAGCTAGTTATGGAAGAGGAGCACCACAGCAGCAGCAGCAATAGTCTTCAGCTGAGCGAGGTAGAGGCACACCTTACCAGAGAGGAGGAGGATGAGGTCGAGTGATGGCGATCACGAGGGCTCAAGCGGAGGAGTCGAATTTGATCGAAGGTATTATACCTCTTCTTGAATTTTCAGCTAGAACATTAATTGATCCGGGTGCATCACATTCCTTTATTTCCGAAGACTTTCTTGATAGTATGGTACACCCTTTTGAGGAGAGGCAGTGTGAGCTTGTGGTAGAGGTACCGTCTAGAGATTTCATGCTTACTACTTGTTATTTGGATGAGGTTCCTATTATGATACAAGGGAATCAATTGCCAGCAAGATTGTATGCCCTTTAATTGAAAGAATATGATGTGATATTGGGTATGGACTGGTTGGAAGCATATGGGGCAGTGGTAAATTGCAGAAAGAAGAGAGTAAGGTTCAGCTACCCAGGAGGCAAAATATTTGAGTTTCAAGGTATGCCATTTTATACCCCTAAATTTATCATTTCTGCCCTTAAGGCTAGGAAATTGATTAATGCAAGGTGTGTAGCCTATTTGGCTTCGGTTAGCTTGGTTGAGGCAGGTAAAACAGTGGACATGGTACCCATTGTTAGAGAGTTTGCAGATGTATTTCCGGATTAGCTACCAGGTTTAGCAGCACATAGGGAGGTGGACTTCACAGTTGAGTTGCAGTCGGGTAGTATGCCCATTTCTAAGGCACCATACAGAATGGCACCTACAGAATTGAAGGAGTTAAAGAAGCAGTTACAGGAATTACTTGAGAAAGGTTTCATTCGGCCGAGTCATTCAGCTTGGGGAGCACCGGTTTTATTTGTAAGAAAGAAAGATGGCAGTATGAGGATGTGTATTGATTACCGCCAGTTGAATCAGGTCACCATAAAGAACATGTATCCACTTCCACGCATTGATGACTTATTTGATCAATTGCAATCAGCAAGGGTGTTCTCCAAAATAGATTTGAGATCGGGGTATCATCAATTGAGGATCCGGGAGGAAGACATTGACAAGACGGTATTCAGGACAAGGTATGGCATTATGAGTTTGTGGTTATGCCATTTGGGCTAACCAATGCATCGGCGGCATGTATGAACTTGATGAATAGGATTTTCCATCCATATTTAGATCAGTTTATTGTAGTCTTCATTGATGAGATTTTAGTGTATTCAGCCTCAGAAGAAAAACATGCAGGTCACATTGCAGACATTGAGGGAGCATCAGCTTTATGCAAAATTCAGTAAATATGAGTTTTAGCTTAAAGAGGTACAGTTTTTGGGGCATGTCATTTCAGGTGAGGGTGTTGAAGTTGATCCGGCAAAGGTGGAAGCAGTTATGAAATGGGAGGAACCAAAGACAGGGTCAGAAATCAGGAGTTTCCTTGGTATGGCAGGGTATTACAGGAGGTTTATTCAAGACTTCTCCAAGATTGCAGCCCCAATGACAAGACTTACCAGGAATGGAGTACCATTTGTATGGTCATCCGATTGCAGGTGTAGTTTTAAAGAATTGAAAAAGCGGCTCACTTCGGCACCGATATTGGAGATACCATTAGGACAGGGTGGTTTTGTGATTTATACAGATGCATCCAGGAGGGGACTTGGAACGGTACTTATGCAGCATGGAAAGGTTGTGGTTTATGCATCCAGGCAATTGAAGCGTCATGAGGATAATTATCCCACACATGATCTAGAATTGGCAGCGGTTGTATTTGCTTTGAAGATATGGCGGCATTACTTGTATGGTGGGCAGTTTGAGATTTTCACGGATCACAAGAGCTTGAAATATATCTTCTCGTAAAGAGATTTGAACTTAAGGTAGCATAGATGGATGGAATATCTTAAAGATTATGATTTCAGTTTGGCCTATCACCCAAGGAAAGCAAATGTAGTAGCAGATGCTCCAAGCAGGAAAGCGGTTATGAGTCACATGATGATGAGGAGTGGAGATTATATGAAGATGTGGCAGAAAACTCTTTGACTGTTCTAAGTAGTCAACAGAGAGCAGTTTTAGCCAATAGCACCATGGAGCCGTCCTTATATTGGTAGATTATAGAAGCCCAGAAAGTGGATGAGCATTTAGCCGATATTGTGAAGATGGAAGATGTCACCATAGATGATAATTGTGTGGTTCAGTTCCGGCACAGGATATATGTTCCAAATGAAGCTGGGGTGAAGTAGAAAGTGTTGGAGGAAGCACATCAGTCCAGGTACATCATACATCCCGGGAGCACTAAAATGTATCAAGACTTGAAAAGGTACTTTTGGTGGCCAAGCATGAAGAAAGAAATAGCAGAATTCATAGCAAGGTGTGCAGTATGTCAACAAGTCAAGGCAGAACATCAAAGGCCCAGTGGATTGTTGCAGCCACTACCGATACCACAATGGAAGTGGGATGATATAGCAATGGATTTTGTTGCAGGTTTGCCCAGGACAGCATCAGGACACAATGGTATTTGGGTCTTTGTTGATAGGTTGACAAAGGTATGTAGATTGTTGGCAATTAGTATGTCATGGGCAGTGGACCGGTTGGCAAGATTGTATGTGGATAGAATTGTGTCATTGCATGGCATTCCAGTCACTATCATTTCCGACAGGGATCCCAGATTTACATCTAGTTTTTGGAGGAGTTTGCAGAAAGTTGTGGGCACACAGTTAAGGTATAGTTCAGCATACCATCCTCAAACCAACGAACAGACGGAGAGGACGATCTAGACTATTGAAGATATGTTGCGGGCATGTTGTTTGGTTTGGAGAGGTGGTTGGGAGCAGCACCTTGGTATGGTTGAGTTCGCCTACAACAACAACTATCATTCGAGTATTGGCATGGCACCGTATGAGGCACTATATGGAAGACCTTGCAGGACACCGCCGAATTGGCATGAAGTGGGTGAGAGACAAGTCATGGGACCGGAATTGGTGCAGCAATGTGCAAAAATGGTAAACTTTATTAAAGAGAAGCTTCAGACGGCACAAAGCAGGCAAAAGAGTTATGTAATACACGGTGCAGGCCATTACAGTTTGAGGTTAGTGAATATGTTTTTCTGAGAGTTTCTCCAACTAAGGGAGTAATGAGGTTCAGCAATAAAGGAAAGTTGAGTCCCAGGTATGTGGTTCCGTTCCATATTATAGAAAGAATTGGAGAGACGGCATACAAGTTAGAGCTTCCAACAGACTTCACCGATGCACATGACGTGTTTCACGTCTCAATGTTAAGAAGGTATATCCGAGATCCATCCCAGGTAGTCAACTATCAAAGATATGATTTGAAGCCGGATATGTCCATGCCGGAGTATCCTGGGATGATTACATGTTGTGGTGCACAGAAATTGAGAAATAAGGAAATTGAATTGGTAAAGATCAGATGGGAAAATAGGCAAGGCGGTGAAGATACTTGGGAGTTGGCCGATGAGATGTACAAGATGTATCCGTACTTGTTTGAGTAAGTGTTAATTTCCTTTTTAGGTGATAGTTGTATATGTGTTGAACTACATCCATGTCTGTTTCTTTAATTTCGAGGATGGAATTCTTTTTAGGTGATAGTAATGTAATAACCGGTACGTTCGGATCGAGGTTTATCGGGTTTGGGGGCCAATGTGCGGCCCATTGGTAGACCAAGTGGGTCTAATTGTGTTTATACAGGTCTTTGGCAACATGTGGGAGGCTGGAGGTTTGGGCATCCCAGCCCAAACTAGCCTCTGGAGGGTTCACTGAGAACGTGTTGTATTCAGACGACGCGACTCTCTTTGGTGAACGCGTCCACCTTAGCTGACGCGACTTGAATAGGGTCGCGTCTATCTGTCTGGACACGTTTTTTCCACCGCTTTTATGTGGGCGTCGCTGCATGCGCGCCGCGTGGCACATGCAGGGACGTCGGGGTCTAAAGGCGTCGCCAAGGTCGGACGCATTTATAAACGCGGCAGGAAGACCCGACGCAATTTAGACCTTGTGTGTTTTGGGCTCTTGGCCTTGGCCGAATAGTGCATTCGCACTGTTCAGCTAAGGAAGATGCTCTTTCTATTTTGAAGGAAGATCCAGGCAAGTTTGGGTGATTTGGAGTCTAACCGACGTAATTCCGGCGTGAGGATGAGCTTCAGAGCACGAGGAATCCTCTGGTGGCGTTGGAATTGTGTCATCTTTGTGGGTAGGGGAATTCTACCCTGTTTTCTACCTTGTTATCTGTTGTATGGAATGTGTAGGTTAAGAAGTGTCATTTCTCTTATGGGAATTGCATGTGCATGATAGTGAGCATGAGTAGGAACTCATTGGTACTGTTATTTCTAGCTTAACATGTATGTGGGACTAGGTGGTGTGATTTCCGGAATGGGTTTTAGGTTGTGCTTCTGTTGTCTAAAAGGCGTCGGATGCAGTGGACGCGTTTATGTGAACGAGTCGGCCATGGCTGACGCGATTCAGTTTTAGGTAGCGTCCTGTATGTCCGACGCGATTTGGATTTGAATGGCGGCATCTGTAGTGGACGCGTTTTAACATGAGGCCACCCGAGCTCTGGTGTTATGTGGCTAGTTTTCCCAATTTGTGTCCCACATTGCTTGGGTTGTACTACCAAGGCAATGTAGGGTCTATATGGGTTGTGTTGACTCATATTGTTATCGGTAACGAGGTGTTTTGTGTGGAATTGTGTGCATAGCAAGTTGGGTGTCACGCCTTCCGTAGTTGCCTCTCCAGTCGGTTACCCTAGCACCGGGTGCTTAGAGCTTGTCCTGATACGGGAGTACCGTCAAGGTTTGTGTCATCTTCCTGGACACCCTCACTCATGTATTTGAGTTGTACGTCCGGATGAGGGAAAGATGACAGGGGACAGCGGCTTGTGTTTGTGGGTGTACGGCCATTTGTAGCGCGCTCTTGGTTGGGGGATGGACACCGGTCAACGTACTGGTCCCCAGCTAGTCCTGTTTCCAGTGCCTCACTTTAGGGTTCTCAGTCGGAGTCCCTAAAGGTGTCAGGCTTGGGCCTATAGCTGTGTAGTCTACAGGTGTGGTGTCAGTTGTCTCCACAGTTCTTGTCTTGTTGAGGTGGAGTGACAGCTGGACCTTTCGTCTATGGCTGCGAGACTAAGAGGTGTACTTGTGTTGTTTGTCTGAGTCTGTGGCTCGTGTCGCGAACTAGTTTTCGTGACTCGTGCACGGTGTACCCTTCTGTAGCTTGTACACGTGTTTGTGTTTTTCCGTTTATTTACTTACAGTTGTAGCATCCTGCATAGGTCTTGTTATATGTTTAAATGCTTTACAGCTTTATATATCATATATGTTGTTCTTTTTGTTTATCGACTTTGGGGGAGTTGCCCTACTGAGCCAGTGACTTGTGAGGCTCACCCCTTCTTCTTCCAGGTGAAGGAGAGCAGGAGGATTCTCGTCCCTCTTCTAGTTCGGGACCGCATCGTAGTGGAGTCGGGCCTTCACCCCCAGGAGAGTAATGTTTTTACTTATGGAGCCTTGGGGGTTTGTCACGGGCTGCTGTACTTATTTAAAGATTTATGTATGGAACTGAATATGTACATTCATGTGAATATATGTGGGAGATGGTATCTTATTTGTGTTCAATGTGTTTCTTTATATCTTCACAGACATGTGTGTAATGATATCCCTTGCGAGGCTTCGGCCCGATCGCGGGAGGTGGAGTCGTGTCGGGCACGTTATTGGGTTAACGGGCCTGAACGGCGAGGACCGTCACAAGAATAATCAATTATTTAAGCATGAGTACTCTTGAAATGATAATTGGACAGGATAAGATGAAAATTGGGCTTTTAATGGGCTCCCAAACATGGCTAACGGATGGGCTCAAGGTGAGTGACCAACTTGGGGCTCACTAAGAGAACAAGAAATGTGGTTCAACTTATGGGCCAGAATCGGGTGTCTACAGATTGCCCCTTCTTGGCTTCCACTTTGCAAGGGAGCGTATCGGAAGTGTAGCAGAGGTGTCATGAAATGACGATGAAGCGGAGATGACATGGAGTGGACTGAAAAGATGGGAACCAAGGTAAAGAGACACCTGATCTAACCAACAAGCAATTGGAATCTTCTTGAAAGCCCCGAGTTAGCTGCTCGAGCAGAATGCAAGGAAAACACAAGTCTGGACGAAAGGGAGAGAAAAGGATGATCAACCCCTCAATTGAGAGGTACCCTAGCCGATTGGCCTGCAGGTTTCATTTTGGAGGGACATGTGCGTGCCAGGTAGGTAACTCTGACTCTGTCCTGGGAGCGGTTTGCAACCAAAACGTATCAAAAGGAAATAAGGATGAAAATTGGATAGAGAATCCAGACAAGGAAATTCTTGGCCGACTGGCAAGAACAACTCGCTCGGAGGCAAACCTTCTAATTTTGAGTGGAATAGGATTTTGTGTTCCGAACATGAAGAACAGTTGGGCATTCAACAAGAGCTCACTATTAGCCAAGGATGAGTCATGATAGCTCAAGATCCTACATGATGCATGCTAGGCTAAAAGGAAAAGAAAACGTCAAATCAAATGCAAAGAAATGAGAAAATAGAAAATACATCAAGGATAATATTGCTAAACCAGACAAGAATGGGTCGAGAATCTTCCTGCAACCGCTGTGCAAGACAGAGTCCATCATCCCCAAACATATCCAACTTAACAGCCTATCCGACGATTAACAATGTGCACCTAGATCATCACCGTTTTTGTTGAAGGGGAACTCAGATCCTAGAGCACATTGAGAACCAGTCGGTCCTTGAAATGCTATAATAGGTCGGTTACCATATAGTAATGCAAGGGAGTAGGGATAAGAAGATCATACCTATACTTACCTGTGAGGCTCCATTTTTGTGATTTTCTTATTTTTTATGGTTTTCTGACAAATAAACAAAGCAATAATTGACCAAAAGTATAGAAATATGTACAAAAGCAACAATATCACAAGCAAACTATGTATAGACACATGGAAACACAAAACAGATAAAAGCGATGCCTTTGGGGGTCGCGACATTGTCGCAACGTCATGAGAGGTCGCGACCTTAACACGTCGGATCGGGGCGTCGCGACACTATTTTGTGCGCTAAACTCTGAAACCGAGCCTTATCCTTATCCTAAGGCTAATCCTGATACCTATTAGACTCCTAAACCCAAACCTAGTGCTACTCTAACACCTATGAACGAGTTAGGATGGGATTAGCACCTCCTAAAGTTCTATAAATAGGGGTGCATAGCTCTAAACTCGCAGCTCATCCTCTCTCTCTTCTTCTCTCTTGGTTTTCTCTCTCTTCTAGTCATGAAGAAATCTTTCTCCTCTCTCCAAGCCAACCCCATGTCCTATGGCGGTCCAAAAGCAACAAGGACGGCCCATGAATAGCTTCAATGCCTCTCCTCAGTGTCCGGCCATCTAAGTTCAAGACATGATGTTCAAGTAAGTCTCTCTCTCTTTTCTTTCTCATTTTCTCTCTCCTCTTCTTCTTCTTCTTCTTCTTCTTCTTCTCCTTCTTCTTCTTCTTCTTCTTCTTCTTCTTCTTCTACCAATCTCCTCTCTTTCTTCTAGATCCTCCTAGGCGAAAGACGCTTCTCCAAAATCCCATGGTTGGAGCCCATGATAAAAGCGCTCCCCATAGCGTCCATTAACTTGTTGTGCGAGTGGAAACTTACCAATGTCCTGGTATTGGCATGAAACTACCACAAGATAGTGCATGTATGAGATAGCATCACCGCGCTCGTGGAATTGTGGCATCCCCAAACCCATACGTTCATCTTTCCTTCATTTGAAGCCACTATCCTACTGGAGGAGTTAGAGATCATGCTGGTGCTCCCTAAAGACAAGAACAGGTCGAAGCATCTCATCTTTCACATCGTGGTCTCTGTCGACTCTTGGGCCATCCTTGGCGAGGTCACCACCAGGACCTGGGACTTGAGCACTATGACCAGCCCGGGCTACATCCATCTCATCTCCCTCTCTAAGTGGATAGCCTCACAATGCAAGAGGAAGATGGGGAACTATATAGCTATTGCCAAGGCCGCCACCATCTGCATATGTGGTGTCATCCTCTTCCCCACGCAGGATCACCTCCTATCTGCAGCCAACCTGGGCATCATTAGCAGCATCTGGGAAGGTATGCTCATCTCTCAAGCTGACCTTGGTTATCTTTATGCTGGGCTCTCTTCTGCAGCCACTGGCGGACCTCTCTTCGGCTCCATGGTCGCCCTCGAGTGCTAGATGGGCATGCATATAAACTTCAAGGCAACGGATGACCTGTCCGTCAAGTGCATGAGCCTGGTCCATCATTTGCTTGCCTTCTTCGGTGCTCCACTCCTCATGACTACTCAAGCATGGTGTAAGATAGCAATGGTCAAAGGATTGAAGGAGTGGAGGCTATACTTGAACATGCTAACGGAGGAGCAATTCGAGATGCACCCAACTTTCCTCCATAACAAGATCATCTGCCTTCCTCAATGTGTCGGCCTGGCTCTAAGACTGATTGGCAATGAAGCACTGGTCCTCTACAACACCGACCGATGCTACCTTCCGCGTGGTGCCGCACGCACGGTTGTACCGCCCCTCTCTCACTACCCGCCGATTCAAGCACGGAAGATGGATGATGAACAAGACGAACGGGACGTGAGGAGTGCCATCATCCGCTGGGAGGGGTGTGCCGCAAGCCTCATTTCAGAAGCAGTGACAGAGGACGAGGGTGTGTACCAGGAATACTTCCAAGCATTGAGGAAGATCCGACCATGTGGAGATCGCGTCGTGGCAGAGGCTACACAGGGCACTTGAGAGGGGTAGGAATTGTATAAGATGGTAGGTAGGGCTTGGAAAAGACTGGTTAATTGATCATGAGCATGATTAGGACTTGTAATTTGATGATTTGAATCAATAAAATCAAAATTTTATTCAGAGTTTGCAAGTTTGGTTGATGTCGTGACCACTACAGACGTCGCCTTAAGGTCGCGATGACTCGATAAGTCTCTAAAAGGTTGCGGCCCATAAGGCCGTCACGTTCTGAATGCGACGTCTATAAGCGCCGTGACACAAACCGACAATTCAAAAATACAGTAGCCCCTTTCTTCCCTCTCTCGCGCTCACAAACACTCCTTTCTAGCGATTGCTTCCTCTGGCGACTCCTTGCTCTCCGACTTTTTGTGCCCTCTCCCTGTGCTCTCTTCCACTCTCTGCTTCTTCCCCTCGCTCTCTCCCTCTTTCCCTCTCTTCCTCGATGGCGATGGAAGGCGGCGGCAGCAACGGAGAATCCCCCGGTGGCGAGGGGAGCAAACGGCCGGCGAGGAGATCATCCCGGCGGCGCGAGGCGACGGCTCCGGTGGAGGGAAGTGTGCCGGAGGTGGAAATGGAGGAGGAAGAGGTGCCGGCGGCGGACCTGGCGGCGGCGGCCAAAGCCCGGGAGGCCACCATGAGGAAGGTAGGTCTCTGAGGCCCTAACCCTTTAATTGATGGTTTGGAATGAATGAGGAAGCCCCATAGAGGGCTAATGTAGAGCGAAATGCCTGGGAGAAAGGCCACTAGAGAAGGAAGGCTCTGGTCAGTCTCTGACTGAAAACGAGACGGCCCTTCCCATCGCGACGGGGCAAAGGATGCGACATTGTCGTGTCGGCAAAGGCCGTCGCGATTGTAGACACCCGATTCTGGTCTACAAGTTGAACTACATTTCTTGCTATCTAAGCAAGCCCCAAGTTGGTCACTCACCTTGAGCCCACCATTACCCTTGTGTTGAGCCCATTAAGAGCCTAATTTTCTTAAAATCCCATCCATTAGCTTCTAAAAGAGTCCTTGAGCCTTAATGACCATTATTCTCCCATTTGATTGGCCCAAAATTCAAGAATAATCGTTTTCATTAACGCAATGGGTCGGGGCGCCGCGTTACCCTTGTTGCGTCCCCTTTGGCCGTCGCGACAGCCCATGCATATCCATGCACGTGGCTGTGCTGTCGCGCCCCGCCTGGTCGTCGCGTTAGTCCTTGTCGCGCCCCTATGACCTATCGCGACAACAGCCGCATGCGTTGGCCTCCGCAACCACCTCCTATTTATCCTCTCATGGCCTTATCCTCATCCCTTCCAACCTCCCAACCCACCTGAGCGCATCTAGAGGTTGAAGGACTCCTTGAAGCTCCCTTTGGATTCTCACCCATGAATTTTAATGGATTTTATCCTTTTACTTGGGTAATTATCATGAAAAATGGGATTTTTCTCTTTCTTGGTCTATATAAGCAAGGCCACCCCCTTCAGAGCGAGGAGAGCCCCATTTTTACCCCGAAGGGCTGTCGAAATTTTTAGTGGTTTGGACTTAACCTCGCAGCCCTCCTTTTTCCTCTCTATTCCTCACACTCTCCACCTCAAGTCATGCTCATTTGCCTATCTATGGAGCGTGGTGCGTGAGGAGGGTGACTCCAACTTTGTTCGTAGCTTCTGAAGCACCCAAGGACGCCATTTCACGCCAGGGAGTTGCCCCATATGGGGCTCTTTCTCTCTTCCCCCTTCTCCTCTTTTCTTCATGCATATTATTTTCCATTTTAGATATGTTGCATTTCCTTCCTTTCCCACGTTTTCCCATCACCCTAGGGGTTTAAAAACCACCCCCAGGTTCGTTCCCCCCATGCTCCCTCTTTCTCTTTCATTTTGAATGGATACTATGCTTAACTCGTTCTAACAGGGCTTCTTTCATTATTTTTCATTGTTTTGGCAGGCACCCAAGTGAAGTTTCATGAGGAGATCTTGTCCTTTGGCAGGCTGGAGGGTAGGAAGAAGGTCCCCTCACTTTTCTCCCGCACTGTAGAGGACGCGACGAACGGGAGCAACGCGACAGTAAGACGCGCCCTGCTTGGGCGTACCGACATTAGCTCCATCGCGACGGGGTCCCCCGTCGCGATATAAGTAAGTCCTTCTGTCCTCTTTACTTTTTCCTAGCTTAGTTAGCATGTTTAGTCCTTATCATTAGGCAACTAGTTAGGTGGTGATCACATTCTCTTTTCCATGCCCTTATATTGAGTACATGTTTGCGTGTTTTGGGGGTGCACATTCCCCATGATTACACCTTTTGGCGATCACGGTGGGACCTTCAGTGCTAGCCTCGTGATTTTTTTAGCCTGTTTGTCTACCATATTTGATTGTTTAAATGCCTTCTTAGAACCCTGTTAGGTGTATTTTGTTTTGTTTTGGCACTTCTGTTCTCTGTCGGAGACGCGGTGTATCGCATCGTCACGATCTCGTCGCGTCTAAGGTGGCCGGTGTGAAAACAGGTACGTGCCTCTCCCCTTCTGTCCACCTTATTTCTTTTCTGTGGATCCATCTATGTCTCTTCCATGCCTTTCTGCCATGTACTCTCGCATTCCCGAGTGTTAGAATCCTGCTAGGGTTCGGATTTTTCCTTTTCTTTTACTGTCAGTTTTCGGGCTCTGTCGCGGTGGATCGTGAGGTCGCGATAAGGTCCCGCCTTGGTTAGCTGTCGCGTATTCAGGTATGCATTAGTTGTTAATGCTTTTTATCCATGTGTCGGTTTCTGTCTGATCCATGATCTTTGCTGTGTTATTCTGGCGATTCCATGCTTCTATTGTTTGTTTGGTTGGTCTGTTTGTCATTTGTTTGCGTGTGACTACAGTTCTCAGGACTCTGTTGATATCGCGGCTGGGTTGTCGGTCGCGATAGGGTCGCGGCGTATCTGGCTGCCGCGACATTACCCGAGACCTGTTAGTCACCCTGTTTTATCATTAGTTAGATATTGCATACATTTTTGGGCACCTAGGCCCGTGCATACACTATTGATTCGTGCTGATAGGCTATCCCCCTTGGTTGAGTGAGTCCTCTCACCCGCGAGCACTCGTGGGCTAACTAGGGCCGCCTCCCGAGGACCTCCGTAAGCCCCCGTGACCGTACGCATGTTGCGGTTCGCCAGGCAGGTTGTACCCATTGTACCCTTAGTTTGGGTCATCCCCACATGTGAATTGTGTGCCACCCTTAGTCACACCGAAGGACTTGAGTTCATACCTATTAGGGTCCCACTTGACCGAGTGATATTCCATTAGTCAATCCATTTAAAGGTTAAGGACGCTAATCATGATAACTTGAGTGCTTATTCGGTGCATCCCTTCTTATCTCACAGTCCTTTCTTGTTTGTGATAGAATCTAGGATTTGCTTGGTAGGTGTTGTTGAGCAACTACCCCTAAGAAATTTAAATTTAAAGATTTTCTTAATTCAAATGTACTCATTATTTTTGCTATGACAAAATACTTAAATAGATATTCTACAAAGCAAATATATCACAAAATATATATATACAGATAAATACCACAGCTAAAATCCTGATCACAAAATTTTCTAAGTCCACAGACTCTCCCTGTGTCCTACTGAATCCGATTGTTGACTTCGACTGCTAACTTCGACTCCTTCAAAAACAAAGTTAAACAACCTCCAAAATTTTCTAAGTCCACAACTTTATATGTAATTCGACTGATGACTCCGACTGGTACAATCGAATGCCTTACAAAATCCTATACTTGATTCGATTGTCATCTTCAACTGCCACAGTCGAATGCTTCTTAAAAGTTAAACTCTTGATTCCACTGTCATCTTCAACTGCCACAGTCGAATGCTTCTTAAAAGTTAAACTCTTGATTCGACTGTCATCTTCAACTACCACAGTCGAATGCCTCAGAAATCGATCTATATAGTATTCGACTGCTATAGTCGAGTAGCCTTGTTCTTTTTTTCTCAGAAGTCGAATTACCTTGTTAGAGTCGAATCACTTCTACTCCTTTAGTCGAATTGTATGTTCTTATGAATTCGACTTCACTATTAATTCTGTACTTGATACTTTTTCTGATCTGTTTTAGGCTTAACACCTACTATAAGCTTATCTCCTAATCTTTTCACATCCTTTTTAATGGATCTTTTATATCTTATTAATCCATCAGAAATATCATTATTTTATTATTTTCTCTGACAGGACAAGTCATATTAAACTTAAAATATTCATCCAAATCCTGTGCAAACTATTTCTGAAATATTTTTTATCTGAGCCTCATGGTCTTCACATCTTTGCTCCGGATTTTCATGGATACAATGGACACAGTGCATTTATGTATTTTCAGGCACATGGCATCTGACCAAAGCCTACCTACCACTGATAAGACCCATGCTTCACCTTTTAGCATATCTGTCTGTCTACTCCTTCTGTCTAAAAGATTGGGCATACAAGGTTTCCATACCTTCTTTCTGTATTTATCTGACTCACCTACCTCAAAGGTATGGAGATGCTCTTCCTTTTGTCTTGTCCTTTGTGCAGGCATTTATTGGAGCACGTTTTTGAGATGCTCCTTTCACAGTCCACTCCGAAAGGAAAAGAGCTTATCTTCTAGCTGTGAAAACTACACCTCTTCTAAAGACCTTGGAAAGAAGCAAAACTAAAGAACCTCTGGATAATAAGCTCATCAAAATACAAAGGAAACTAGAGCTCTCTCTAAACGGTCAGATTGCAAACGGCTACAAACTCCAACGGCTATCTTCTAAATGGCTATATTCTGAAGTGTATAAAAGGAGCTCAAGTTTGAAAAGAAGACACAAAAAAAAGCTTTTGCATATCCTGTGAGCTTCATTTGAATTTCTTCAAGCTTTTCCTGCAAGCAAAAAGTCTGAGAGCTTTTCTCTTCAGAATACATTCTCTAAAGCTCTCCTAGAAGTCTTGAGTTGGGTGGCAACTGTAATTTCTTATTTTCTTCAAGTCCACCCTTGCATTTCAGATAGGATTCAAGTCTCATTTCTGAACTATTAATCCTTTTGAAGCCTGTATGTGTTTGTGCTCAGATCTGAGGCAAACACACAAGTGTTTCTTTATTATTCTTGTGTAATTTCTGCAGAAGTCTGGTTCTGCATTGCCCCTCCTGTGAAGGGAAGGACTTGTGAAAGGCAGCTGTTGTACCCCTGTTTAGGGAAGACTTGCTAAGGGAGCAAGTGGGTTTGTAATTCCTCTCAAGGGTGAGAGAAGGCCAATTCATTGGCAGATAGTGAAAATCTCAAGTGGTTGGCTTGAGGACTGGATGTAGGACTTCCATGTGGGAAAGACCGAACCAGGATAAACTCTTGTGCATTTCTGGGTGATTGTTTTTCCGCCAAGTTCACACTTGAATCACACACCACACACTAAGTACTAACTCATCTATTTATTGTTGTGCATTTCAGAAGAAATTTTAAAAGGAAGAAGTCCTATTCACCCCCCTCCCCCCAGGACATCTAGTTTGCCATTTCAATCCAACAAGTGGTATCAGAGAGAGGTCTTCTCAAAAGAAAACCAAAAGATTTGAGAAGAAATGGCATCCAAAGCTCACAACTATGAAGGCCAATCAGTTACAAGGCCACCATTCTTTGATGGTGAAGATTACCAATATTGGAAGATGCGAATGGAATGCTTCATCAGAGGTACTGACTTCTACTTATGGCAGGTAATAGAACAAGGTGACTATCAAATCCTTGGTGAAACTTCTTCTTCTGGTCTTTCCATTGTAGATAAAAGAAATATGTCTTTAAATTTCAAGGCAAAAAATTACCTTTGTTGTGCTTTGTCTAAAAGAGAATTTAATAGACTTTCAGCTTGAAACAGCTAAAGAAATGTGGGATAACCTTCAAGTAACCTATGAAGGTACAGATAGGGTTAAACAAACAAGGATAGATATACTTGTATCCCAATATGAACAGTTCAAAATGCTCCCTAATGAAAATATAACTCAAATGTATAACAGATTTTCAAACATAATTGTCGACTAAGTTCTTTACGAAAAGTCCTAACTAATGAAGAAACAGTTAGAAAAATCCTAAGATCTCTAACAAATGTATGGACCCCTAAAGTTACAGCCATAGAGGAAGCTCATGACTTAACACAATTGTCTATTGATAAATTAATAGGATCCCTTATGGCTCATGAAATTAATATGAAAAGGTTTTCTGAAAATTCCTCGAAAAAGAAAATTTCAAATGCTTTAAAGATTGCAGATTCCTCTTCATCTGAAGACTCAAAGGAAAAGTCAGATGACAGTGATGATGAGGCCATGCTTTCAAGAAAACTACAGAGAATCCTTGCAAAGAAGAAGAAGTTTGGCTCAAAAAGATTTTTTAAGAAAGAAAAGAAGAAAGAGCCAACTTGCTATGAGTGTAATCAACCCGGACATTACAAATCTGAATGTCCCAAGCTCAAGAAAAAGGATCAAGCAGAAAAATCTGACAGGAAGAAAGGCAAAGAGAAAAAGTTTAGAAAACTCAAGAAAAAGGCCATGGCAGCAACATGGGACAATGAAGAAGCAAGCAGTTCAGAATCATCTAGCTCAGAATCTGAAGAGGAAGAGAAGGTAAATCTATCCCTCATGGCGGGACTAGAACAGGTAAACTCAGAAACCTCCTTTACTTCCTGTTCTGAATCCGATTCTGATAGCCTTGAAGATGCCATCAATGAACTCTATGAAAAATATAAAACAGTAGTAAAACAAATGAGCTAAATCTACTAAACCAAGAAAAGGCTAATACCTTTCTTAAAAATGAAGCAGAAAGGTTAAACAAAAGTTTAAGTGAAACTAAAAGAACTAATGAACTATTGTGCGAAGATTTGAAAAATAAAAATAACAAAATTTTGGAAATAGAATCAAATCTTAAGGAACTCACAAATGAAGAAAAGTTGCTAGAGGAAAATAATTATCTAAAAGCCACTATAGAAAAGATTTCTAAATGCAAAACTTCTTTATTCGTCAATATAAAAGGTTCTAGAGTAAGAAAGAAGAAATATGGATTAGGACACACACCTCCTCCAAATGAAGAAGATATTATTCATCCTAAAGTGTATCCAACTCCTAAATTTGTGGTAGAAAAAGAAATCAAAAATACTAAGAAGGTAAATCAGCATGTGTATAGACAAAAATAGAAATTCAACAGTAATAAGAAGAATGCTTTTGATCTATGCTGCAGTCACTGTAATCAATTAGGACACATCATTAGCACATGCACCACTAGAAATTTAAGATGGATTCCTAAAACTAACCATCAAGGACCCAAGAAAATTTGGGTACCAAAAGTTACAACCTGATTTTGTTTGCA
Source organism: Colocasia esculenta (assembly GCA_014218235.1). Lineage (NCBI taxonomy): Eukaryota > Viridiplantae > Streptophyta > Magnoliopsida > Alismatales > Araceae > Colocasia > Colocasia esculenta. The sequence goes on along the minus strand of CM024757.1, from coordinate 118,649,015 downwards.
GGGTCGACTGAGGGCATCCAAATGGTATTTGGATAGTGGATGCTCAAGGCATATGACAGGGGATAGGAATTTATTCACAAATTTTAGAGAAGAAAGTGGTCAATATGGTGATAATGGAAAAGGAAAAGTATTAGGGTGTGGAACAGTTGGTACTAAAGAAAAGAACCTAATTGAAGATGTCATGTATGTAGAAGGTCTGAAGCATAATCGGATAAGTATTAGTCAGTTATGTGATAAAGGGCATTCAGTAAATTTTAAGAATGATAAGTATATTATTCAGAAAGGTAACAAGATTGTGTTCGAAGCTCAAAGAATAAAGAATTTATATACATTGCAACTAGCAGAATTGAAGGAAGTAAACTTATGTCTTGCAACCACCAAAAGTGAAGAGTCTGAATTGTGGCATAGAAGACTTGGTCATGCAAGCACCTCAGTAATCAAGAAATTAATGAAGCATGATCTGGTTGAGGGACTTCCCAAGATGAAACTTAAGAAATCTAGAATTTGTTCAGCTTGTGCAAAAGCAAAACAGACCAAGACCTCATTTCAATCCAAGACAATTGTTACAACTTCCAAGCCTTTGGAGTTAATTCACATGGATTTATTTGGACCTATGAGGACAGTTAGTCTTGGAGGTAAAGTCTATGGCTATGTAATAGTTGATGACTACTCAAGGTACACTTGGGTGTCTTTTCTAGAAGCCAAATCTGAAGCCTTTCAAGCATTTCTGAAGTTTAGCAAAATAGTTCAGAAAAATCAGAAATTCCAGATTACAAGCATTAGATCTGATCATGGAGGTGAATTCAAGAATGAAGAATTCATGAAGTTCTGTGAAGAAAATGGGGTTGAACATAACTTCTCAGCACCAAGAACACCTCAACAGAATGGAGTAGCAGAAAGAAAGAATAGAACACTGCTAGATATAGCCAGAACAATGCTGAATGAGTATAATTTGCCAAAATATTTCTCGGCAGAAGCAGTCAATACAGCCTGCTACATCATCAACAGGTGCATGATTAGACCCATTCTAAAGAAGACTCTATATGAACTCTACAAGGGAAAGAAGCCCAACATCAGTCATGTTCGACTTTTGGCTGTAAGAGCTTTATCTTAAATAATGGTAAGTATAATCTAGGAAAATTAGATGCTAAAAGTGATGAAGGATTTCTGCTAGGATATATTTCAAAACCAAGAAGTTATAAAGTATTCAATAGAAGGACATTAACCATAGAACAATCTATACATATCTTATTTGATGAGACTAACCCTTCTATCAAAAGGATAGTAGAAGAAGAAGAATATGTTGATGATCTATGGAGGGATCTAGAAAAGACTTCTCTTGAAGAAGAAGGAAAAGATGAAGAAAAGGAAGACCCTCTATTAGAAAATCTTCAACAACTAGAAGAACCATAAGAAGGGCTACCTAGAGAATTAAGGTATCACCGGAATCATCCAAGAGAAAACATTATAAGTGATCCTCAAGATAGGGTAAGAACAAGAGGTATGCAAAGTCCTTGTGATTTTTCTGCTTTAGTTTCTCAAATAGAGCCTAGGACAATCGATGATGCTCTGGGAGATGAATCTTGGATCCTTGCTATGCAAGAGGAACTTAATCAATTCCAGCGCAGTGAGGTTTGGACTCTTGTACCTAGACCTACTGACCATCCAGTTATTGGAACCAGATGGATTTTCAGAAACAAGATGGATGAATCAGGAGTAATCACTAGGAACAAGGCCAGACTTGTTGCTCAAGGATATTCCCAAGAGGAAGGCATAGACTTTGATGAAACCTATGCTCCAGTAGCTAGATTAGAGGCAATCAGAATTTTATTAGCATATGCTTGTTCTCTTAATATTAATTTATTTCAGATAGATGTTAAAAGTACTTTTCTGAATGGTTTTATTAAAGAAGAAGTATATGTTGAGCAACCACCAGGTTTTGAAGATACTACTTATCCTAATCATGTTTTCCGTTTAAAGAAAGCATTGTATGGCTTGAAACAAGCTCCTAGAGCTTGGTATGAAAGATTAAGTGTTTATCTTATATCACATGACTTTGTAAGAGGTAAAGTAGATAACACATTATTTATAAAGAAATTTTCAGATGGAATCTTAATTGTGCAGATCTATGTTGATGACATTATCTTTGGTTCTACTAATGAATCACTTTTCAAGTTCTTTGAAAAATTGATGCAAAGTGAATTTGAAATGAGTATGATGGGTGAGCTAAATTATTTTCTTGGGTTGTAAATCACGCAGACCAAGGAAGGGACTCACATTTGTCAAGCCAAATACATTTCAGATTTACTTTCTAAGTATGGTCTTGACAAGTGTAAGCCTTTAGGAACACCAATGAGCTCAGGCATTAAGTTAGATAGTGATCCTCTTGGTAAGAAGGTAGATCAAAAGATCTATAGAGGAATGATAGGATCACTGCTCTATCTTACTGCTAGCAGACCAGATATAATGTTCAGTGTGTGTTTATGTGCAAGATTCTAAGCTGATCCAAAAGAATCACATGTTCATGTTGTTAAAAGAATTTTTAGATATCTTATAAATACCAGTAAATTAGGACTTTGGTTTCCCAGATGTTCTGAATTCAAGTTAATTGGATATAGTGATGCTGACTATGCTAGATGCAAAATAGATAGGAAAAGCACCAGTGGCACTTGTCAAATTCTTGCAGGATGCTTGATATCTTGGTCTTCCAGGAAGTAGAACTCAATAGCTTTGTCAACCACAGAAGCTGAATACATTGCAGCAGGGAGTTGCTGTACTCAACTCTTGTGGATCAAACACCAATTAGAAGACTATGGTCATCAGCTCCAAGAAATTTCAATGCTATGTGACAACACAAGCGCAATAAATTTGACCAAGAACCCTCTCCAGCACTCAAGAACAAAGCATATTGAGGTTAGACATCACTTCATCAGGGACCATGTAAGTAATGGCAATATTTTACTAGAATCTGTATCTACTGAAAATCAACTTGCAGATATTTTTACAAAACCTCTTCCTGAGGATAGATTCACATCTATTAGAAGAGAAATAGGTATGTGTAATCCTGATTGAAATTCTAAAAAATATATAATAAAATGACACTTGAATTGTTTGTTAAGATACTGCTGTTTGAACTGTCTGTGAAAACCATCCTGAAAAATTCTAAGTCCCAGACATTCGACTTATGCATTCGAATCATGTTATAAATCTCTCATTCGACTGATGCAGTCGATTACATAATTCGACTTACTGTGATTTTTTTTTTAAAAGGCGCTCTCAATAAAATCCTTTTAAATGTATCAACGGTCAAATCACTTGATCCTGAACGTTCATCCTGAAATCTCGGGCCAGTTACTTTTTTCCTCCTTATATAAGAAAACCCCTTTCCCTTAGAAGACACCCTTTCGAAATCCATCTTCGACTCCCTTGTCTTCTTCTGCTTCTTCGCGCCCTTATTGTTCTCCGGCAAAGGACTTCCGAAGAACCCTGAAATCTCCATCCTCCTCGAAGAAAGGTAGGATCTTGGAACTCTCTTCAACATTTCTATCACTCCTTTACTGGTTCCCTGAGTCATTTCCATTTCCATATTCTAGATGGCTTCTTCTAGGGTTTCGGATACTGTCCAGTTGACCCCTGATCAACTCCAGTGTCTTGCTAAGATCCCTATCTGTCCAGGGAAGGCCATTGACTTTTCTCATTTGAGTGTCAACTTGTCTTGGGTAGAAGACACCCTCAATGCCATGGGCTGGACCAAGCTATGTCAGATTTCTGAGCCCTCTGTGGAAAACGCCATTAGAGCCTTCTATGCATCTCTGCAAGTATCTTCTGGAAACTCAGTGTTTGGGTATGTCAAAGGAACCAAGATTACCATATCAGAAGAATTATTGGTTGAGATTTTGGATTGTCCAAGTTCTGGACACAAACTCAGTGAGTTCGTTCCCCTTGAAAAGCAAAAATTGAGGATTATAGGCAATTTGGCCACTATCAGTAAGAAGGGGCTCTTAGTGAATGAGTTATCAGCAGAAAAGTGACTGATCCACTCAGTTATTACAAACATTGTGACCCCTAGAGCAGGAACTCACTCCTCCATAACTGCCAGGGATGGAAATCTACTTTTTGGGGTTGTTCAGAGGCATAGAGTAAATTTGCCAGTAGTTATTTTAGAAAAGATGACAACTTCAAAGGATTTGTAGGAATCCCTTCCCTATGGATCTCTGCTCACTCTGATTTTCAAGAGATTCTCAGTAGAACTATCTGGAGAAATCTCTGTTAGAATCAAGGAAAAAATTGGAATCTTTACCTTGAGAAGGAGTCACTATTCCTTGGTCAGCAAAAAACAAAATTTATGGTTCAAGGATTCAGTACAAGAATGTGATCATGAGATTTTTCCTAATGAACCTCTCATCTCATTATCCTCTCAAGAAGTTCAACATGAAGAAGTTCCAGTAGCAGAAAATAGAGAACCAGAAGTCCAAGTAAGATCTGAAGCCCTAGTTCAGATCCAAGAGCAAGAAGATCAGTTTCGTGTTTCCTCCTTCCTTCCTGAATCAGATGCTCCTGAGGAAACCATTGATGAAGTTCTAAGAGACATTAGAGGTAAAAGAGTTGTCTCTGATGATATTCCTATTTTTACCCCCATAGAACATGAATTTGAGGAAAGGGAACATCAAGCCTTTCCATCTTAGTATGAGACCCGGCCAAGGTCTCAGGGGGAGAGTAGCAATAACTTCTCTACCATTTTAGATTTGTTAAGTAAACAACAAGAGACTCTTTCTGTTCTTCAGATACAAGTTGAATTTATTGATGCCAAGTTTGACAATTTGTCTGATGAGGTTAAGCAGATAAAAGATCTATTGCTTCAGTTGGTATGCCAACAGGGCACTTCTAGGCCATCAGGGCCTTCTTCCTCTCAGCAGCAAGGAGAACATGTTCCAGTTCAAGAGATGCAACAAGTTGGTGTTCAAGAAACTCTAGTACCAGAACCTGAAGAGTCAGTCCTTGAACAACCATCAGTGGAAGAAAAAAGGGCCAGATTCACAGGCAGAGCAGCAGCAACAGCACCAGCAGGTTGAGCAGTAACTTGAATAGGACCAGGAGCCAAAATCTCACATTCAAGGGCATGATGTGCCAATGCCTGATCAGCACAAAGAGCCTGAGCCACAGGTTGAGGAGCCTCCTAAGCAGCAGGAAGAATTAGAGCAAGAGGCACAGTTAGCCACGGTGTTGTTTCAACCACAAATTGAGCAATAATAAGAGCCTGCAGTGAAAAAACAGTCAGCAGGAGTGGCAGCAGCAATAGAGGAGTCCCAGCAAGAGAATCAATCCCAGATGAAGCCTAAAGCCAAGAGATCCCTTGAATCCTCTCATGAACTCCAAACCTTCAAGAGGAAAGTGAAGCGCAGACTGGTCAAAAATGGTGACCCTGTCTTCCCTCAGCCTTCTTCTAGGCCTACTCCCCCTACACCAGCTCCATCTGTTAAGCCTCCTCTAGAGCCCACTCCAACTACAACTCAATCCACTACACCCACAGCACCAACTCCTGAGAATCCTTCACATTCCTCTTCTCCGGATCCTCCTCCACTTGCAACCATTCCCATGAATCCATTTTACCAGGACAAAAAATTCTCCTTCTACCCTATGAAATACCAATTCAAACCTCTCAAAGAAATCACTCTAAATCTTTCCACTCAACCCCCTCAATTTTTTTCTTCTCTTCCCACTGCCTCCAAAATTGATTCCAAGAAAACCCTTCTTCATCTAGCTGAAATACTTCTAAGTATACAACTTTCAGCCTCTAGTGGACCCAAATTAGGTGACAAACCTTCCTTACTCCTCCCACCATTTTGGTATGCTTTCATCCACCACTCTGAGCATTGCATGAATCTGTTTAGAGAATATCTATCTATTCGAGCATTCCTTGATATTCATGAGATGCCAGGGTTCACCTTTGAACATTGGATTCCTACTCTGCTCAGAACTACACAAATCTCAGTAGAAGACCTTCAGTTCATCTCTCAGAAAAGTCATTGCTTAACTCCCAAAGAGTTCATTAACCTCTATCCAAATGAAGCAGCCAGATATCAAACAACCCAATCTAGAAACCAATTTTTGATAGTTCAGCATCACCTGTCTCTAAGGTTTCATGAGCTGTTTGAAATTCATCTCAGGAACTCTCAGGCCAAGTACACCCAAATGAAAATCTTCAACTTTGAAAGATTCAAATTAGGTTTGCATGATGTTTCTAAAGGCCAATGGGAAAATCTTTTAAGAGGCCAAAGAGAAATTGTTCCTTCCATGACTGTGGTTCTACCTTCCGGTCTCCATCCTCCCCTCATAGGAGCTGTTGCATACAGAAGAGACTTTGCTGAAGCTATCTTTAACAGATTCATCTAGATTTCCACAAGATTCAAAATCAAATACAAATACAAACTGTCTTTCCAAAGATTTGTATTTCTGCAACTCTCCAAGAAGCCCGTCATCTCCTAGATTTTCAACTATGTTTTGTTGAAACTGAAAGATTCAATATTGATCAATGGGCAACAGCTTATCCCTCTTACCACTCTGATTGTGAGAAGTTGAAGCTTACTCTTGATGAGTTTCACTCCAAGAGTCTTAAGGACTTAAGAAAGATCATTGGTCATAGGTGGGCATAGAGGTACTTGATATATTATCAAGCCAAGGATTCAGCTGTGTCCAGTGGTCTGTGTAGGATCGAATGGGTGGATGGATCAGATCTAGAAGGGGGGGTTGAATAGATCTAAAACCAATTTATGCGGAAGCTCAAGCAATTTAAAATTACTTCGAATCAGAGATCAATTCACCCAAACAATTTACTGATCTGAAGTGTGATTAGTGTGTGTGAGCAAATCGATTAGTAGCGTGAACGAAATCCCTATGCATGCATCTAGCGTAATACAAAGTCAAACCACAATTCAAACCATTGCACAGAGGATTTTTAGGTGGTTCGGAAATCACCTCCAGTGACTCCTACGTCCACCTCTCACACAGTGAGACCACACTACTCAAAACCTTGAGTACAACCTACACAGGAGCACGACGACTCCAAACACCCTTGAGTTCAACGACTCACAAATTGAGCGCGACGGCTCAAACAACAACCAGAGCACGACGACTCCAAATTGAGCACGACGGCTCAAACCACACCGTGAGTGCGACGACTCACAAACCAGAGCTCGAAGGCTCCCAAAAATACAAGCTAGATCAAAGACAACAGAAATCAGATCCTCTAGCAATGATCTGATTCAAGACAAATTCGTACACAGAAATTTGCACAGAACGTCATGCACAAATCTCATAGACGAAATAAAGAAGAACAAACTCTGAAGTGAGAAATGGATGTAGAATGAGTGTTCTTCGATGAAGAGGCCTTGCAGACACTTCAATTGAGGAGCCTTGATGGAAATCAATGGAGATTCTCCTCAATTGGCGATGCTCTGCTTGATGGCATCTGAAATGCCAGAAATCCTTCTTCTCCTGCGCCTCTTTAGTTGGATCTGCTCCCTTGCCTAGCACAGCAAGCTTCTCTCCAGAGATTCCCCTTGATTCCCACGTCCTTGCTCTTGAAAGGATGGCCTGCAACTTCTGGAGATGGAGCAAGATTTGGAAAGTCCCCTTTGGCCGCCAAAAAGCTTCTTCTGGAAGTGTATGGGCTCTCTTACCTTTGGGGTACAAGGAACATGGGTATTTATAGCCCCATATGTCCATAAAGTGCCTTGGGGTGCATGGGCACGAAAACCTAGGTCAAATCCCCTAATTCCCAAGCAGCCACGTGTCTAGAGAAATTCACGTTTTTGAGTTTCAGCCGGAGTGTGTCGACACCACCATGGAGTGTGTCGACACACTGTCCCAAACTGGCAGAATTGGTTCTCTGGGAAGGGTCACTAGTGTCGACACTACTTCAGGCTGTGTCGACACACTGTCCAGAACTGACAAACAGGTCTTCTGGGAATTGGATCTAGTGTCGACACCACTTGAGCCTGTGTCGACACACTATACAGACCTAACAATTGGGTTCTCTGGGATCTGGGACTAGTGTCGACACTACCTGGGACTGTGTCGACACACTTGACCCTGTCTTCATGAAAAATCTTCAGGGACTCTGACCCAGTGTCGACACCATTAATGGGTGTGTCGACACTACCATGACAAAATCTGTATACACCTGCAAATTTAACACATAAATCATAAGTACAATGTGTTATCATTAAAATATGAGATATTAAACATCAAAAACATGTTGTCTAAGCATTATTGTGATATGTATAAAATGTATAACATGTTCAACATGTCATCATCAAAATCACAATATGTCATCATTAAAATCACAATATGTCATCATTAAAATCACAATATGTCATCATCAAAATCAAAGTATGAGTGATGTTCATTGGTCATCATTAAAATACAACTTTAGGAAATTCCAAAACACACTCAACCCAACAATCTCCCCCTTTTTGATGATGACAAAACATATGCACAGTCTCCCAATAACTTGACTCCCTTGACTGCAATAACTCCCCTTGACCATATACACCCTTTGAACTTTCTCCCCATAAAGAACTTTCTCCCCCTAGAAACTTTTACTCTCTCCTCCTTTAAGGAACTTTCTCCCCCTTTTTGACAGCATCAAAAAGATAGATAAGAGAGAGAAACAAGGATTATAGGAGATCAAGAAATGAAATGTGGGAAATGAATGGTCAGAAGTAATCAAAATAAGTGAGGCAAAGTGATATTGTCAAATGAGAGAAATGATTGTGTTTTGGGTATTGTGCCACAAAGTTTAATCACAAAGACACACTCAACACAAGGTATAGCAAAAATATAATGATCTGAATGTAGTTAAAATAATGATGCAAATTTGAAGTAAAGTGACCTATATGAATGAGCAAAAATATTTAACAAGGATGTTAGGAGCTTTAAGTTTAACACAATGTAAAATAATAGGTCTAAACTCAGTATACATGAACTTTATGAAGATCTTAAGCTTTTTCATCCTGTCAATTTGATTTTCTTTCATTTTTTAACTGGGAAAGAATACAAGAATAAATTAGTTAAATCTCACTTTTCAGTGCAAGAGATCACATTGATCAAATGCAAGATCTCCTGATTACTCAGTGGTTTAACTTTCATTATCTTATACAGAGTTAAAAATTTTGATTTCCACTTTTTGACGCGAAACATATCACTTTTTAGGTGAAACGGCTCGGTTACTCAGTGGTTCAAGAATTTGCATTGCTCTGTTTGTATCTTTCCAGATTGTTGATCATTTTCATCATTTTCTTTTGATGTTTTGCAGGAATATGTTTGCTTTGACCAGACAAGTCATGACTATGAATTTAGAGAAATTATTCTTAACATGTGGTAAAAATGAAGCTTAAACATGCACATGTTAAATAGTAAAGTCACTCATGTGCCTACAAGTGTTTTGCAAGTCATTTTACAGACATTCAGTATTAAGATTGCTTAACCTTGAAATGATATTGAATCTTTGAAATTAAACTAAATGCACAATGAGTTTATTTTCAATGTTTTAATTCTCTCATAAGAAAATAGCACAAGGACTCAAAAATTCTGATGACTTAGGGGTTCAAAATAAACAAGTAAGTTCAAGAGATATGACAATGACTCCCCCTTTCATGTATCTCCCCCTTACAAGGTGAACATGAAGATTATTGAAGAAATAGGAATGGAATCAAGAGAAAACAGAATGAACGTGAATGTTTTATTTGAAAGACAAGGACTCCCCCTCAACAATTGCATACAAGACTCTTGATACTTGGCGGAGACATATCCTCACGCATAGTGAAAGTGTCTAGACAAGCCTGACTTGTCTTTCTTCAAATCATCATTTGATATACCAAGAATCCCAATGCAATGTGAGAGTGAGGAATTCATTTGCAGGAACATTTGTCAACAAACTGAATATTGTTGTTAAATCAGATATGAAAGAATATTTCTTCAGCATTTCACTCAAAGATTTTTTTGACTCACTTACCCATAAGATATGCATGATATGAAATGATCATTTAAGCAATTCAGATATGTTCATTCAAAGTAGTTTGCACAGAAAGAATATGAACATGATCAAGCATGCATTAACAGGCAATTTATTGAAGGAGAAAAGATTCAAAGACTTAAAATAAAGTTTTTGAGATTTTCATTTTTCTTGATGACCTTTTATGCAGGAAAAAACTATTAATACTTGGCGGAGAGTTTTTCTCACGCATGATGAGAGTTTCCAGACAAGCCTAACTTGTCATTTCACATTTCACCATTTGATATACCACATAGTCACTGCAAAAAGGTCAATTATTCTTTAGTTTTAACATGAAATTCATTGCATTTTCAAGAACATTTTTACATTTTTTTTAAATTTACTCCCCCTTAATATGTGCATGGAATGAAAAAGCTAGCAAGTACTTCACATATGATTATGCACACAATTAGCTTTAAACATAACATGACTTCTGGTACTTGGCGGAGAATTTTACTCACGCATAATGATAGCTTCCAAACAAGCATAACTTGTTTTTCCACATGTCATCATTTGATATACCAAAAAAGTCAAAGCAGTTGATATGCACACAGAATCATGGACACAGTTATGCAAGCATGATAACACAACCATGATTCCAATTGTAATGACACAAAGTTCATTGTTGGGAGTACCATTGAAACACATTTCTTATTGTTCAGATAAAAATTAAGCATTCATTTCAATTCAGGCAATTCAAATTTGAAATGATAAAGAAGTTTTACCTGAATGGACTTCAATTGTTTTTCAAAGATTTTACATGTGTTCTCCAATCATTTCTTGCCTTGCACAGCCAATATCTTGAATCCATTTACAAAGTATGGCTGCAAGACTCCTCAGCTTGCTGATCAAGCTAGTTTTGGGACCCACACTTGCTTGGGTCCTGCAATAAAATCAATGTTAGAGTGCAACAAAGATTTCTAAATCCAAAATGCTTTTATTTTTTGTATAGATGCATTTCTTTCATTGATAGAACTATGAGCAGAATTAGTTTCAAATTTTCTTTTTCCCTTGCTCAATGTATCTATGTTTTCATGAAGTTTTCTACTTTTTGGATTTTTAATATAAGCAGAAACAGAATGATTTTGTGCAACATTTCTATGCCTATACACATGAAATTTCTGAACATTTTCAGTATGAACATGATATTTATTCCTATGTGTATGAGCATATGCATTAGACTGGAATTTCTGAGTATGCACAACAAAATCATTTCTGTACCAACAGTCCCTAGAAATATGACCAATTTTATAACAATGAAAGCATTGGACTGATTTGGCATGTTTATTGAAATTTTGATTTCTAATCCAGCAATGTTTGGCAAGATGACCAGGTTTATTACAGTTAAAGTAAATGAGAGCATTTCTTACCTGGTACTTACATTGGCATGTATGCATTTGCTGGGTTCTCCTTTTCATGTGAGGAGGCTTTCCATGAGGAGAAGGAGGTACTTTTTGGTGGCTCTTGGCATGATGTGAATTTGAAACTTGCCTTGGAGCTTTTTGGACTGATGGAGGAAGTAGATGATTCTTCTTGACATCAACATTTTTCTTTTTCTCTGTCTGTTTCTGAATAGGAACTTTCACTAATCTTTTATTAGAAATAGCAGAGTTCTTGTTTACAGTAGTTTTAACAGAAGTTATTGTGGTTTTCTTTTCATTTTTCTTAGTTTTCACAGAAGCAAGACTTGTGTTTGTAGTGTTCTTCAATTCATGTTGAAGCTTCTGTTTTTCAGTTTTTAATACAACAACTTCTTTTTCTGAAATTTGAAGCTTGTTTAGCATGACATCCAAACCATTTTTCATCTTGTTCTTTTCATTTTCAAATTGAGCAATTTATTTTTCCAAATCAACAATTTTATTACTCAAATTACTACAATCATTATCTAATGGTTTGTCATTCAACAAGCATTCAATCTTCCTCTTTCAATGATGATTTTCTTCAACAAGTTGTTTGCATCTCTCATTTATTTGACGATCATGAGCCATGTTAGAAATCTGTTTGTTTAATTGATCATTATCAAATTTGAAGTTTTCATTGAGATCAATCAATTTTCCATTTTCCTCTTTCAAATCAACATTTTCATATTCCAACTGATCATGATTTTCTTTCAACTTAGACAACTTGTTTTCACAAATTTTGATTTTATCTTTCAAACTTTCTTTTTCATAATTCAGTTTCTGAACTTCATTTTTCAAATTCTCATTTTCTTCTGAAAGATCTTTATCATTGTTCTGGAACAATTCAAGTGTGTTTTTCAAATTTTCACTTTCCTTATGGCAATGTTTAAAGTCTTTTTCAAATCTTTATTCTTAGTGTTCAGCTTTGCATTAAGATTTTGCATCTTTTTACAAAATTCAATCAATTCAACATAAGACATGCTTTCATCTGCATCAGAATCAAAATTAGAATACATAAATGGATCTGGAATTGATTTACCTGACCTTGTAGACCCATTTGAATTCTTGTGTTCTAAAAAGGATGCAGAATGCTCTGAGCTCATGGAATGTGCTGTTAGAGCCAAAGTCTTTTGAATTGTTGATTTTCTGGATTCATTGAAGCTCTTCTTTGCCATTAAGTGCTTGTGAATTTCTTTTGCTCCTTTTCTTTGTGAATCCTTTCCATCACTGCTGTTGGCCATAAAGTATAACTCCTCATTTGCTGAACTTGAAGAGTTCTCTTCTTCATCCTCACTTTGGTCTTCATCCGACCAAGTTGCAATCATGGCTTTTGGCTTCTTCAATTTGTTGTTCTTCTTGTATTTGTCCTTTTTGATCTCAGGACACTCACCCTTCATGTGTCCTATCTTGTTGTACCTGTAGCAAACAATATCTTCATCAGTTTTTTGATTTCTGCTATCATTAAAATTTGAAGAAGAAGCATTCCTTTTACTAGAAGAATATTTTTTCTTTCCATTGAATTTTCCTCTTCTTGATTTTAAAAATTTTTGAATTGTCTAGTCATGATGGCAAGTTCATCCTCATTAGACTCAGACTCATCAGAATTGATTTTTCTTGATTTTTCTCTTTGTTGCTTGATGAAGTCTTAAGTGCTATTGGTTTAGCCTTAAGCATGTGATCTTCACTTCTCTTCAGATTTATTTCCTAAGTCATTAAGGATCCTATCAATTCATCCAAAGAGATTTTGGACAAATCTTTAGAATCTTCGATGACTGTGGCCTTAGTGTGCCAAATTGAAGAGAGAGAGCACAAGATTAACCTTACCAAATCAGCATCTGTATAATCCTTACCTAAAGCCTTCAGTCCATTCACAATGATCATAAACCTAGCAAACATTTCAGAAATTGTCTCATCAGATTTCATCATAAACAGTTCATATTCAGAAACAAGAATATTTGCTTTGGTTTCTTTAACTTGGGATCTTCCCTCATAAAGTAACTCAAGCTTATCCCACATCTCCTTAGCAGATTTGCACATGGAGATTCTTGAGTACTCTTTTGGGTGGACTGCACATTGAACCATGTTCATGGCACTGTAGTTTAGGGTGGCCCTCCTAATTTGTTCCCTTGTCCAGGTTTCCTCTTCTCTCTGGTTCTCATAAGGACCTACCTCAACTACCCTCCAAATCTCATAGTTCTGGGCTCTAAGGAAGACTTGCATGCGATTCTTCCAATAAGAATAGTCAGTCCCATTGAAGAAGGGTGGCCTATTGATGGAATGGCCTTCAGCAATAAAACCTTGAGAATCCATCAATTAAAATGAGATAATGAAAGGGCAAGCAAACAATTCAAGTAATTAACACAGAGATCAAATAGAAGCAATCAAATCAGATTAGAAATAGATATTAACCCGCTCTGATACCAATTGTAGGATCGAATGGGTGGATGGATCAGATCTAGAAGGGGGGGGTTGAATAGATCTAAAACCAATTTATGCGGAAGCTCACGCAATTTAAAATTACTTCGAATCAGAGATCAATTCACCCAAACAATTTACTGATCTGAAGTGTGATTAGTGTGTGTGAGCAAATCGATTAGTAGTGTGAACGAAATCCCTATGCATGCATCTAGCGTAATACAAAGTCAAACCATTGCACAGAGGATTTTTAGGTGGTTCGAAAATCACCTCCAGTGACACCTACGTCCACCCCTCACACAGTGAGGCCACACTACTCAAAACCTTGAGTACAACCCATACTAGAGCACGATGACTCCAAACACCCTTGAGTTCAACGACTCACAAACTGAGCGCGACGGCTCAAACAACAACCGGAGCACGACGACTCCAAATTGAGCACGATGGCTCAAACCACACCGTGAGTGCGACGACTCACAAACCAGAGCTCGACGTCTCCCAAAAACACAAGCTAGATCAAAGACAACAGAAATCAGATCCTCTAGCAATGATCTGATTCAAGATAAATTCGTACACAGAAATTTGCACAGAACGTCATGCACAAACCTCATAGATGAAATAAAGAAGAATAAACTCTGAAGTGAGAAATGGATGTAGAATGAATGTTCTTCGATGAAGAGGCCTTGCAGACGCTTCAATTGAGGAGCCTTGATGGAAATCGATGGAGATTCTCCTCAATTGGCGATGCTCTGCTTGATGGCATCTGAAATGCCAGAAATCCTTCTTCTCCTGCGCCTCTTCAGTTGGATCTGCTCCCTTGCCTAGGACAGCAAGCTTCTCTCCAGAGATTCCCCTTGATTCCCACGTCCTTCCTCTTGAAAGGATGGCCTGCAACTTCTGGAGATGGAGCAAGATCTGGAAAGCCCCCTTTGGCCGCCAAAAGGCTTCTTCTGGAAGTGTATGGGCTCTCTTACCTTTGGGGTACAAGGAACATGGGTATTTATAGCCCCATATGTCCATAAAGTGCCTTGGGGTGCATGGGCACGAAAACCTAGTTCAAATCCCCTAATTCCCAAGCAGCCACGTGTCCAGAGAAATTCACGTTTTTTAGTTTCATCTAGAGTGTGTCGACACCACCATGGAGTGTGTCAACACACTGTCCCAAACTGGCAGAATTGGTTCTCTGAGAAGGGTCACTAGTGTCGACACTACTTTAGGATGTGTCGACACACTGTCCAGAACTGACAAACAGGTCTTCTGGGAACTGGATCTAGTGTCGACACCACTTGAGCCTGTGTCGACACACTATACAAACCTGACAACTGGGTTCTCTGGGATCTGGGACTAGTGTCGACACTGCCTGGGACTGTGTCGACACACTTGACCTTGTCTTCATGAAAAACCTTCAGGGATTCTGACCCAATGTCGACACCATCAATGGGTGTGTCAACACTACCATGACAAAATCTGTATACACCTACAAATTTAACACATAAATCATAAGTACAATGTATTATCATTAAAATATGAGATATTAAACATCAAAACATGTTGTCTAAGCATTATTGTGATATGTATAAAATGTATAACATGTTCAACATGTCATCATCAAAATCACAATATGTCATCATTAAAATCACAATATGTCATCATTAAAATCACAATATGTCATCATCAAAATCAAAGTATGAGTGATGTTCATTGGTCATCATTAAAATACAACTTTAGGAAATTCTAAAACACACTCAACCCAACAGTCTGCATTGGAATATCACTCTCAATGAGTTTCTTCACCTTGTAGCTTCTAAGCAGTTTGTTCCCCTCAAACCTCGCCTAGAAAGAGAAAAGTATCACAATAGGATTTCCTGGTACCGGAGGTGCCACATCAAATCTCTTAAAAAATTACCCTCCACCAATCCTGATTACAACATAGATTATGCATTGTTTGACAATTTCTTTGAGAAAAATGAGAAAAAGCTCTGGGATCTCCTTCAACCTTTTCTTGCCAAGATCCCTAGATGTGACGACCCTCATTATACCAGTACGGTTATACCAACCCACGTCGGTATAGCAAGCGTCATCACAATGGGACATTTACCCAAACGATACAAACAGCTGAGATACACGCGAATATACAACAGAGTAGCGGAAGTAAAAGACAACTGTCTTCATTCATTCATCATCCACATTTAACATACATAAGTTGCAATAACATTAAAGAACTTAAAAGTTCACATAATTTAAATTGCTGAAAATTAAATATACAATGTCCACACTTATACAATTTTCTCATGATAGTTCTAGTACAATGTCACTTTTACATACTATGAAAACACAAAAGGGGTACACTGCTCCAACAATCTAAACTCCGCGCTCGGAGTCCGTCTCTATCATCTCCTCCACGAGAGTCTCGTCACCGTCTATACCTGTACGCCGAAGCAAGAAGTGAGTCTTAACGACTCAGCAAGCAACACTACTCATAACATACACGTATAAGTCATAGCGGTTTCTACATGCACATTCACAATTTCAACATATGGCATGCTAGTCATTTGAAAGTTGCAACCTATCATGAAAGTTCTACAATTTAATACATGGATCATGCTTTCAGATTTCTAAGAATAAAACTTACCTATCACATGCTCTCTATTCAATTTACTCGTGGAATTTTGCCTTTAAAGGACCAAGACATGAGAGCCACCAACATGAACACTGTGCATATATGAAGGGAAAACACAACTAGCATGGATTTTACATGTTCTTAAGCACATACATAGACATTTTCACATGCTTTAAGTTGCTGGTTTCACATGGTTTAATGGCTGTAAACCTACACATGAGAGCTACAATGTTGTTTAAAACATACCATGTGAACAACCAATCATGCTATTTTGTACACGTGCTCATCAATTATCCCTAACATGGATTCTAGACATTTTCGCACATATAAACATGATGATAACAACATGAAATTACTGATTTCACATGGTTTCAGATTTGTCTCACATGGATTTCAATGTCATATTCTCACATTTTTAGTTTCACATTTTCTTTACACAAGTTTCCAATTCACATGGTTGCACTTTGCACTTACACATTAACACATGAACACATACACATTACACATTACACATTCACATTTTAGGTGCCGTGACACATAGTCCAAACCACCAAAGAAGGACATATACACATCACATTACACATAGACGCCATCTAGGCATTACAATGGCGACTCTTGGACTGCGCAGACCGGGAGAACAAGTCTCCACCCTAACCAGTGGTACTTGTCCACCTCCAGGATTTCCCCCTAATGCCCTTAGGGTCACTTACACATTGAACTTTCTCAGGGGGACTTTTCCCTGATACAGTTCCACTGCCCTCTACGGAAGCAGTGTCACATTGGCACAGTTACACATTTTACCGATTTTACACATAGTTTTACACATATCACTTTTCATCCCATTCACTTTCTCACTCACATGCATATCTCTGTTTTCCTGACATGACACTACAGATTTCAGGAGTTTAACACACAGTAAATTCACCAATTAGGTTGGGTTTAAACGATATCTAATCACTTTACGATGACATGCATAAATTTTTACATTTCACATGGAAAAAGTGCATAACTCCTTATATACTAGTCCAAATGACCTGGAAATTTAACCACATGCTATTTTCGGGTTCAAGATCATACCTTCAATTTTTCAGAGTTTTCTGAGCTAAATAGAATTTACAGAAAATCAAATACCTATTTAACATGCCATTCATAATTTAAGTTGACATGGAGTTTAACACCATCATACATTTTTGCCACTTACTGTCTGAACCCTAACATGCCCATAATCATAGAATTTCTTCAGAGTTTTCTGAGCAACATATCATTTTCTCAAGGTTTTATAACCCTACACATGCTTTTCTAAATTCAATTTCAGAAAGCGTAATAATTCAGATAAGCATGGAGAATTTTTCAAAATTTCCGAACAGAGACTAAGTGTTATATGCATGATCTGAAAATATAGAATTACCCTAAATCATACAACCATAGATCGATCACAACAATTCTTTCTTGCATGCCTTTTTATTTACCGAACCGAAATTAATAGCAATTTATGCAAGCATGGACAATTTATCAAAATTTGAGTACACATATACTGATCCACTAACTTCATGATCTGACAAAACTTAGGGCACTCAGACTAGTCCTAATCATAAAACATGGATTGGCAAGATCACCAACAAATCATGCTTGAAATTTCATGGGATAATAATCTCTAACATTCACCACCACACATCATAACTCATCCATCCACACACCACATTCATCACCTCAACATTATACATACATATAAATGATTTAAAGTATATCCTCATCGTGAAACATATCGAAAATAATCGTATAGGAGGGCAAAACAGGTTGTTGTTTTGTCCAGATGAACTTGGCGGCGGTCTCTGGCCGCTAGTTCAGTGTCAATGTCATAGTCGATGGACGCTAAGCATGATCTTAGCGACCAGGGACTTTGCCGTCAATGCAGGTCTTGTGCAGAACACAGACCCGAGCTCTCAAGATAGGGTGAATGTGGGGGTCTACGACTCGAGAGAAAATGCATAAAAATGGTAGAATCAACCTAGACACATACGGGGACGTTATGGTTAGGTTACTTGCCTCTAGAAAACTGCTCCAATGGATCTAAATGCTCGGAGAAGCTCTCCTTGGGCCGTCCCAAGAAGTGCAGGAATGTCCTCCAAGATCTCCTTCCTCCGGGCTCTTGGATGATCTCCACAGCAAAGAAATGTCAGGGAGGCCTTCCTCGATGATCCCTCTTCCTCGATGATCCCTCTAGCCTCCAGTTGCAGTAGAACGCCGGACAAAGCTTCAGAAGTTCGGATTTTGGGCTGCAAAGATGGGGTTTTCTCACAGTCCGAAATAGGGTTTTCTCCTCTTGTTTCTCTCTTGCAAAAGGGTGAAGAGAGGGGTTGGGGAGCAGATTCGGGCTTAGACATATGGGAGAGGCTTCTCTCCCACTCACAGGGTGACAAGATGACTCTCAGAGCCGTTGGGGACAGCTCCCCAATGGGTGAGCTACCTTGTTTCCGGAATTTCTGGCTCTGCAACGCATGCAGGTCAGAGAAATCGGCGTCCACATCGTTAGACGCCAGGATTAGTGTTGGCGTCCATGGGTGGACGCTGACACCTCATCGGCGGCTAGGGGTTGACGCTAATAGGGCCTTCGGCCAGAAGTTTAAAACATGCAGAAAACTATGCATGCCATGCATATATACATGCAATATGTATATGGTAGTGTATCCATACTATCACCATTCAATACATGCATTATTTACATCTAGTATAAACACATGCACACGTAATTGTACTAATTAATACGTACGTAAATATGTATATACATACACAAGCACAAATATACACAAACAAATACAATAATGCGACGAAAATTCGAGGGCCTTACACTAGATCTCTGTATTTACCTAGTTCTCTGTCTAAGTCATGAACATTTTCTCATGTATTTCCTTTGCTTTCTGAATGTAATGTCTTTTGCTTGGCTATCCTTTTTGTTAATGCCACAAAGGGGGAGAAAAAGAACATATTTATTACTGACTATTTAAGTATTTTTGTCATTAACAAAAAGGGGGAGAATTGTTGAGCAACTACCCCTAAGAAATTTAAATTTAAAGATTTTCTTAATTCAAATGTACTCATTATTTTTGCTATGACAAAATACTTAAATAGATATTCTACAAAGCAAATATATCACAAAATATATATATATAGATAAATACCACAGCTAAAATCCTGATCACAAAATTTTCTAAGTCCATAGACTCTCCCTATGTCCTACTGAATCTGACTGTTGACTTCGACTGCTAACTTCGACTCCTTCAAAAACGAAGTTAAACAACCTCCAAAATTTTCTAAGTCCACAACTTTATATATAATTCGACTGATGACTCCGACTGTTACAGTCGAATGCCTTACAAAATCCAATACTTGATTCGACTGTCATCTTCAACTGCCACAGTCGAATGCTTCTTAAAAGTTAAACTCTTGATTCAACTGTCATCTTCAACTACCACAGTCGAATGCCTCAGAAATCGATCTATATAGTATTATACTGCTATAGTCAAATAGCCTTGTTCTTTTTTTCTCAGAAGTCGAATTACCTTGTTAGAGTCGAATCACTTCTACTCCTTCAGTCGAATTGTATGTTCTTATGAATTCGACTTCACTATTAATTCTGTACTTGATACTTTTTCTGATCTATTTTAGGCTTAACACCTACTGTAAGCTTATCTCCTAATCTTTTCACATCCTTTTTAATGGATCTTTTATATCTTATTAATCCATCAGAAATATCATTATTTTATTATTTTCTCTGACAGGACAAGTCATATTAAACTTAAAATATTCATCTAAATCCTGTGCAAACTATTTCTGAAATATTTTTGATCTGAGCCTCATGGTCTTCACATCTTTGCTTTGGATTTTCATGGATACAATAGACACAGTGCATTTATGTATTTTCAGGCGCATGGCATCTAACCAAAGCCTACCTACCACTGACAAGACCCATGCTTCACCTTTTATCATATCTGTCTGTCTACTCCTTCTGTCTAAAAGATTGTGCATATGAGGTTTCCATACCTTCTTTCTGTATTTTTCTGACTCACCTACCTCAAAGGTATGGAGATGCTCTTCCTTTTGTCTTGTCCTTTGTGCAGGCATTTATTGGAGCACGCTTTTGAGATGCTCCTTTCACAATCCACTCCGAAAGGAAAAGAGCTTATCTTCTAGCTGTGAAAACTGCACCTCTTCTGAAGACCTTGGAAAGAAGCAAAATTGAAGAACCTTTGGATAATAAGCTCATCAAAATACAAAGGAAACTAGAGCGCTCTCTAAATGGTCAGATTGCAAATGGCTACAAACTCCAATGGCTATCTTCTAAACGGCTATATTCTGAAGTGTATAAAAGGAGCTCAAGTTTGAAAAGAAGACACACAAAAAAAGCTTTTGCATATCCTGTGAGCTTCATTCGAATTTCTTCAAGCCTTTTCTGCAAGAAAAAAGTCTGAGAGCTTTTCTCTTCAGAATACATTCTCTAAAGCTCTCCTAGAAGTCTTGAGTTGGGTGGCAACTGTAATTACTTATTTTCTTCAAGTCCACCCTTGCATTTCAGATAAGATTCAAGTCTCATTTCTGATCTATTAATCCTTCTGAAGTTTGTATGTGTTTGTGCTCAGATCTGAGGCAAACACACAAGTGTTTCTTTATTATTCTTGTGTAATTTCTGTAAAAGTCTGGTTCTGCATTGCCTCTCCTATGAAGGAAGGCCTTGTGAAAGGCAGTTGTTGTACCCCTGTTTAGGGAAGACTTGCTAAGGGAGCAAGTGGGTTTGTAATTCCTCTCAAGGGTGAGAGAAGACCAATTCATTGGCAGATAGTGAAAATCTCAAGTGGTTGGCTTAAGGACTGGATGTAGGACTTCTATGTGGGAAGGACCGAACCAGGATAAACTCTTGTACATTTCTGTGTGATTGTTTTTTCGCCAAGTTCACACTTGAATCACACACCACACACTAAGTACTAACTCATCTATTTAGTGTTGTGCATTTCAGAAGAAAATTTTAAAAGGAAGAAGTCCTATTCACCCCCCCCCCCCTAGGACATCTAGTTTTCCATTTCGATCCAACAGGTGTCGTCTCCCCTAATTACTTAGGGGCGGTGCATGCGTCACTGTTTAGGTAGATCGAGTCAGTCCCCTCCCTCTATCATTCTATATCATAATCCCCTATTCGACATGGACCATTTTTGCGTCCTTGCTGATGATTCTCTACCCATTGGGCTTCTGGAGGATGTAGCCCAGCCCTCCACGGCTGTCCTCTCCGGGCACATCGAGCCCTCTCTTGCCACCGGTGGTCAGTCCTACCCTCCTTCTCCTTCTAGGGCGGATGACCCACATTCTCAATTTAGTCAACTACTCCCTCATCTGAGTCTAAACCAAGTCCGTGAATTTCTGGCCGCTGCCAAAGGCAAGCGACCCTTATCTCCTCCCACTCACAGTTCTGCCCAACAAGCAGCTTCCTCCGCTCCTGTTATTCCTGCACCACACATACCCTCCGTGGTGGCAGATCCTACACCCCTCCGTCCGCGGGCTATTCACTTTTCTAAGCCCAGCTACTTCCCGGCACAGGATGT
The DNA here is from genome assembly GCA_014218235.1 of Colocasia esculenta. NCBI lineage: Eukaryota > Viridiplantae > Streptophyta > Magnoliopsida > Alismatales > Araceae > Colocasia > Colocasia esculenta. Next base: position 118,626,935 of record CM024757.1, on the reverse strand, counting down.
TCGACCCAGATCCCCTCTAGTCTCCTCATTCTATAGGGCCAAACTTGTTCCCTTTCCCCGCGAGAGGTCCTACTCTTTGAAGCAACACCGCTCCCTCGTCCCTACTATAATGGCCTCGGCGCTCGGGTCCCCAGCTCCCACCAAGGATCCGACCGTCGGCACCGCCGCCCACGGGTCCAGAGACCCAGAAGGGCTAACGGATCGGTCTAACGAGATATGTGACGGAAAGTAAATAACGACGACTGTACTAAAAATGTACCAACTAGTGCAAGAAGAAGTCTAACACAACGTGCAAGTCTAGTACAAGTCCCAAAGTAGTAAAAGTACAAGTGCAGAAAGGAAAAGGAATAACACATCGCTTAGGGGCATACCCCGAGGGTGAAGTACAGAACTTTGGGAAACACTGCCACTAGAGACGCCGACTACTGCGGGCCCATCTCCTCGCTACGCCGCAGAGGGAACTACTGTAAAGTCTCACCTACAAAACAGGGAGTGAGCTTCATGAAGAAGCCCAGTAGGGACTACCAATCTCCCACTGGTTCCACAAGCATATATATAGACTAGTGCAGTAATTAAATAAAGCAGTAAGGTCTAATCTACTAAACAGAGTAAAGTGCGGAAGCATGAAGGAACTACACAATCGTCAGTCTAAGCCACTCGGTGGGACCGGAAAACCCGTGTAAACCAAGGCACCACAAGAACCCAGCTGTGAACACAGACAGCGAACTACCTGGACAAGCACACTAGCTACTGTACACTACTCTAGTCAACTGGTCAGGTGCGCCACGCGTCTTACCCTCGACCAACGGCCCATGTCTGACACCTCCCGTTGGAGTGAGACGCGGAACCACAAGTAACCACAATTGCCGTAGTCTGGTCGGACTACGGTCCCACGCCTGACACCTCTAGGTGGTACCAGAACCACGTAGAGTGAGGCAGTGAGAACGGACTAGCTGAACTGCGCCGTACGAGTCACACACTACCGACATACCAGCCTCAGCTAAGAGAGCTCCACAAACGACCTCGTCGCTGTCCCACCGTTTTCCCCTACTGCTACCAAAGTCAACGACTTGAGCAAACCCCGCCGCCTGGAGCAACACCCTCTGACACAAGCGCGCGGGGACCGGGGGTCCTAGGTAACGGTAACAACCTGTATCGCGGACAAGCCCTCAAGTGCCTAGCACCGGGCAAAGAGAGAGAGACTAGAAGTAGCACTATACTAGGAAACAGCACAGGTGCCAAGAAAACCGAGTCGTAGTGGAAGCAAGACACTGAGCAGGTGGCGAAGTCCCTTCTCTGTCTGAGAAGGCGACAGGCATGGTGTCGCCATCAAGATGGCGACACTCAGGCCAACGCAACCCTTCTGGACTGGTCGCGACAAGGTCCTTGTCGCGACCAGGCTAGTGCTCCAGAAAGGGAACAGTAACCGAAACGGGAAGCAGGCAGAAGGCGACGGCCCTCATGTCGCTACCAGGATGGCGACAGAGGTACTATCGCCTTCAGGAGTTCCTGAAGGCGACGCATCAATGCGTCGCCACCTGGGTAGCGACACCCAAGGTGTCGCATTACCAGGTGACCACCAACCGAGCCCCCCTTCAACAAGGCCTCAACCACACCACAAACACATCCGTGGGGAGGGGATCATGTAGGCAATTAAACATAGCTCTAATGAGCTCAAATCACCCTCAAAAGAACCCCAACAAGCATGCAACTAGGCTACACTCACATGCATCTCACTCATCATATGAACAACCCTCAAACCTCAAGATAAACCCATTGCATGAAAGAGAAACACACCAACCACCACAATCACACATGCATAACAACACCCTAGCAAGGTAGTTCTAAGCTTGGAAGAGGGGTTTGGAATCCTAAACTAGGGGGAAGGATGGTTTCCCTACCTCGAGAAGAAGATCCAACCTCAAGGGCCCTTCTCGTAGGCTAGCAACCCTCCACCTCCGAGCTCCGACGTTCCACGAACCTCCTCCCACGAGCCGGGTAATTCCCCTTCCTTGAAGAGCATCCAAGCATGCCAAAGAGAGGAGAAGACACAATGAGGGAGAGATCAACCATGGAAGAACAAGGACAAACAACCGCCACCACCTTACCTTGCAAAGAAACACCAAGGCCTCCCTCCCAAGCCTCCCACGGAGTCCCCAAGCCTCAGTTCGCCAGAGGAGAAGCCTTCACCAAGCAAGGAGACGAAGTGGGGCTTGTGCTCTCGGCTTGGGCACTTAAGATTTTGAACATGAGAAGGCGACATGGGACCCGTCGCCTTCAATAATCCTGAAGGCGACATGGGACATGTCGCTTTCCCCTGGTCAATGGTCAAGTCGACCTGCGACCTCGCCACGTGTCAGCCATGCAGGCCTGACACCTGGTCGCGACAGAGGACCTGTCGCCTTCCCTCTGTCGGAGGTTGACACCTGTCCTCTCTCTTCAGACAGCTACACGACAAAAGTGCATGCGGTTGGAAGCAGAGAGAGAAAGCGACATAGTGCCCGTCGCCTTCCCATTCAGAAGATGACGATCAACATGTCGCCTTCAAAAGGCGACATACAAGGTGTCGCCACCCTCGACAGAAGGAAACTGGCCAAAGGTAACATGGGATGTTACAATCTAACCAACAAAAATATAATTTCATCCTCGAAATTCAGCGCGAAACTAGGGGAACAAAAGTAAAACTGCGTACCTGTCACTTGAACAAGTAAGGAAACTGCTCCCGCATCTCGTCCTCACGCTCCCAAGTGGCCTCGCCACCAGCGCGGTGCTCCCAAACCACCTTGACGAGTGAGATCCTCCTCCTGCGAAGCTGCTGCACTCTGCGGTCCACCACACTGACTGGGTATTCCGGCACGGACAAGTCGGGGGCGACCTCAAGCTGCGAGTAGTCAAGCACATGCGACGGATCTGGCATGTACTTCCTCAGCTGCGAAACGTGGAAGACGTCGTGAACACCTGCCAACTCAGACGGAAGGGCTAACCGGTAAGCGACCTCGCCCACACGCTCCAGGATGGAAAAAGGGCCAAGAAACCTCGGGCTGAGCTTGCCCTTCTTCCCAAACCTGAGAACGCCTTTGGTAGGCGAGATCCGAAGGAACACTCTGTCGCCAACCTCGAACTGAAGCGGTCTCCTGCGGACGTCGGCGTAGCTCTTCTGTCTGCTCTGCGCTATCTGCAACCTCTGCCGGATCAGCCTCACTGTGTCTGCACACTGCTGAACTAGCTCCGGACCCAGCAACTGCCTCTCACCAACCTCGTGCCAGTGCAACGGTGTCCTGCACGGCCGACCATACAGAGCCTCGTAGGGCGCCATCCCGATGCTGGAGTGAAAGCTATTATTATAAGAAAACTCCACCATGGGAAGGTGTGACTCCCACGTGCCGCCCCAATCTAGGCAACACGCTCTCAACAAGTCCTCGAGGGTCTGTATGGTCTGCTCAGACTGCCCGTCTGTCTGTGGGTGGTACGCCGAACTCAGCCTCAGCTCAGTGCCAAGTGCCCGCTGAAAGCTGCGCCAGAAACGAGAAGTGAACCTTGGATCTCTATCTGAGACAATAGAGACCAGGGTTCCATGCAAAGGTACCACTCTGTCCACAAACAACCGAGCAAGTCTGTCAACTGACCAAGCTGCTCTGACTGGAAGGAAGCTAGCGGTCTTCGTCAACCTGTCAACGATGACCCAAACACTGTCGTGCCCCTAAGAGGTACGAGGTAAGCCAGAAACAAAGTCCGTGGTGATATTCTCCCACTTCCACACTGGAATGGGAAGCGACTGCAACTCACCACCAGGACACTGGTTGTAACGTCGCGTGCTTTTCGGATCCATGCGGATCATGTGTGTTGTGGTTGTGGCGGCCGTTGTGAGGCCAGTGTGAGTTGGTTGTGTGGAATGTTTGGTGTGGATGTGTGGTTTGTTCAGGTGAAGTGCAGGTTTGGTCCTGAAATGAAATAGGACCTACTGCAGTTCAGTTGGAGTTGGCGGCCAGGGGTGGTCGTTGACTTGTTGGCGTCCAGGTGTGTGGCCGTTGACTGCATGATCTTGGCGGCATTAGATGTGGACGTTTAGGGTGGCGGTTGCCATTGGCGGCAGAGGGGTTGACGCCAACCTGAGAATTCTGCAGGTTATAGGGTCACCCGAGGGCAGGTTTCCTACCCTGTTCTCATTCTCCCTTGCCCCAGCTTCTTGTCCCAGTGTTCCTAAAGCTTCCAACAGGTACTGAAGGGTGGTTGGACGATCGTAGAATGCGTGGCATTGCTGAATTGCGCGAGCAAACGTCGTGGCGTGGTGCAATTCCCGTGGGAGCTCGCGGAGGGTTCAGCGTGAACCGGGAGATTGCGTGAGGTTCTAGCGTGTTCTGAGGTAGGGGACGAACCCGGTTAGCTCCGTAGAAACATTAAAACACGACGTAACCACCTGAATCAGCATGATAATGCATTTTCGGATTAAGTTGCACCATGCGGGGTTAATGGGTGGTTTGAATAATTTAGCGAACGAAGCATGCTGTATTGGGTTGTTTAGGATTTATGCATGTTAAAAGAACTGTTTCTGTATGTTTTTCTGTGGTTTTAACGGTTGGAAAACCTGTAGAATCAGATTAGGGTTTCTGCAGGGTTAGAGGCCGAAGAACTTGGCGTCAACATCGTTTGTCGCCAAGCTCATCAGCCAGGATGTAGACGGCCAGATCCCTTGCCGTCGACTTCCTGTAAGCGGCAGTCGATGTTGCTGCCTACTGGTTATAAACAGGAATGACTAATTATGGTATTTATCGATAATGCATGTGCGTTGGCACCTGAGGTGCACTGAGTGCACATGGTTCTCGTGTTTAGCATACAAGATATGTAGTTAGTTACTTACTTTCGTGGTTGCGCATTATTTACGCGAGTCCAGTTGGGTTCACGTGTAGTGGACCGTTGTTGCTTGTGGTTTACATGAGATTTCACGTGGTTTGTGTGTGACGTGCACGTGGTTCTGTGTACGTGGCGAGTAGTACGACGCCTACCGTGGTTACCTCTCCAGTTGGGTGCCCCAGGTTCTTTGTGAGCCAGGCTGTTAGCTCGGGGCTTTGTCCCGGTACTTGTGTTGTACCGTCGAGGTCTGTGTCGTCTGACCTGGACACCCTCACTCTTGTGTTTGAGTTGCACGTCCGGCTGAGGGAAAGACGACAGTGGGACAGTGACACTTGTGTTTGTCTTTAGTCACTTGTAGCGCGCTCGTAGTTGGGGGTACGGACACCAGTAGACGTACTAGACCCCAGCTAGTCCTTTTCCAGTGCCTCACTCTAGAGAGTTCCGGGCCAGGATCTCTAGAGGTGTCAGGCATGGGCCTGTGACCGTGTGGTCCATAGGTGGTGGTGTTTAGTTGGTCTCCACAGTTGCTTGACCTTTTCACGTGGAGCGGCAGCTGGACCTTTCGTCCGTGGCTGCAAGACTGAGAGGTAGACCTATGTTAGCTTGTCCGAGTCAGTTTCTGGTGTCGCGAACCAGTTCACGTGGCTCGTGTTTGGTTGTCTCTACTTTAGCTTGTACACCTGTACTGGTTTGCCGTTTAATTATTAAAGATGTTTCTCGTAGTCGACAGACGGTGAGTACTTTTACAGCTTTAATATCCTGTTTAGCTGTTCTATAAATTGTTGGTATTGTTTACTGCTTTCGTACCTGTGGTTTTGGTTTGCTCGGTGTTGGGGGAGTTCCCTACTGAGCCAGTGACTAGCGAGGCTCACCCCTACCCCCACAGGTGAGAGCGAGGAGGACGTTTCACGACCGTCGTCCAGTTCGGAGCCGCGTCGTAGCGGTGCAGGGTCGGTACCTCCAGCTGTGTAGTAGCAGCTCCAGCAGTGTAGTGTAGTCAGTTGTTTATTTTTCTTCAGTTGTACCTCGGGGTATGCCCCAGGCTCTTGTACTTCTTTTTAGTTTTGTGGAAATTTGGCTATGTAACTTGTGAAATATATATAAAATGTGGTGTGTTCCTTTGTGTTTACACGGACTGTGGTTTGGTTCCCTAGCGAGGCTTCGGCCCGTTCGCGGGAGGCGGACTCGGATCAAGTACGTTATCGGTTTAACGGGCTTGGCTGAGGCATTCCGCCACAGTTGGTATCAGAGCAAGGTCCGTGTTAATATAAGGGAACTAGAAAGATACATAGCCTTATTTTGGTCTTTGTACACTGCTGGTAGGGACCCTGGTTTTTGATAATTTGTTGTTTGATTTTTGTTTGGTGTTTTATTTATGTAGAAATCTCTGGTATGGCTGATAGAAGAGATTGGGGTGGTGGAGGAGATGATCCGGAGGAAAGTACCCAGCGTATGATAGAAAGAATTTGGGAGAGCCTCACGGATATCCAGGCGAGAATGGATCAGCAGACGCCGGTACCACCGGTTGCAGTGCTACCTGGAGATGGAGAGACTGTACCTGTTGCTCCAGTTCCGCCAAGAGTAGAGGTGCCTTTTGCAGCACCTGTGCCACCACCACCACCAATGCTGATAGCAGAAGAACCAGTGATGCAGGTGGAGAAGTTTCTGAGATTGCAGCCGCCTACCTATTCTGGAGGGCCGAATCCAGATACAGTAGAGCATTGGGTTCATGAGGTTGAGAGGGTTTTGCAACTATGAGGTGTCCGACAGCAGATAAAGTTGTATTAGCTGCTTATCAGTTGAGAGGTTTTGCATTGGAATGGTGGCGACTGAAGATGCAGACCACCTTTGCAGGCAGGACAGAAGAGAATATCACTTGGTCAGAATTTCTTGATGTATTTAACGATACATTCTTTCTGATTCAAGTGCAGCAAGTGAAGAGAGAGCAATTTCGGACTCTCCAGCAAGGTAACTCTTCAGTTTTAGAGTACCATATGAGGTTTATGGCACTTAGCCGTTATGCACCTTATGTTGTATCAGATAATAATATGATGGTTGAGTATTCCATTAGAGGTTTGAGAGTGGAATTGCAGGATGCAATAGTACCTCTTATGTGCAAGACAGTGGAAGAAGCAGCCCAGAGAGCAGCTACTTTGGAGAGGTCTATTCGGACTCGTCAGGTGGGCGAGTCAGGTTCAGGTAGTTTTCGGCTATCGCAGCAGTCAGTGGGTGCAAGCAAGGGTAAGGCACCAGCAGGACCTTCTTTATCAGGTTTCAGTAAATGGGGTCAGAAATTAAAGCAAGCATTTAAAGGCAAAGGAAGAGGATGGGGAGGTCGTCAGCAGTATCAGCAAGGCCGAGGTAGGCCTGAGGTGGAGGAGTCGCAGCAGAGTACTGCCAGGCAGCCTATTACTCCACCAGGATATCGGTGTTATAATTGTAATCAGCTGAGACATTTGATTCGCAATTGTCCCTATCCGAGAGAATATGGGTATGGAAGAGGTGTGCAGCAGCAGCAGCAGCCTCAGCAGTTTCAGCAGCCACAGGCAGGTCGTGGCAGAGGAGTACCGCAGCAGCGAGGACGAGGCCGGGTTATGGCTATCACCCGAGCCCAGGCGGAGGCATCAAATATGATAGAAGGTACTTTACCTCTTTATGAATATTCAGCAAGAGTTTTATTTGATTCGGGTGCCTCTCATTCTTTTATTTCCGAAGAATTTTTGGATTGCATGGCTCATCCTTTAGAAGAGAAGTCTTGTGAGTTAGTAGTGGAAGTTCCTTCGGGTGAGTTCCTACTCACTTCAAGTTATATAGATGAAGCTCCTGTTATGATTGAAGGGAATCAAATGCCGGGTCGATTGTATGCCCTGCAGTTGTCAGATTATGATATTATTTTGGGTATGGACTGGCTTGAGATGTATGGAGCAATGTTAGATTGCAGAAAGAAAAGGATCAGGTTTTGTCATCCTAATGGTGCAGTATTTGAATATCAAGGTATGCCTTTTTATACCTCTAAGTTTCTAATTTCTGCAATTAAAGCTAGAAAGTTGATAAATGCTGGGTGTGTGGCTTATTTAGCCTCGGTAAGTCTGGTAGAAGCTAGTCAGCCAGTGGAAGTAGTTCCCGTGGTTAGGGAATTTGCTGATGTTTTTCCTGAGGATTTGCCTGGTTTAGCTCCACATAGAGAGGTGGACTTTACCAATGAGTTGCTGCCAGGTACCATGCCGATTTCTAAAGCTCCATATCGGATGGCACCACCAGAACTTAAGGAATTGAAAAAGCAGTTAGAAGAATTGTTGCAGAAAGGATTTATTAGACCGAGTCATTCCCCGTGGGGAGCGCCGGTTTTATTTGTGAAAAAGAAAGATGGAAGTTTTCGGATGTGTATTGATTATAGAAAGTTGAATGATGTGACCATTAAGAATAAATACCCATTGTCAAGGATAGATGATCTGTTTGATCAGTTGCAATCAACAAAGGTATTTTCTAAAATTGATTTGAGGTTCGGGTACCATCAGTTAAGAATTAAAGAGGAGGATATAGATAAGACAGCTTTCAGAACCAGATATGGTCACTATGAGTTTGTGGTTATGCCATTTGGGTTGACTAATGCTCCTGCAGGTTTTATGGATCTGATGAATAGGATTTTTCATCCATATTTAGACCAATTCATTGTGGTCTTTATCGATGATATTCTGATTTATTCAGCATCTGAAGAGGAGCATGCAGCTCATTTGAGGTTTACCCTGCAGTTGTTAAGGGATAACCAGTTATTTGCCAAATTCAATAAGTGTGAATTTTGGCTGAAAAAAATTCAGTTTTTGGGTCATGTTATCTCAGCTAAAGGAGTAGCAGTGGACCCAAGTAAAGTGGAAGCAGTGATGAGATGGGAAGTGCCTAAGATAATAACTGAGATTAGAAGTTTTCTGGGATTAGCAGGTTATTATAGGCGCTTTATCCAAGATTTTTCTAAGATAGCAGCACCTATGACTAAATTGACCAGGAAAGGGGTGCCATTTGTGTGGTCCGGTGAATGCCAGAAAAGTTTTATGGAATTAAAGAAGAGACTTACATCAGCACCTGTATTGACATTACCGGCAGGGAATGGTGGTTTTGTGTTGTATACTGATGCTTCAAGGAGAGGACTTGGCGCAGTGCTTATGCAGCATGGCAAAGTGATAGCTTATGCGTCCAGGCAATTGAAGCCAGCAGAGGAGAATTACCCCACTCATGATTTGGAATTGGCAGCAGTTGTGTTTGCCTTGAAAATGTGGAGGCATTATCTGTATGGCGAGAGATTTGAGATCTTTACAGATCATAAAAGTTTGAAGTATATTTTCTCGCAAAAAGATTTGAACCTTCGTCAGCGCAGATGGATTGAGTATTTGAAAGATTATGATTTCAGTTTGGCTTACTATCCAGGTAAGGCCAATGTTGTAGCAGATGCCTTGAGCAGAAAAGCATATATGAATCTGATGATGATTAAAGAATGGAAGCTGTATGAAGAAATAGTAGAGAATTCTTTGTATGTGCCCAGTAGTCAGGGACGGGCAGTACTAGCTGCTAGTGCTGTAGAGCCGTCTTTGTATTGGCAAATTATTGAGGCTCAGAGAGCAGATGCAAGTTTAGCTGAAATTGTGAAAATGGAAGGAGTTACTATTGATGATAATTGTGTGGTCAGGCTCAGGGGCAGGTTGTTTGTTCCTGCGGAAAGAGAGGTAAAGCAGCGAGTTTTGGAAGAGGCTCATAAATCTTGGTACACTATCCATCCGGGTAGTACTAAAATGTACCATGATTTAAGAAAGCATTTTTGGTGGCCTCATATGAAGAAAGAAATAGCAGAATTTGTTGCAAAATGTGCTATCTGTCAGCAAATTAAAGCAGAGCATCAGAAGCCTGGAGGTCTATTGCAACCGTTACCCATTCCACAATGGAAATGGGATGATATTGCTATGGACTTTGTGGCAGGTTTACCAAGGTCGAGTTCTGGGCATAATGGAATATGGGTATTTGTTGACAGATTAACCAAAGTGTGCAGATTAGTGGCAGTAAGTATGTCTTAGACAGTGGACAGATTAGCAAATATTTATGTTGAAAGAATTGTTCCACTGCATGGTATCCCGAAGACTATTGTGTCTGATAGAGATCCAAGATTTACTTCTGGTTTTTGGAGAAGTCTGCAAAGAGTAATTGGTACTGAGCTGAGATATAGCTCCGCTTATCATCCCCAGACAGATGGTCAGACAGAGAGAACTATTCAGACAATTGAAGATATGTTGCGGGCTTGTTGTTTGGTTTGGGGAGGTAGCTGGGAGCATCATTTGGGAATGGTTGAGTTTGCCTACAATAATAGTTATCATACCAGTCTTGGAATGGCACCGTATGAAGCTTTATATGGAAGGCCTTGTAGAACCCCAATGAACTGGCATGAAGTGGGAGAAAGGTAATTAGTGGGTCCTGAATTGATTCAGCAAACCACTGAAGTAGTGAAGCTTATTAAAGAGAAATTGCAGGCAGCTCAAAGTAGGCAGAAAAGTTATGCAGATGTTCGGAGGAGACCACTTCAGTTTGAGGTGGGAGATTTTGTTTTCCTGAGAGTTTCTCCATGTAAGGGAATTAAGAGACTTGGAAAGTCTGGAAAGTTAAGTCCAAGGTATGTGGGACCCTTTCAAGTGTTAGAAAGGATTGGGGAAACAGCTTATAGGCTGGATTTGCCAGCAGATTTTGCAGATGTGCATGATATTTTTCATGTTTCTATGTTGAGAAAGTGCATTGAAGATCCAGCTCAAATAATCAGATATCAAGGTGGTGACCTGAGGCCGGATATGACTATGCCTGAGTATCCGGTGTAAATCACTGATCGAAAGATAAAGAAGCTGAAAAATAAAGAAATTGAGCTAGTTAAAGTGAGATGGGAGAATAGGTTGGGTGGCGAGGATACCTGGGAGTTAGCCGAGGAGATGGCTAAAGGGTATCCCTATCTGTTTGAATAAGCTCTTGTATTTCTTTTTAGATGATAGTGCTTGTAAAAGTGTGTATGTTTAACTTGTTTAACTTTGAGTTGTGTTATGAATTTCGAGGTCGAAATTTTCTTTTTAGATGATAGTAATGTAACATCGCGTGCTTTTCGGATCCATGCGGATCATGTGTGTTGTGGTTGTGGCGGCCGTTGTGAGGCCAGTGTGAGTTGGTTGTGTGGAATGTTTGGTGTGGATGTGTGGTTTGTTCAGGTGAAGTGCAGGTTTGGTCCTGAAATGAAATAGGACCTGCTGTAGTTCAGTTGGAGTTGGCGGCCAGGGGTGGTCGTTGACTTGTTGGCGTCCAGGTGTGTGGCCGTTGACTGCATGATCTTGGCGACATTAGATGTGGACGTTTAGGGTGGCGGTTGCCATTGGCGGCAGAGGGGTTGACGCCAACCTGAGAATTCTGCAGGTTATAGGGTCACCCGAGGGCAGGTTTCCTACCCTGTTCTCATTCTCCCTTGCCCCAGCTTCTTGTCCCAGTGTTCCTAAAGCTTCCAACAGGTACTGAAGGGTGGTTGGACGATCGTAGAACGCGTGGCGTTGCTGAATTGCGTGAGGAAACGCCGTGGCGTGGTGCAATTCCCGTGGGAGCTCACGGAGGGTTCGGCATGAACCGAGAGATTGCGGGAGGTTCTAGCGTGTTCTGAGGTAGGGGACGAACCCGGTTAGCTCCGTAGAAACATTAAAACACGACGTAACCACCTGAATCAACATGATAATGCATTTTTGGATTAAGTTGCACCATGCGGGGTTAATGGGTGGTTTGAATAATTTAGCGAACGAAGCATGCTGTATTGGGTTGTTTAGGATTTATGCATGTTAAAAGAACTGTTTCTGTATGTTTTTCTGTGGTTTTAACGGTTGGAAAACCTGTAGAATCGGATTAGGGTTTCTGCAGAGTTAGAGGCCGAAGAACTTGGCGTCAACATCGTTTGTCGCCAAGCTCATCAGCCAGGATGTAGACGGCCAGATCCCTTGCCGTCGACTTCCTGTAAGCGGCAGTCGATGTTGCCGCCTACTGGTTATAAACAGGAATGACTAATTATGGTATTTATCGATAATGCATGTGCGTTGGCACCTGAGGTGCACTGAGTGCACATGGTTCTCGTGTTTAGCATACAAGATATGTAGTTAGTTACTTACTTTCGTGGCTGCGCGTTATTTACGCGAGTCCAGTTGGGTTCACGTGTAGTGGACCATTGTTGCTTGTGGGTTACGTGAGATTTCACGTGGTTTGTGTGTGACGTGCACGTGGTTCTGTGTACATGGCGAGTAGTACGACGCCTACCGTGGTTACCTCTCCAGTTGAGTGCCCCAGGTTCTTTGTGAGCCAGGCTGTTAGCTCGGGGCTTTGTCCCGGTACTTGTGTTGTACCGTCGAGGTCTGTGTCGTCTGACCTGGACACCCTCACTCTTGTGTTTGAGTTGCACGTCCGGCTGAGGGAAAGACGACAGTGGGACAGTGACACTTGTGTTTGTCTTTAGTCACTTGTAGCGCGCTCGTAGTTGGGGGTACGGACACCAGTAGACGTACTGGACCCCAGCTAGTCCTTTTCCAGTGCCTCACTCTAGAGAGTTCCGGGCCAAGATCTCTAGAGGTGTCAGGCATGGGCCTGTAACCGTGTGGTCCGCAGGTGGTGGTGTTTAGTTGGTCTCCACAGTTGCTTGACCTTTTCACGTGGAGCGGCAGCTGGACCTTTCGTCCGTGGCTGCGAGACTGAGAGGTAGACCTGTGTTAGCTTGTCTGAGTCAGTTTCTGGTGTCGCGAACCAGTTCACGTGGCTCGTGTTTGGCTTTCTCTACTTTAGCTTGTACACCTGTACTGGTTTGCCGTTTAATTATTAAAGATGTTTCTTGTAGTCGGCAGATGGTGAGTACTTTTACAGCTTTAATATCCTGTTTAGCTGTTCTATAAATTGTTGGTATTGTTTACTGCTTTCGTACCTGTGGTTTTGGTTTGCTCGGTGTTGGGGGAGTTCCCTACTGAGCCAGTGACTAGCGAGGCTCACCCCTACCCCCACAGGTGAGAGCGAGGAGGACGTTTCACGACCGTCGTCCAGTTCGGAGCCGCGTCGTAGCGGTGCAGGGTCGGTACCTCCAGCTGTGTAGTAGTAGCTCCAACAGTGTAGTGTAGTCAGTTGTTTATTTTTCTTCAGTTGTACCTCGGGGTATGCCCCAGGCTCTTGTACTTCTTTTTAGTTTTGTGGAAATTTGGCTATGTAACTTGTGAAATATATATAAAATGTGGTGTGTTCCTTTGTGTTTACACGGACTGTGGTTTGGTTTCCCTAGCGAGGCTTCGGCCCGTTCGCGGGAGGCGGACTCGGATCAAGTACGTTATCAGTTTAACGGGCTTTGCCGAGGCATTCCGTCACACTGGTGCTCTGCCTTCACCTGCTGGCAGGTAAGGCAGCGCGAAACAAACTCAACGATATCTCTCTTCATCCCTGGCCACCAAAAGAGTACCCTCAAGTCATGGTACATCTTGGTAGAGCCTGGATGAATAGAGTATCACGACCGGTGAGCCTCGGACAGTACCTCCTCCCTGGCGTCCTCTGGAACGTAGAGTCTGCCTCAGAAACGAACCTCATTGTCCTCGTCCAGTGCTACCTCGGGCAACCGCAACACGTCTGCCAAGTCCTCGTCTGCACTCTGAGCCTCAAGTACCTGCTGAAAAATCCACGGACGAACGGTTAGGACGGCTGCCACTGCCCTCTCTCGGAGGCTCGACGGTACAAACACACTCTGAGCGGCGTCCTCCAAGAGTCTCTAGTGTCTAACCAACAAAGAACTCAGGTGGGCTCTCCTACTCAAAGAATCTGCCACGACATTAGCCTTCCCTGGGTGATAGGAAAGACTAAAGTCATAGTCCTTCAAGTATTCAAGCCACCTGCGCTGCCTGAGGTTGAGATCCCTCTGCGTGAAGACATACTGTAAGCTGCGGTGGTCGGTGAAGACCTCGAACACCTCACCGTGCAAGTAGTGCCTCCACAACCTCAAGGCAAACACGACCGCTGCAAGCTCCAGGTCGTGCGTCGGGTAGTTCTGCTCATGCTTCTTCAGCTGACGAGAAGCATAGCCAACTACTCGACCGCGCTGCATCAACACAGCACCCAAACCAGTACCTGAAGCGTCTGTGTAGACAACAAAGCCGCCAGTGCTAGAAGGAACAATAAGGATCGGAGCTGAAGTCAGCCGACTCTTCAGCTCCTGGAAACTCTGCTCGCACTCTGTCGTCCACACAAACCGGGTCTCCCGCCTGGTCAAACGGGTAAAAGGCTCTGCAACTCTGGCGAAGTTCTGCACGAACCTCCTGTAGTAGCCTGCCAGCCCCAGGAAACTGCGAACCTCGGCAACTGTAGTGGGCTGGCCCCAAGAAACCACGGCCTCAACCTTGGCGGGATCAACCGCCACACCTGCACCAGAAACAACGTGCCCAAGGAAGTGCACCTCCTTTAGCCAAAACTCACACTTGTTGAACTTGGCATAAAGTCGGTGACTCCTCAAAGTTTGCAATACCAGCCTCAAGTGAACCTCGTGCTCCTCTGCCGTCGCTGAGTACACCAGGATGTCGTCGACGAACACCACCACGAACCGGTCCAGGTACTCGTTGAAAACACTGTTCATCATCTCCATGAACGCTGCTGGGGCATTCGTGAGCCCAAAAGGCATCACGACAAACTCGAAGTGGCCATAGCGGGTGCGAAAGGCTGATCTCGGAATGTCTAACTCCCGAATCCGCAACTGGTAGTAACCCGACCTCAAGTCGATCTTCGAGAACACTGAAGCTGTCTGCAACTGGTCAAACAAGTCATCGATCCTGGGCAAAGGATACTTATTCTTCACGGTAACCTGATTCAGCTGACGATAATCAATACACATTCTCAGGCTACCATCCTTCTTCCTCACAAACAACACAGGCGCTCCCCACGGAGAGTGGCTAGGACGAATGAAGCCCAACGCAAGCAACTCCTCTAGTTGGTGCTTCAACTCCTGCAGCTCCGCCGACGCCATCCGGTACGGTGCCTTGGACGCAGGCATCGTCCCCGGAAGCAACTCAATGGAGAAATCTACCTCCCGCTTAGGCGGCAACCCAGGTAGATCCTCCGGAAACACGTCAGCAAACTCACAAACAACCGGCACGTCAGAAACAGTCAACTCCCCAGAATCCGAGACACAAACGGAAGCCAGGAAAGCAACACAACCGTCTCGGATAAGACACCGAGCTCTACAGAAAGAAACAAAGGGTCGGCGGACAGACCGGGTACCTCGGAAGCAAAGCACAGGTGCTCCAGGTAACTCGAACCGCACGGTCTTCTGCTGACAATCTACCAAAGCAGAGTGTGCCTCTAACCAGTCCATGCCCAAAATGGCATCGAAGTCGTGGAGCTGCAAGGCAAACAGTCTGGCTGGTAGCTGGTGGCCCTGCACCTCGACGGTGACACCCTCCAAGTAACCAAGGGTACGAACGAAGTCACCCTTCGGAAGCTCAACAGCTAGGTCGCAGGTCCGCTCCGGAGCAAACTCGGTCAAAGTAGCAAAGAACTCCTCTGAAGCAAAACAATGCGTAGCACCCGGATCAATCAAAACTCTAGAAGCTCTACCAAGGATGGGAATCGTACCGACGACCAGATTAGAGGCCTCCGCCTCCTCTCTGGTGATGTTCATCACCCGACTGCGTCCACGACCTCGCTGAGGCTGCTGCTGCTGTTGCTGCGGACGCTGCTATTGCTGCTGACCCTGGTACTGCTGCTGGCGCTGAGGTGGCTGGGGTGGACGGTACTGCGCCTGAGGTGCCTGCTGGTGCTGCTCCTGCTGCTGCCTCAACGGACACTCTCGCCTGAAGTGCCTCTCCTGCCCGCAGTGGTAACAACCCGAACCCTGCTGGCTCTGCTCTGCTCCCTGATGGACGGACTGCTCCGCTGGAAATGGCAAGGTTTGACGCCTCTGCTGCTGTGAGTGACGCCTGCCTCCACGAGTGAACAACTTCTTCAACTTTGTGGTCAGGCCAGCACCGCCTGTTCCCGAAGAGGAAGAAGAAAACACACTCCCCCGACTGCTTGCGGGGCGCTGGTACGGAGAAGATCTCCCTGAACCTCCACTCTGCTGCGGCTGAAACCGACACTCCCGCTCCAGGGTCGTAGCTCTCGCCACTGCTACCGACAAGGTGTCGCAGAGGTGACCAGCCATGGCCCACCTCAAGTCGGGACGTAGCCCGCTAATGAACCGCTCGGTACGAGCCTGCTCACTAGCTGCCACGTGGGGAATGTGTCGAAGTAGCTGCAGAAACCTCTGATGGTACTGTCCCACGGTTAAGTCTCCCTGGACTAACTCGTGGAACAAGTCCCTCCTCTCCCGGCAGACATAGTCGGGAAGGTACTCGCCGAGGAAGGCCTCGAGAAACTGCTGCCAAGAGATCTGCTCCAACCTCCTGCCCTAAAACCTGGTCAGCCTCACTGCTCGCCACCACTCATGGGCTGACCCCTTCAGCTGATATACTGCCAAACGAACCTGATCCAACTCTGCACAGTCCATGGTCTCGAAGGTGCGCTCGAGCTCATGGACCCAACTCTCTGCTCTATCCGGATCGCGGTCGCCTACAAACGTCGGAGGTCGAAGACAAAGGAACCTCTCCAGAAGCACAATGCGGTCCTCAGGTGCGGCTGCTGCTGTTGGAGTCTACTGCCGAACTACGGGTGGTACCTCTGGCTGAACCGGTGCTGCCTGCAGAGTCGGTGGTGGCTGCTCCTCCGCTGCCATCTCTGCAAACTGCTGACCTCCTGCTGGCATCTGCTGGTACGGTTGGTACTGCTGCTGCAGCGGGTACTGCCACGGACCCTGAAGCATCGCTCTCCACCACTTCTCCATGACGGCCGGCGGGGGCGCAGGTGGATACCACTGCTGCTGCTCCTGCTGCTGCTGCGGTCCTCCCTGCGGCAACGGGTCGTCAGGCTGCTCGAACTGCTGGGGCTGAGCATCGAACGGCACCTGCTCGGCAGCAACCGAACTGTCCGACTCAGTCTCCTGACGCTCCACCAAGTTATGAGCCTGCCTGCGAGTGCGTGGAGGCATGATCTGCAAAATAGCCAGATTTAGTTATTAACACTTAAGACTCCGGTGGCTAGCAGTGTTCACTTATACTTTCTAAGGGACTTTACGTCATTACTCATTTCCACCACAAGTCTTGATAGACCCCTTGCTCTGATACCACTGTAACGGCCCCGGCGCCCCGGTCCCCGGCGCCCACCAAGGATCCGACCATCGGCACCGCCGCCCACGGGTCCGGAGACCCGGAAGGGCTAACGGATCGGTCTAACGAGATATGTGACGGAAAGTAAATAACGACGGCTGTACTAAAAATGTACCAACTAGTTCAAGAAGAAGTCTAACACAACGTGCAAATCTAGTACAAGTCCCAAAGTAGTAAAAGTACAAGTGCAGAAAGGAAAAGGAATAACACATCCCTTAGGGGCATACCCCGAGGGTGAAGTACAGAACTGGGGGAAACCCTGCCACTAGAGACGCCGACTACTGCGGGCCCGTCTCCTCGCTACGCCGCGGAGGGAACTGCTGTGAAGTCTCACCTGCAAAACAGGGAGTGAGCTTCACGAAGAAGCCCAGTAGGGACTACCAATCTCCCACTGGTTCCACAAGCATATATATAGACTAGTGCAATAATTAAATAAAGCAGTAAGGTCTAATCTACTAAACAGAGTAAAGTGCGGAAGCATGAAAGAACTACACAGTCGTCGGTCTAAGCCACTCGGCGGGACCAGAAAACCCGTGTAAACCAAGGCACCAAAAAAACCCAGATGTGAACACAGACAGCGAACTGCCTGGACAAGCACACTAGCTACAGTACACTACTCTAGTCAGCTGGTCAGGTGCTCCACGCGTCTTACCCTCGACCAACGGCCCATGTCTGACACCTCCCGTCGGAGTGAGACGCGAAACCACAAGTAACCACAACTGCCGTAGTCTGGCCGGACTACGGTCCCACGCCTGACACCTCTAGGTGGTACCGGAACCACGTAGAGTGAGGGAGTGAGAACGGACTAGCTGAACTACGCCGTACGAGTCACACACTACCGGCGTACCAGTCTCAGCTAAGAGAGCTCCACAAACGACCTCGTCGCTGTCCCACCGTTTTCCCCTACTGCTACCAAAGTCAATGACTCGAGCAAACCCCGCCGCCTGGAGCAACACCCTCTGACACAAGCGCGCGGGGACCGGGGGTCCCAGGTAACGGTAACAACCTGTCTCGCGGACAAGCCCTCAAGTGCCTAGCACCGGGCAAAGAGAGAGAGACTAGAAGTAGCACTGTACTAGGAAACAGCACAGGTGCCAAGAAAACTAAGTCGCAGCGGAAGCAAGACACTGAGCAGGTGGCGAAGTCCCTTCTCTGTCTGAGAAGGCGACAGGCATGGTGTCGCCATCAAGATGGCGACACTCAGGCCGGCGCAACCCTTCTGGACTGGTCGCGACAAGGTCCTTGTCGCGACCACGCCAGTGCTCCAGAAAGGGAACAGTAACCGAAACGGGAAGCAGGCAGAAGGCGACGGCCCTCATGTCGCTACCAGGATGGCGACAGAGGTGCTGTCGCCTTCAGGAGTTCCTGAAGGCGACGCATCGATGCGTCGCCACCTGGGTAGCGACACCCAAGTTGTCGCATTACCAGGTGACCACCAACCGAGCCCCCCTTCAACAAGGCCTCAACCACACCACAAACACATCCGTGGGGAGGGGATCATGTAGGCGATTAAACATAGCTCTAATGAGCTCAAATCACCCTCAAAAGAACCCCAACAAGCATGCAACTAGGCTACACTCACATGCATCTCACTCATCATATGAACAACCCTCAAACCTCAAGACAAACCCATTGCATGCAAGAGAAACACACCAACCACCACAATCACACATGCATAACAACACCCTAGCAAGGTAGTTCTAAGCTTGGAAGAGGGGTTTGGAATCCTAAACAAGTAGAACTAGGGGGAAGGATGGTTTCCCTACCTCGAGAAGAAGATCCAACCTCAAGGGCCCTTCTCGTAGGCTAGCAACCCTCCACCTCCGAGCTCCGACGTTCCACGAACCTCCTCCCACGAGCCGGGTAATTCCCCTTCCTTGAAGAGCGTCCAAGCATGCCAAAGAGAGGAGAAGACACAATGAGGGAGAGATCAACCATGGAAGAACAAGGACAAACAACCACCACCACCTTACCTTTCAAAGAAACACCAAGGCCTCCCTCCCAAGCCTCCCACGGAGTCCCCAAGCCTCAGTTCGCCAGAGGAGAAGCCTTCACCAAGCAAGGAGACGAACTGGAGCTTGTGCTCTCGGCTTGGGCACTTAAGATTTTGAACATGAGAAGGCGACATGGGACCTATCGCCTTCAATAATCCTGAAGGCGACATGGGACATGTCACTATCCCCTGGTCAAAGGTCAAGTCAACCTGCGACCTCGCCACGTGTCAGCCATGCAGGCCTGACACCTGGTCGCGACAGAGGACCTGTCGCCTTCCCTCTGTCGGAGGTTGACACCTGTCCTCTCTCTTCAAACAGCTACACGATGAAAGTGCATGCGGCTGGCAGCAGAGAGAGAAAGCAACATAGTGCCCGTCGCCTTCCCATTCAGAAGACGACGATCAACATGTCGCCTTCAGAAGGTTACATACAAGGTGTCGCCACCCTCGACAGAAGGCAACTGGACAAAGGTAACATGGGATGTTACACCTACTCACCATGCCACATCTCCCTCCGACTTCCTCGCGAAGTGGACAACCATGAAGAGGGAGCTCCATGATCTAAGGAGACAATTGGACCTGCGGAAGGCCGCGGACATTCCTCTCCCCTCCTTCCAGCATCTCCAGGTTCCACCCCAGTCAGAACTCCCGATCTACAGGTGGTATTCTGGGGTAGGAGACCCTTATTTGCATTTGAAAGATTTTGTGTATGAGTCTGCACCGCATAAGAACGATCGCCACCTTATGGCGTACTTGTTCCGAAAGTCATTGGATGGTCCGGCCCTCGAGTGGTTTTATTCTCTACCCCCCGAGGAAGCCGAGGATTTTCAAATAGTCCAAGAGAGGTTCTTACAGCAGTTTCAAGATCGGGTTGGACCCGAATATTCCTTTGTTGATCTAGTGGCTGAAAAGATGAAGCCTGATGAGGAATTTTCAGTCTATGCCGACAGATGGCGCTCCCTAGCTGGCAAGGTCCGCTGCCCTATGCCTGAGGAAGAAAAGGTCAAGCTGCTAATTTCCAATGCTACCCCGACCTACCGAACCATCCTGGCCATGAATGACGACATCACCACTATGCACCAATTGTATAGCCGAGCCATTTCATCCAGACACAACTTAAGGACTCGCCTATCCATTCCATGTTTGAGACCCCCAAATCCCGTTATCCCAAGAAGCCTCAGGGTCCTGTCACCGAGGGAGTCCAAACCAACGAACAAGTAGGTGCAGTGAACAACCCCCAAGGCCCAATGGGTAGGTCACCCCTTAACCAGCAATCCCAGCAGCCATGGAACAATAGACAACCACCTCCTCAGACCCAGAATCTTCAGCAAGACCAGCGCCAATACAATCAAGTCCCTCCACCCCAAAATGGCTATGCTCCGAGGAAGCCCAATGGGCCCAAGAGAGCTAATACCCTCCTCTTCTAGAAACCCTATCCGACATCTTTGTAGCCCTCATGTCTCTTAATGCCCTTAGACTCCCTCCCGAGCAACCAAACTGGAACATGGCAGTGGACCAGACAAAGTACTGTGTGTACCATCGCCATTTGGGCCATAATGTGTCAGATTGTTTCCAATTTCGGGACATTATATATGACCTCCATGAGCAGAATCAGATTGATTGGGCTGAGATGAAGAGGTTGATCCAGACACTGAGGGACAAACAGGGTCAAAGGCAGCAACAACAGCAGCAAAGGCGACAGCAGCGAGAGCAATAGCAGCAACAACAGCAGTAGTTTCAGCAACCCTTCCAGTAGCAATACCAGCAGCAGCAGCCACAGCAACCCCAACAGCCAGCCAATGACCTCGGCATAATCCACAATCCTATGCCGCAACATCAGCCCGCTCCGAACCCATAATCTGCTCCACCACCTCCTCCACCCGCTCAAGTTAACCCCGTCATCCACCATCAACCACCAGCAGTCGCGTGGGCCTTTGACGATGAGCACGAAGTGGGCCAGCTTTTATCCATTACTCATGCCACACCTACTACCACCACATCTACATCCGCCACACCTGCCTCCTCCACACCCACCATTGCCACCATCACCTCCCCACTCTACGACTCCACCATCATGCCGCCTGTTATCCCGTCACCTCTCAATATCCCATTCTCCCCTGCGCCGGCATCCATAATAGCCAACCCCTCCATCCTTGACGCCACTCCTCCTTCACTTCACCATAACCTCACTCTACGAAGCAGGCGGATGTTTCATCGGATGTACCCAAATGCATCTGTATCTATGCCAAGTCAGCCAACCCAGCCATCCAACAATCAGCAGTAGCAAGAGATTGAAGAGATAGATCCGGTCCTGGGGACCCAATATGACATTTTGAAGCACTTGGACCAGACCCCGGCAAAAATGTCCATCCTTGAGCTAATCAAAAGGTCGCAAACACACCAAAACGCCCTGAGAGCCGTCCTACAAAGGGTCATGGTGAGTGAAGACATGAACCCCAACAATCTTCCCTCTGTGCTCTCTATTGTAAACAAGGGGACAACAATTACCTTCTCAGATGGTGAGTTAGCTCCTCCAGAGGCCAGAAAAATGCCCTTGTGTGTCACCTTGACCATAAACAAAGTGGTTGTGGATGCCGCGTTGGTCGATACAGGAGCTTCTATTAATGTATGTCCACTGAGCACTTTAAGGGCCTACAATATTTTCGAACGCCAACTACAGCCTACCCCTACAACCATAGCGGCGTACGACAACTCCCGGCGGGCTTGCCATGGCATCATCTCTTTGCAAGCTGAATTGGGCCCACTTGTCATGACTGTGGATTTTTATGTGCTGGATATAGATCCTACTTTCAAGGCCATTCTGGGTCGCCCCTGGATTGAAGCATTAGGGGCGGTGCCTTCTACTGCTCATCAGTGTTTGAAGTTCCCCTTCCAAAGGAGACTAGTCAAGGTCAAGAGTGTAGCGACAACTCACACAGTGGAGGCCATCGAGAAAGTATTGCCATCAGTCTGGCCATCCAACAAGCCCATTATCTTAGTCCTTGATGTGAATTTTCCTTGGGCTTACACAGTTTCTAGCAGCCTCCAAATCATATCCCCATCAGTGGCAGCTGTCACGAAGGGCACACTCTCAAATACCAAGGGCTGGAATATCATGGTCAGAATTGGGTATCAGCCGGGAAAGGGTCTAGGTGCTCACCTTCAGGGGCGGACTCGAATCATCGATGATCCCAAAAAGTTCACAAAGCATGGCCTTGGATACCAAGAATGGGCAGTGCACTCGTCAAAGTTAGACCAAGGGCCTCTCACCTGGACACTCTACGACCATTTTATTAGGGAACCCATCCAACCGGGTTACAACATTGTCATAATGGAGGCTGCGACATCAGCATATCAAGCTTTCGAGGCCCAGCGGCCCAACAAAAAGAGAAGGCCTGAAGACACAAAGATGGAAGAACCGGATCTAGAAGACTTAGTCTCAGTCGTCAGTTTTTTTTTCAAGGAGGACAACACCATGCAGCCTCAGGTAGCAGAGACAGAAGAACAAGACCTTGAAGACCTTGTCTCAGCAGTCAGTCGTTTGTTCAGCGAGGACAGCACTGCACAGCCTCCAACAATGGCAGATTCAGCATCAGCAGCCACCACCAAGCGACAGTTGCTTGGACATGGTGAGGATTTTGAAGTTATAAACCCCATCAGCCCAGTAAAGGAGTTCTGGCCAGGGTATTCCCAGCCTCTTACCCATTTCGTGTCTTCCATCCTTGTATATAAATTTGACTTCATCCCTTCTTCTCCTCCTCTTATCCTCTAATTCTCCCCTAACGCTCTCAAAGTGTTAATTGTTTCTTCGTCCATTTTCACTATTTTCTTTAATGGCTCGGTGTTGTCCTTTTCCCGACGCCTCCGCATGTAGGATTGTTTATTTCTTTCCTTAGTTTAATATATCAAAAAAAAAATGGGTGTGCTTCCTCCCTTCAATCCCCTCATCAATCGGACGGCGATCCCCGTCTTCTCTCCCTTTTCTCCGGACGGTGATCCCTGTCTTTCCCTCCTTCCTCCTTCATCAGACGGCGATCCCTGTCCTTCCTCTCCTTCCAAGCACCAATTCCCCACTTCGATCCCAAATCCTGGCGGCGATCCCCGTCACTTCCTGCTGCAATCCCCTTTGCTGGGCGGCGATCCCCGTCGCCCCCACTCTAGCACTCAGACAGCGATCCCCGTCCCAGTGCTCCCTTGCTCTCGACGGCGATCCCTGTCACCCGCGCGTTCCTCCACTCTCTTGACGGCGATCCCCGTCACTCCTCCCTCCTCCAATTTGGCGGTGATCCCTGCCTTTCTCCCTTCTGTTTAAGCTACAATCCTCGCTCACTGGCCACTATGGTCACTCTGGGCGATCCGGGTGAGGGGCCTTCTATTCCCCTACATCCCAACTCTGCTGTCGGCACCCTGAGCTCGGGTGGCCTACTTCCACCTCCAGACCCATCGGATGGTTCCCGCGGCCCAGCCGCACCTCCTCATTTCCCTTCCAATAAACCTCTGGATGCTTCTCCAAAGCCTCTTGTAAATAGCAATCCTAGTTCAGATTTAGGGGTAGGATCTAGCAAGTACCCATCCCCGTCTAGGAAGAGAAAGGGTAGTGGCATACCCCGTAGGTATCTGTTGGATCTGGTGCAAAGGTGTGACGCTCTTCTAGCTGTTGAAGAGTTCGTCCAGGAAGTAGTAGTTCTGAGCATGGAAGCTCAGCACGAAAAGGAAGGGCTAGACGACAGATTTGGGGTTTATGAGATCTTGGCTGAGGATGACCCAGTGGATGATGAAGACTGTGAAATAGAGGACGCTACCGAAATGTATGCAAGTGGCATGAGAAGATTTGACGAGCCTACATCGACAGTGGATGAACCCACCAAAGAGGTAAACATTGGAATTGAAGAAGATCCCAGGCTCCTAACTATAGCTTCCAGTCTCCCTCCTGAGGAGGAAGAGGCGCTCATAGAAATGATAAGGGAGTTTAAGGATTCTTTTGCCTGGTCGTTGTAGATACGCGAATTTGGCTCCACTGCGGTCAAATTTCATATTGCGCCGTAACGTCACAAATGACCCACTTTTTGCCTCGCAAAAGTATTTTCTCCATCTTTTTGGATCTCATCCACTTCTTTTTCGAGTGCTTCCCCAAGGGGGTCTGGTCCCGTGAGAAGGCATTCAGCGACGGAATAGCGACATTTCCGTCGCTAATCTGTCGCCAATCAGCGACGGATTAGCGACGATAAAATATCCATCGCTAAATTCCGTTGCTACGAAATTCTTTTATTAGCATCCGCTACAGTGACCGCTTTTCTGGGAAGCACATTGAAAGGCGTCAGGAGATGTTGACGCGATTTAGGAGCCTTGTTGTGATCATTGCCAATCAGCGACAGATTAGCGACGACAAAATATCCGTCGCTAAATAATTCTTTAATTAGCGTCTGTTGCAGTCGCCGTTTTTTCTGGGAAACACATTGAAAGGCGTCCGGAGATGTGGACACGATTTAGGAGCCTTATTGTGACGGCTTTAGCAGACGGGTTTACGAGCACGTGTTTAATAGAATTGCGTCCAACTTGTTGGACGCTATTTAAAGTCAAAAAGCTACACCCACGAAGTCGTCACACCTAAGGGAGTCATGTCGTGTAATCATGACAAAATCCCTGAATCGCGTCCGTGTCAGAGGATGTGATTTAGAGAGCCAAATCAAAATCTCGCGCCAGAAGACAGTGCATTTATGAGTCGATTGCCTCAGGATTATGCATATTGAAATCGCGGCGGACAAGGTGGACGCGATTCAAGTCGCGACGGCCTATCCAGACGCGATTCAGAGGCATGGTCGCAGGCTACGCCATCATGCGCCTGTCACATCAGTTTGACTTTCTAAATTGCGGCCTGCCACCCGGACGCGTTTTAATCCATAATTGCGGCTTCCTGTTTGGATGCGATTCAAGAATCTGATGCCTATAAATAGACCCCCGAGGGTATTGTTTCAGAGGGGGGACCAATCAAAGTGGCGAAGCCCTGCCGGATTTCCGTCTCGCCACCGACCGGGGGAGACCTCCTTCCTCACGCCGTCCTTCTTTCTCGGAGATCGAAGCGCCGTCGTCCTCTCCATCGTCCACGTGCACGGGGAGCATCGTCGTCGTCTTCCTCCATCCATCCATCCCGGCACCAGCTACCATGCCTCCATGCCGTCAACACTCGGGGAAGCACCCCCCCCCTTCCCATTCATTCTTTTTTTTTCAGTTATCTCCTCCCGGTCCCCACGTGGCCCATTTTACTTCTTTCACACACACACACGCATGCATAAACACACACACACATACCTACATTCTTTAGGGGTTTAAAAGCCACCAATCGGTAAGTCATTACCATGTTCTTTCATTCTTTCGTTTCATTTATTTAGGATCATATACTACACGTGTGGCCAATCCCCTCTTTCACCTTTTTGTCTCTTTCTTTGTCAGGGTAATCAATGTGGAAAACGCCCTCTACCACGGTTGGCCGTGCTCATAGAGGAAGAGAGGACCCACATCATCCCCCGCGCAATCTCCCGCTCCAAAAAGGTACGCTCGCGATCACTTCTTTCTCCCCGCACCCCTTCGTCGTGCGTCTCCATTCGGCACCCTCGTGTGCCTGGAGATCGCGGATCTTCTTTTATTTTTGTCTTTTTCTGCTTTTCCACTCCATCTCGCACACACCACACATTCACCTTTATTTTTTTCCTTTTATTCCATCTATTCATCCCCCCCTCTTTGTGGACTGTTCTTCGTCCACCCTAAAAAGGGAGCAGAAAACGGTATCTACAAATTGGCGATCACGGTGGGACTTCTTTTTGCGTTTTCCATTTGATTACCTTCCCCCTTCGTGCCCCACGTGGCACTTTCTTTGGCACCCTCGCGTGCCCCTCTTCCCTCTTTCTATTATACATATACAAAGCATGTTGTGTGTTTAGTTTTTATTTCATTGTGCATATTTCCTGCTTTGTTTCCTTTGTTTTCTGTTTTTTTCTTCGTTCTCGGGTTGCCTCTGAATTTGCGTCCACTACAGAGGATGCGATTCTGTTCTGAGAATGCGGCCGGCTATCCGAACGCGTCTCTCCTTCGTGTCGTGGCGGCTCAGGCCGATGCGTCACTATTTTCTATCGTGGCGGTAGAGGCAGATGCGTTTCTACCAGCAGACTGTCCACAGGGACCAGGCACGGAGCTGACAGCCTTCTGTGGGCTCTCAGTTCCGCGTCCAGGTGACTGGACGTGATTTGTGATTCACAGCCACTGTGCCGGACGCGATTCACAGTGCTGACAGAATGCGCCCCTTTCTCCATTTTTGCTATAAACTGTGTATATAGGGCATTTTTGCATCGGTCGGGGGACCTCCTTCCCACATATCCTAGGCTTCACACACCTCTCTTGGTAAGGGTAAACTCTCCATTGGGCATTCCATCTCTTTGGACTAGTGAACCTTTGCCAAGAGCCGTGTAAGACTCCGTACCCCATGGATTCCCTCACGGCGGACCGAGCAGGCGGTACCCCTCCGATGACCCGGGTTAGCTATCCTATTGCATGGTGAGGGTGAAATCCTAGTTGTACCCCGAAGTTCTATACTCTACCCAACTAGGATCCCATTTGGAATGACACAACAATTTTCAATCCATTAATTAAGTGTCAAACTCCTAAAAGCAAGTGCTAAGCATCACAACTTGTTTGAACCATCATTGATTGATTAATCCTTGTTCAACTTGTTTGTTTGCTTGCTTGTTAAAAATGGACTCATGCTATCATGCCAATTTTAATAACAAGGACTATGAGGATTATGTAAGTTCTCCATCCTTTCAATCCCATATCCGTCCATTTCACCACCGTGAGGGACAACCTTCTACTTCCTATGATCATGTGCGCACACTGCGTGCTGACCAATTTGATGTCCCCTCACTCTTACCTCCAATTAAAACCCGGCAAGAGCCTACCCCCCACCATGATCCTACAGTCCAGTATGTCCTGCATGCACTGGATCAGCTCACTCCTCAACAATTAAATATGATCCAATCTTTAGTTGAGGGTGTGACTCCTACCGCGACTCCCTCCCCTTCTCCTACTCCCAGGCACCCGCCTTTGTATATTCCGGCGACTTCGCCACATACCCCTGCACATTCTTCATCACCTCGGCCCCCTGGCCATTTGCACTCCCGTGCCCCGATCCGTACAGACCGCCCCTTGGGAAGGGCCACTCATTCAAGGCCACCCCCATGTACTCCCTCACATGCCCAGCGGCAATCCACTCCTCTCCAAGATGCTCTTCTCCAGAAATTGAATAATTTGGAGAAACAAATAAATGAGCTTTCAAATTCCAAGGGTGACCCCGTTGCCGCCATGTCAGCTCTCCCTCAAATTTATATACATCCTTCGGAGATGACAACGTACCGACTGTACAATGGCACGGGGAATCCCTACCTTCATGTCAAGGAGTTCCTTTATGAGTCTTCTCGTTGGCTGCGAGACCCAATTACCTTGGCATATCTTTTTAGAAAATCTCTTGATGGCCCTGCTCTCGAATGGTTCTACTCTCTAGAGCCAAGTGAGGCAGGAGACTTCCACCCCCTTCATAAGAAATTCCTTCAAAGGTACAAAGACCGCGTCAGCCCCTATCTCTCTATCACGGATCTAGTATCCGAGAAGATGAGGGCCAACGAGGCCTTTGTACAATTTGCTGACCGTTGGAGGTCAATGGCCACAAGAATGCAGCATGTGCTCTCGGAGTCAGAGCAAATTAAAATAATCATTTCAAACTCTACTCAGAAGTTCAGGCACATCCTGGACATGAACCATATCACCTCCATAGAGGAGCTCTACGAGCGGGGACGTTACATCCAGACACATCTAATGGACTCCCCGATCGTAGAGTTGTTTGATCAAATTAATTTGAGAGAGAACGGATCAGTGGACGCCATCCACCATCCACCTCACCACTATACACCATCCACCCCTTTTGCACAACTGCAATCACTTCCCATTTACCACAACATGCCTCCACCCAAGCATCCACTGATTCGTCCTCCCCGGACCCAGCAACCTCCAACTGGGCCCTATGATCCCCCTATTTTTCACGAAGAAGCTCCTGCACCCTACGTTGCACCTGCTCCAGTCCCCGTACCTCCACCACAACAACCACCACCACCACCACAGCCTGTCCCTCGAGCCGAGGTTGCCTACATCCAACCCCTCCAGGAAACCACTTGGTGTTACGATGATGAACCTGCCCAGGTCATGTTCGTACGCCATTTACCTACCTCTCCTGTACTGCCATCCACCATG
The DNA here is from genome assembly GCA_014218235.1 of Colocasia esculenta. Classification (NCBI taxonomy): domain Eukaryota; kingdom Viridiplantae; phylum Streptophyta; class Magnoliopsida; order Alismatales; family Araceae; genus Colocasia; species Colocasia esculenta. The sequence continues at coordinate 118,598,525 of CM024757.1, read as the reverse complement.
ATCAAACCCCCCACTGTTAAACCTCCACCAATCATCACACCAATCATTACACCTCCCACATCGCCAACACCATTGGCAATTGAACCCGAGCAACCCCTTGCTGTCATACCCATTACACCTCCACCGGCCATACAGCCTTCCATTACACCCACCATGTCCACCTCCACTCCTGTCCAACGGAGCAGGCGCAAGTTTTTAAGGAGCAACAAGCAAGTACAGCAGATGAAGGAATTCTCGGGACTGGGCATGCCATTTAAAATCCATGATTGTATTCCTCGCATGCCGGTCATTGTCAATATACCGAGTATTTTATTGAGCGGAAGTCTCCCCCTCCAATCATAGCCGTCAAGAGGCCTTGTAAGAATATGCCAATCATTCCAGCGGCCAACAGGGCACATTTCAAGATACTCATAGGGAATCTCTCCCTCCAAGCTCTCATGACCCCTCACACAATTATCGTGAACCTTCCCACTCTGGTGAAGGGGTCAGCTTCTCAGATTGTGCTTACGCACTCCAAGGCCAAATCATTGGCGCAATCTATTATTCAAGGGGTCGTGCCCCTTTCCATATCAAACACTATACAATCTTTGGGCACGACCCCCTTATCGTTGCTTCCAACTCCCCCAGTGGAACTCCCCACCCTTTCTTTAAACTACATTCCAAGGGAGTTGCCACTGTCGTTTCAAACTCTGACGAAAGTCAACAATCCCCCAATCATTGAGAGCCATTCTATTCAGAGGAGAAGAACAAGACCATCTGCCCGCTGGGCAAAATATGTGAGGAAATACTTGAGGGTCAAAACATCGGCCCCCAAGTGGAAATCAAAATGCCGGACAAGGCAAAAGGCCAGCGGACCTTCACCCCCCTCTTCTTTTCAAACCTCTTTTTTGCTGCTTAGCACCTTCCCGTGGGTTCTCCATATTCCCTCCCCACGGAAAGCATTTTACTTTCATCTTTGGTATAATCCCTTTTCTTATGATGGGCATTACGCCCCATTTTGCACTCCTCTTCGTGCCCCATGAGGCACTTTTCCTTCTCGTGCCCCACATGGCACATCTCCTTTCTGTGCCCCACGTGGCACACCTCCATTTCGTGCCCCACGTGGCACATCTCCTTCCTGTGCCCCATGTGGCACATCTCCATCTTACGCCCCACGCTGCGCACCCTCCTTTTCGGCCCCTCGTGGCCCGCTTTTTCTTTCCTCTCCTCCGGCTCATCCGGACTCCTTTCCCCTCTCAGGGCACCGTGCCCTCCTCCTTCTCCAATCCCCTCTGGCCCCATCGGAGTCTCCAAGGTCTTTCCTCCGCTTTCTCCTCTCCATTTTTAAGCGGGTCCTTCGACCATTCTCGCATTGTTTTCGGGGTTTTAGCCCCACTCGTCATTTTAATTCCAAATAAAAAATGTGAATTCTTATAGACCTCCGAGTTTCACCCCAATGTAGGGCATTCGTCCTCCTTTACGCTTCAAAATCTTACTATATTTTAGCAGTGTCAAAAATTTTAAAAATCCATAAAAAATGAATATTCCAGCATTGCCATGCTATTGCAGTATTTTTGCTATGAGAACTACGCGCCAGGAGTCTGAAATTCCCTCCCGAGTTATTAAGGTTTGCCCTTAGCATAGGCACCCACACACTTCACGGCGCCCTAAGCCGATTGCTCCCGATAGGCAATCAGTCGTGGGCACCACTTTAAAATGCACGCCCTATTCTGGGCATTCTTTAATGACACGGGAGGTAACAAGGACCCCTCGCGGATCAATTTTCATAACCCTAATGCCGTCATGGCATGACAATGTTTCAAAACCACAAAAAAATCCAAATACTTTCCAAAAACCACAAAAAAATCCAGATATTTTCCAAAAACCACAAAAAATCCAGATATTTTCCAAAACCACAAAAAAAACCACAAATATTTCCAAAACCACAAAAAAACCACAAATATTTTCAAAACCAACAAAAAAAATATTTCAAATAAATTTCCAAAACCAACAAAAATCTAAATATTTTCAAAACCACAAAAAAATCCAAATATTTCAAAACACCATAAAAATTCAAACTCCATAAATATTCAAATACTTTCAAAATTCCAAAAATCTTTCACCGATGGTATTGCACATGGTAAGCAGATCCTGGCTATGCCACGCATGAATCCTTCCAATCATGGCTCCTTATCTCTTGCACCCCCAACTCCTTGGCTAGAGATCACCTATCCTCATGGTCTAACAAACAAACCAAAATGAGCTGTTTATTTAATGCTTTATTAATGCTCCAAGACATGCTATGAATGAATGATGTTTTTCCATGATGTTTTGTTATCTTGGCTAACAAGTTTTGAGTGCAGGATTCGAGTTACCTCATCTGGCACTACACCAGGCTGCTGCTGCCTTCACCATCCTTATCTGTATTTACTATATGTTATACCTTTAGAGTACATCAAGGACCTTGTGGCTTTGAGGAATCTGGGATTTGAGTTCCCCTCTATCAAAAACAATGATTATCCTAGAGGATCCTTAACCGCACAGATAGGCCGTTATGCTTGGCATGTGAGGACGACGGACCCATGCATACACCCTGGTCCTGACTCACCGGCGTAACAATATTATCCTTGGTTATTTTCTCCTCCTCTTTTTATCTCATTTTTTCCTTTAACCCAGCATACATGCATCTTGAATTCACTGTGGAAAACCACTCTTCCAAGCCAATTTAAGGGCCATCCGCGCTTCAAAACTCAAATTCCAAAGCAACTTGAAATATTCCATTCTGAGTCGAATACCCAACTCCCTTTGTTGTCGCCTCCGGGCTGATTTCCTTCAGAACCTTCTGTTTGGACTCATCCATTTTATTTTCTTTCTCCCAGAGATCCACCTGAGGCCGTGGTAGACGCCCCCAATGGTGCAACCTAACGGATTGTGTCTTTAGGTACTCCCCTTCGCTGGAAGTTGGTCTTTTCTTTTCCTTTTCCTTTGCTTTTCCTTTCCTCTGTCTAAGCATTTGTTCCTTTAGGTCTTTTTTTCGGTGGTGATCTCCTTGGGTGTTGGTAAAATACTCTTATCAGGTGGTAGTCCCCAATGATTATGCGTGTCTATTTTTCACCCTGGCGTCTACTTTTCAATCCACTCCTGTTACACTCCACTTCGCTACACTTTATTTCTTTTCATTTCATTACACTCCATTTCGTTTCGCTTCGTGTAACTTCGCTTCGCTTCGTGTAACTTCGCTTCGCTTCCCTGCAAAGCAGACATCAAGGCGTGGCATATGTAGACACGCGAATTTCGCTCCACCGCGATCAAATTTCATATTGCGCCGTAACGCCATAAATGATCCTCTTTTCGCCTCGTAAGAGTGTTTTTCCCATATTTTTGGATCTCATCCACTTTCTTTTCGAGTGCTTCCCCAAGGGGGGCTGGTCGCGTGAGAAGGCACTCAGCGACGGAATAGCGACTATCAAAATTTCCGTCGCTAATCTATCACCAATCAGCGACGGATTAGGGACGACAAAATATCCGTCGCTAAGAAATTCTTTTATTAGCATCTGCTACAGTGACCACTTTTTTGGGAAGCACATTGAAAGGCGTCCGGAGTTGTGGACGCGATTCAGAAGCCTTGTTGTGATCGTTACTAATCTGTTATCGCCAATCAGCGACGGATTAGTGACGACAAAATATCCGTCGCTACACAATTCCTTAATTAGCGTCCGTTGCAGGCGTCGTTTTTTCTGGGAAGCACATTAAAAGGTGTCCGGAGATGTGGACGCGATTTAGGAGCCTTGTTGTGACGGCTTTAACGGGCAGGTTTACGAGCACATGTTTAATAGAATTGCGTCCAACTTGTTGGACGCAATTTAAAGTCAAAAAGGCTACGCCCGCGAAGTCGTCACACCTAAGGGAGTCATGTCGTGTAATCATGACAAAATTCCTGAATCGCGTCCGTGTCAGAGGACGCAATTTAGAGAGTCAAATCAAAATCTCGCGCCAGAAGACAGTGCATTTATGAGCCGATTGCCTCGGGATTATGCATATTGAAATCGCGGCGGACAAGGTGGACGCGATTCAAGTCGCGACGGCCTATCCGGACGCGATTCAGAGGCATGGTCGCAGGCTACGCCATCATGCGCCTGTCACATCAGTTTGACTTTCTAAATTACAGCCTGCCACCCGGACGCATTTTAATCCATAGTTGCGGCTTCCTGTTTGGACGTGATTCCAGAATCTAATGCCTATAAATAGACCCCTGAGGGTATTGTTTCAGAGGGGGGACCAATCAGAGCGGCGAAGCCCTGCCGGATTTCCATCTCGCCACCGACTGGGGGAGACCTCCTTCCTTACGCCGTCCTTCTTCCTCGGAGATCGAAGTGCCGTCGTCCTCTCCATTGTCCACGTGCGTGGGGAGCGTCGTCGTTGTCTTCCTCCGTCCATCCATCCCGGCACCGGCTACCACACCTCCACGCCGTCAACACTCGGGGAAGCACCCCCCCTTCCCATTCTTTGTTTTTTTTTCAGTTATCTCCTCTGGGTCCCCACGTGGCCCATTTTTCTTCTTTCACACACACACATACATACATTCTTTAGGGGTTTAAAAGCCACCAATCGGTAAGTCGTTACCATGTTTTTTCATTCTTTCGTTTCATTTATTTAGGATCATATACTACACGTGTGGCTAATCCCCTCTTTCACCTTTTTGTTTCTTTCTTTGTCAGGGTAATCAACGCGGAAAACGCCCTCTACCACAACCGGTCGTGCTCGTAGAGGAAGAGAGGACCCACATCATCCCCCGCGTAATCTCCCGCTCCAAAAAGGTACGCTCGCGATCACTTCTTTCTCCCCGCACCCCTTCGCCGTGTGTCTCCATTCGGCACCCTCGTGTGCCTGGCAATCGCAGATCTTCTTTTATTTTTGTCTTTTTCTGCTTTTCCACTCCATCTCGCACACACCACACATTCACCTTTATTTTTTTCTTTTTATTCCATCTATTCATCCCCCCCTCTTTATGGATTGTTCTTCGTCCCCCCTAAAAAGGGAGTGGAAAACGGTATCTACAGTCATATGACGACATGCCTGGCATCGACCCCGAATTGGTGGAGCATAGGTTAATCTTGAAGCCAGGGGCAGTTGCCGTAAAACAAAAATTGAGGCGATTCCTCCCCCACATTGCTTTGAAGATGAAAGAGGAGATTGATAAACTGCACAAAGCTAAGTTCATCCGTGTAGTCCTCTATCATTGTGGGTGGCGAACATAGTCCCAGTAATGAAGAAGGATGGAAGAGTGCGAATTTGCATTGATTTCTGGGACTTAAATAAGGCATGTCCAAAAGAGGATTTCCCTTTACCTCATTTGGATGTGCTGATTGATAACACTACTGGGTATGAAACTCTATCATTCATGGATGGGTACTCAGGATATAATCAAATCCGTCTAGCCCCGGAGGACCAAGAGAAAACCTCCTTCACCACACCCTGGGGAACTTGTTGCTACGTGGTCATGCCATTTGGATTGAAGAATGTCGGCGCCACTTATCAAAGGGAAATGTTAGCCATCTTCCACGATATGATTCATATTGATGTTGAGGTTTACGTGGACGATATTGTGGTGAAGTCTCGGACCCGAAGAGAACACTCCTCCATGCTTGCCAGAGTGTTTCGTCGCGCACAAGAATATCAATTGAAGATGAATCCAAAGAAGTGCGTGTTTGGGGTATCTTCAGGCAAATTGCTAGGTTTCATAGTCAGCAAACGGGGGATTCAAATAGACCCACACAAGGCCAAGGCAATCAATGAGATGCCTCCTCCTAAGAATATATCTGAGCTTCGAGGTTTGATTGGTCGGTTATAGTTCATAAGGAGATTCATATCTCAGCACTCTCAAAGATGTCAGCCTTTCTATGAAATGTTGAAAGGAGGAGCCAAATTTGAATGGAATGCTAAGTGTCAGGAGGCCTTTAATGAGCTCAAGAGTTATCTCATGAATCCGCCCGTGCTGCAGGTGCCTATCCCTGGGAAACCCTTAATCCTATATCTATCAACTACTGAGGACTCCCTAGGAGCTGTCCTTCTATCAACTACTGAGGACTCCCTAGGAGCTGTCCTTGCGCAACATGATGATGCGAGCAAAGAAAGGGCAGTTTATTACCTATCCAGGCTCTTCAATCCTTCCAAGCTCAAGCTCACCACAATGGAGAAGACCTATGCAGCGCTAGTATGGGTAGTGCAGAAATTGAAGCACTACTTCTTAGCCCATAAGGTGAGTTCGATTTCTAGAATGGATCCTATTAGGTATCTCCTGGAGAAGCCAGTCCTCGCCGACAGATTGGCGTATTGGCAGAGCTTCTTGTCTCAATTCGATATCACCTTTGTGGTCCAGAAAGCTATAAAAGGGTATGCCTTTGCTGAGCACCTCGCTCACCTTCCTCTTCCCCACAGTGACACGGTTCAAGAGGATTTCCCCGATGAAAACCTGCCACTTATCTCTTGCGATCCCTTCTGGTCACTCCATTTCGATGGGGCTCTCAATTCTAGGGGACGGGGCATAGGTGTTGTCTTGCCCACCCCAGAAGGGATCACCATTCCACTCGCATATCAACTCTAGTTCCCTGCCACCAACAATGTCTCTGAGTATGAGGCTCTCCTAGCTGGTCTTAAGCTTGCCTATCTTTTAGGCGCGCGCCATCTCAAGATCATAGGAGACTCTCAACTCGTTCTTCGGAAGGTCCTTTCTACCTACCGTACTCGTGACCCCAAGCTCAAGCCTTATCAAGATCTGGTCACCCTCCTAGCCAAGCAATTTCGAAATCTCATCTATATTCATAGTCCTCACTCTCAGAATATCCTGGCCGATGCCCTGGCATCCCTGGCCTCCTCTCTTTCCTTCCCTCTCAGCCGTAGCACCGAGACAATCACCGTCCAGAGGTTAGAGGCACCCTCCACTCATGATCCTTGGTTTATTACCTCATGAGCTCTTTGGTGTCAAAAACAGAAAGAAGAGAAGTTAAGGAAGTGTTGTTAGTTGAGTTAGGAGAAATGATGGCAGAAGAAAGGCATGGTACCACGAGATTGAGTGTATTGCAGAGACAGTACCTTCCCAGAAGAAGCAGAAGCAGAGGATAGAAGAGCCATCCGTAGAGCAGCGTTAAGATATACCATTGTTGGAGAAGTGATGTACAGGCGCGCTCTAAATGGAATGCTCCTCAGATGCTTGTCAGACGAAGAAGCCTGGAAGGTAGTGGAAGGTGCCCACTCTAGTGAATGTGGAGGGCATGTGAATAGCCAAATGTTGGCTAAGAAGATTATTAGGCAGGGCTATTACTGGCCAACCTTAGAAGAAGACTGTGCCATCTACGTCCGTAGGTGTGTCAAGTGCCACTCCATGCCGATAAGATTCATGCTCCATCCTCTTCTTTGCATCCATTATCTTCCACTTGGCCTTTCTCAATGTGGGCATTTGATATCATTGGACCCCTGGGTGATCCTAATGCTCAAGTAAAACAAAAATCTTTCATCCTTACTGCTACTGAGTACTTCACCAAGTGGGCCGAAGTAGAGGCATTTGCGAAAATCAAAGGCTCGACCGTGTGCAGATTCATCATGAGGAACATCATCTCGCGGTTCGAAGTGCCAAGTGGCTTTGTCACCGACAATAGACCCCAGTTCATCTCACAAGAGCTTCAGGACCTATGTAAGAAATTCAATATTTCCTTGCATCATTCGTCTCCGTATTATCCGCAGGGCAACGGCCAAGCCGAAGCCACAAACAAAACACTTTTGAAAATTTTAAAGAAAACTTGTGAGTCTCATAAATTCGCTGATTGGCCTGAGAAATTGATTGAGGCTCTGTGGGCCTATCGTACCTCCGTCTGCATGCCCACTGGGCAAACTCCCTTTTCACTCACTTACGGGATGGAGGCCGTATGCCCACATGAGATCCTCATTCCTTCGCTAAGAGTCTAGCTGGACAAAGAACTTAATTCCGATGAACATCGAGAGGCGTTACTTACACAGCTAGAACTCCTAGATGGACGGCGTATAACCACGGCCGATCATGTGCTTTCATATCAAAATAGACTCTCAAGATCTTTTCAAAAGAAAGTGATTGAACGCAAATTCCAAGAAGGAGACATGGTTTTGAAGTGAATTTTCATAAAACCTGGAGGTCCTAGGTCAAAGTTGCAAGCAAACTGGGAAGGGTCGTACGTTGTTAAGGAAGTGTACCCTGGGAACGCATATAGGCTTATCAATGCCGATGGTGAGGATCTCTCTCACCCGTGGAATGGGCTGTATCTTAAAAGATTCTATCCTTAATAAAAGGTTTTCAATAACGATATCATTTTGTAAAAGAATGTTAGTAGCTATGTGTCTTATTCCCTATCATGTGCTGTCAAATGACCCTTATGCTCAGTCACACACACCACACGGCAACCCAGGGCTAATTTTCCTTAGTTAGTGGTGTTCCTGCCTAGCCCTAGTATGGGGTGTGAAGGTCAATTCTCTTCTTGCTCGGACAAGGTCTAGGGGCAAAAGGATACTGACTTGTAGACTAGGGAAGGTGTAGCTCATATGTATGAAGTCTCAAAGAGAGACGGTTTGTTCAATAGAAAGAAAGAAAAGAAGAGAAAAGAGAAAATTGATAAGAATAAGAAGTAAGTGGAAAATTTGATAATAGGGGCATGTCAAAGAGTGGCAGTACAGTTCCCCGCGGGACGCCCTTGAGCCCAGTCGTACGCATGCCCCGGACAAAATAATGACCACAAAGTCTGTGGACAACAGACGGATTCCATGTGAGCTACACCTTTGCAAGTCCTACAAGCCAGTCTCCCAAGCACCAAGTCCAAGTCTTGTCTCCTTTAAGTCTTCCTATCCCTGTTGATGACTGGAGAACGCCGCACCTGGTCTACGTTCGAACGTTAGTGACTAAGGGCAAGTGGCCTTTGGGGGGCCAAAAGCAAATGCACACTGTGCTTAGGGGATATTTTACAAACATAAGATAGGAATAAGATCCATAGCCAATCACTCGAATACAGAGGATGTCGTTATCAGAAAACCCCCAAAATCCAAAAAAAATCCAAAAAATTAGAAAACTCCAAAAATCTAAAAGAAATCAGAAAACCCCAAAATCTAAAAAATCAAAACAAAAAAAATTAGAAAATTCAAAATCCAAAAAAAATTAGAAAATCTCAAAATCTAAAAAAATAGAAAATCCCAAAAAATCAAAAAATGGGTGTACATATCGCTTTCTTTTGGCATGCATTATTTCGATTTACTTTCTGCCTATTTAAATAAGGCTCAGCCCCTTGACAATTATGAAGTTGAAATCATTTTACTTAACGCAAGGGGCTGAGCTAAAGAGCAGATCTAACCTGTTTTCCTAAGTGTGCAGGGACAGGAATTTTTTGGAATGTACGCAACGATGTACTCAGGGTACTCTCTTCCTCTCTCTCTTATTCGGATCTCATCTCACACTCGTGTCAATTGCAATTCATTCATTTCCATAAATATTGACATAAAATAAAAGATCCACTAAGAGATAAGCAGTTTGTAGCAACTCGGAAAATTCAGTATTTTAAATTTTGAAATAATAAATTTCTATAAAAATGGAATAATAGAAAATATACATACCATTATCGTATGTGCAAGAACACATATAAAAATTCCGTAAAAATGATAAATCAACCCAGACATTATTTCTAAATGTTCTACTAAGAAATTTAAGCAACAAAAAATTCGATTGGCCAAGTATACGTCACAATGTGACTCATTATCCAACTTAGGGAACTAAGTCGGAAAACCGTTAACACGAAAAAATAACGTGCCCATAAATTTAGCGAACATGTTAGAGAGACTTCCAACATCATGTAATGATTAACTATTATCGGGTTTGGACCAATGGACCTCTCATAGCCCATGAATAAATTCAAATAAGAAAATACAATAAAATCTATAACTCTATTATTCCCTAATTAAAAAGAGAAATCTCATAAGATAAATTCCAATAAATAATGGGTTTGGTTAAATTGACCATATAAAATTTATTGGGCCAAAATAAAGATTTTTAAAAAGATAAATAATAGGAAAATACTCTAAATTCGCAATTTAATTATTTCTTAAATAGAAAAGAGGTATTTAATGCATTAAATAGAAAGTTTTGGTTGGAATTGGATTCCTAAACCTATCCAAATAGGTTGGCCACGAATTTGAATCCCAACCCAACCCCAATAGGAATGGCAAGGCTTGGAAGGTGAGATTAAATAGAAAAATTCGTAATTAAATAGGAGTTGGAGTCCTATTAGGAAATAGAAACCCAACAAGCATAAATACTCCCCAATCTCTCCATGGCCGGACCTAACATGTTGCTGGGACTTGCTGGACGTGGAGAAAAGGCCAAGGAGGAGGATATTTCATGGGTTGAAGGCTTCATCAAGCTTCATCCCGAGTTCTTCAAGTTCTTGCCCTAGAAGAGTAAAATGACTAAAGGTAGGCATTCTCACGAGCAAAACCTAAATAATTTTGTCTGTAGATTGTTCCATATACTAGGAACAAAACCCTCAAGTTTCATATTTTCTCATCGAGCCAATCTTTTATGGTTGATTTTTGAAGTTCTGCAAACACCATGAACCCGACCCTTCTTCTTTATTCTTGATCTCCATGTATACTCAACCTCGTGCTCTTAAATTTTAACTGGAGTTACTGATGGATGTTAGGCATCTTTTGCCCCTAAAAGCCCTAATTTTTATCCATCCTACATCATGAATTAAATGTTGCATGATCTTGACAATGTACTATTGCGATTTAACCTTGACTTATGTTATAAGTTCCATACCTCTTTGTGGAGTCATTTTTAGATCAAGTGTTCAACATAGAACTTGTTACCCTATGAGTCTATTGTCATTTGACACTGATTTCGCTAATTTTACTTTACTGTACCAAGAGTTTTAGCCCAAACATGATCACTATGTCAGATTCACGTAGTTAGTTATAATACATCTTATTACATAGTCAAACGATCTTTGTCTCTCGATTATTTGCTACCGTGCAAAGTATTAGTTGTAATCTAACTAATAAAGGTGGTTTTACCCAATTTGGATCACCCTAGCATTTGTTTTGATTTTTCAAACCCACAGGTGTCAAACCCAATCCAAGTCGGAGTTGGAAATAGGTAGAAAAGCAACCCAAACGTCATTTTTAGGTAGCGACAGGTCGACACGTCGCTACCATAAAGCGACAACATCATGGTCGCGACCCATACCAAAAATCAGACAGTTTCGTGGTCTTCTTCAGAAGGCGACAAGATGATGGTCGCTTTCACTTTCAGAAGGCGACAGGCAATGTGTCGCGTTCTGCCTATGTCCACTTAATCGACCATAACTTTTTCTATAGACCTCGGATTGATGAGCCATTTTCTTTGCTGGATTCCCCATTAAAAGGGCTTCAATATGGTATATTCATGTGTGAGATTTGAATAAAAACTCAATGAGTTATGACCTAAGGAAGTGAAGGGATGGGACTGCATTTGCCTTCTAAAGGGCATACGTCTTGGTTTCCATCGTTTTGTGTCGTTCTTTGCATGTGTGAGTTTGATCCATTCTAGGAAGGTTCTAGAAAGTCTTTTCATGCATTTAACAACCCATATGAAAGTTAAAACATGTTCACATGATTTTTAATTGATCTTAAGTTCATGATCATACTCTCTACCTATCGATTATTCACTTTCTTGCCTTGTTAACGAACTTGCTAAAACACGTAGTTACTTGCTAAAATTGGTCATGCATGGTTATTACTTCATGATTTATTACTCATGATACTTGTCATAAATTGAGTTTCTATAAACAAAGTTTCCATAATCAGATTCACACAAACTCACTCGAGTGATTCTCACGCGTGGCATGCGCACACACTCTAGCACGATAGGAAAGCCTCTTCTTGGCTTGTGGTGAACTCTCCGTCGGATATTCCTTTCGCCGGACTAGTGACCCCTTGACCAAGGCCTCCGTAAGTCTCCTCTGTCCATGGATTCCCACATGGTCGACGAGCTGGTTGTACCCTAACACCTATGATACCCTTTAGGGATCGGCAAGATCCAAACGGCCTTAGTTTGCTCTCGTTCTTATCTTGAATCACGCCGGACCTCTGGACCTGTGTGTAATATGGCCAGCGGAAAGGTAGTGTATTCCACCTGACTGCCAACACCAAGTGCGCGTGTTGTGCAACTATTACTATCGCCTGTTTACTCGACGTTTCACGTGCAACGACCATAAGATCTCATCTACACTCTACTCACTCGTCTATTCATTTGGAACTCTCTTGGTACCCTTGAGCTGTGTGGCTCCTACTGTTTTGTACAGTTCTTGACTATCTAGCGCTAAATGGGTCTTATGACTCTACTGACTTGAATGCATACTGCTGAGGGCACGGAGAGTGTCCGAGGGGCTCCGATCTAGTCCTGGGAGCAGAGAGCCACCCGAAAATACCTGCAGGGGATAATGAAGGTGTCTGCATTTACACTGGTTTTGACTGACTGTTCTGAATTAGCTAGACATCTGACTATTACACTGTTACTGTTAGTCTGTTAAATCGGACATACTGCACTGTTATTGCACTGCCACTGACTGTTACTGAACTATTATTGAGCGACTACTGTTGTACTCTCTACTTGCTCTACTTGATACTGTTGGGTTGAGTGTGAATTTAATACATTTCCCCTCATAACTTTGATGATGACAAGTTGTGATTTTAATGCACAATAAATGGAACATGTTAAATACATCACACATGTAATAACAATATTCAAAAAGCATGTTATATTCATGATAATACATTGAACTAATGATTTATGTGTTTATTTCTCAGGGACATACATCTCTTGCAAGGGTAGTGTCGACACACCCACTACTGGTGTCGACACAGGGTATCAAACCCTAAGGCAAAGTCATGAAGAAATGGTCAAGTGTGTCGACACAGTCCCAAGTGGTGTCGACACTAGACCCAGCTCCCAGAGAACCCAGTTGACAGGTTGGGACAGTGTGTCGACACAGTCCCAGGCAGTGTCGACACTAGTGACCTCTCCCAGAGGGCCAGTTTTGCAGAACTGGGACAGTGTGTCGACACAGCCAGTGAGTGTGTCGACACTAGAGCCATCTCCCAGAAGACCTATTTTGTGGAATTGGGACAGTGTGTCGACACACCCAATGACTGTGTCGACACACTCCGGCAACTTTTTCACTTTAAGTCCCACCTGGACACGTGGCACTCTAGGGATCACTTGGATCGGCCTTGGATCATGTGCCCACGTACCCCAAGGGTTCTTTTGGCCATGATGGGGTATAAATACCTATCTAATCGGCCCCCAACTAGCAGAACTCCTGAAGAGCCTTCCAGAAAGCGCCCTTTGGCGGCAAGACAGAGCTCTCCTCCCGTTCTTGCTCTCCTTGTGCTGCTTCAAGCCAATTCCCATCTTTGCAAGCACAAGAAGTGAAGATTGATCCATGAAGATGAAGTGAGATCACTTCCAAGGGAGCAGATCAAGTAGAAGCAGCCAATTGAGAAGAGTTCAAGGAAGATCCAGAGGCACAAATTGCAGAGCATCGCCCAGGGACTTCAAGAGTTCAAGCATCTTCTCAATCAGCCTTCTACAAGGGAGTTCATCTGAAGAACAAGGATTCTACATACAACTCTTAATTCCCCTTAGTTCTTCTGAATCATTCTTGAGATTGTGCATGATTTGTTGCACTAGTCTCCTTGAATGAACTCTTTATGGATCAGATCATTGCTAGAGGATCTGGATCTTGTTGTTTTTGATCTAGCAAGTTGGTTGTGAGCCTTTGTGCTCAATTGTGTTGAGTCGTCGCACTCAGGTTGTGGTTGAGCAGTTGTGCTCAAGTTTCTAGAGTAGTCTTGCTCTAGAGGTTGTGTGTGAGTTGTTGAACTCAGTGTGTTGGAGTTGTCAAGCTCCAGTGTGTGGTGTATTCAAGTTGAATAGTGGAGCCTCACTGTGTGAGGGGTGGATGTAGGAATCACATGGTGTGATTTCCGAACCACCTAAAAATCTCTGTGCAGTGGTTTGATCTGTGATTTAACTTCACCTTGCGTTAGATGTATGCATAGGATTTTTGATTACTCTTCTAATCAACTTGATCACTCACTTTAATCACTTAATTCACACAATCACTCATCAGATCTGTGAATTGCTTTTCTAAGTTGACTCTGATTCAAAGCATCTTTAAAATTGGCTAAGCTTCCGCAGTATTTGGCCTAGATCTATTCAACCCCCCCCCCCTTCTAGATCTGGCCCATCCCTTTTTCGATCCTACAATTGGTATCAGAGCGGGTTCATATCTGATCTGATCTGAGTGTTTCTGTTTGTTCTGTGTGTTTCACTTGCTTGTTTGTTAAGTGTTTCCTTCTTTTAACCTTATTTTGATCCAATAGATTCTAGAGGTTTCATTGCTGAAGGCCATTCCATCAATAGGCCACCCTTCTTCAATAGGACTGACTATTCCTATTGGAAGAATCGAATGCAAGTCTTCCTTAGAGCCCAGAACTATGAGATTTGGAGGGTAGTTGAGGTAGGTCCCTATGAAAACCAGGAGAAGAGGAAACCTGGACCAGGGAGCAAATTAGGAGGGCCACCCTGAACTACAGTGCCATGAACATGGTTCAATGTGCAGTCCACCCAAAGGAGTACTCAAGAATCTCCATGTGCAAATCTGCCAAGGAGATGTGGGATAAGCTTGAGTTACTCTATGAGGGAACATCCCAAGTAAAAGAAACCAAAGCAAATATTCTTGTTTCTGAGTATGAATTATTCATGATGAAATCTGATGAAACGATTTCTGAAATGTTTGCTAGGTTCATGATCATTGTGAATGGACTGAAGGCTCTAGGTAAGGACTACACAGATGCTGATTTGGTAAGAAAAATCTTGCGCTCTCTTTCTTCAATTTGGCACACTAAGGCCACAGTCATTGAAGACTCTAAAGATTTATCCAAAATCTCTTTGGATGAACTCATAGGATCTTTGATGACTTATGAAATAAACTTGAAGAGAAATGAAGAGCACATAATCAAAACCAAACCAGTAGCACTTAAAGCTTCATCTAGTAACAAGGACAAAAATCAAGAGAAAACAAGTTCTGATGAGTCTGAGTCCAATGAGGATGAACTTGCCCTCATGACCAGGCAATTCAGAAAATTCTTAAAATCTAGAAAGGGAAAATTCACTGGGAAAAAGAAATTCTCATCTGGGAAAAGAAATACTTCCTTTTCAAATGCCAATTCAAATAGAAATCAGAAAACTGATGAAGTTGTTATTTGTTACAGGTGCAACAAACCAGGACACATGAA
This sequence comes from Colocasia esculenta, assembly GCA_014218235.1. Taxonomy (NCBI): domain Eukaryota; kingdom Viridiplantae; phylum Streptophyta; class Magnoliopsida; order Alismatales; family Araceae; genus Colocasia; species Colocasia esculenta. The sequence goes on along the minus strand of CM024757.1, from coordinate 118,583,198 downwards.
AGGAGAATGTCCTGAGAACAAGAAGGAAAAATACAAGAAGATCAATAAATTCAAGAAGCCTAAAGCAATGGTTGCCACTTGGTCAGATGAAGATCCAAGTGAAAATGAAGAAGAAAGGTCCTCAAGTTCTGAAAGTGAGGAAATCTGCTTTATGGCAAACAGTTCTGATGGAAAGGTAAGTACATCCTTTGAAGATTATACAATTGATGATTGGCAAGATGCTTATGCTGAATTAGTTGAAAACTATTCTGAAACAAGAAAAGAAAATAAGCATCTAAAGAAGAAAATTGAAAACATCCTGCATAACCAATCAACAAACAAAAGAATCTCTGAATTGGAAAATGAAGTGGCTGAGCTCAATGAAGAAAAAGAAAATCTTCTAAATGTAATTGATGAGCTCAAGCTTGCATCCCAAAAGGCCAACAATGACTTTAAGAAATTGTCTGAAAAATTGGAATTGCAACAAAAAGAAAAACAACAAAGTGATGATGAAATCAAAACTTTAGAAAACCAGTTGAAAGAAAAAGAACAAGTCATTGAAACCTTTACAAAAGGAAAAGATAATCTGGATGCCTTGTTAGGAACAAGAATGAAATCTGTAACACATGGACTAGGATTTTCAACACAAAACTCCAAGAAAGACAAATCTGGTGAAATGAGGGAAAAAGCACCTTTAATAAAATTTGTCAAAAGTCCTAGTCCTGAGAAAAACAAAAACAAGCAAGTGTCAAACAACACAACAAAAAATTTGAAAAACCAGAACAAAGAGAAACCAAACAGGTCGACACACTCACCTGACAGGTCGACACCAGTCAACAAAAAGATGAAATCTGTGACTGTTGAGTCGACACCAATCAAAGACAGGTCGACCTGCTCAACCTCAAAAACCACCAACCAGTCAACCAAAAAATCAAATAAAAACTTGAAAAATAAGAAAAACACAAAAAAAACATTCATGATAAACCTTGGACTTCCAAGACAGCACATCAAGCTGATTGGACCAATTCTTGGAACCAATGGTGTTACAATCCTTTTTGGTACCATCCTCAATACTTCTATCCAAACTTTTCAATGTACCAACAAAACCCTTGGTTTGGACCTCCACAAATGAACAATCATGTCCAAATGCAAAACTCCCATCCTAATGAGAAAAAGAACACTGGTGTTTTTATTCCAAAAGGGAAGGATAAATTGAAAAAGGCAAAAAACACCACTGAAATAAAACAAAAGCAGAAAACAAGTCAGATTTGGATTAGAAAAGATTTGTTGTCATTGTTCAAACAATCTGATGGTCCCAACAATGTTTGGGTACCAAAATCTTCTCTCCACTGATTAATTTTGCAGGAAGGTCGTGCACCCAACTCAAATGTGTGGTTTCTTGATAGTGGGTGCTCACGACACATGACAGGAGATAAAGCGAAATTTTCATTCCTGATTGAAAAGGAGGGAGGTTCTGTCACTTTTGGAGGTAAAAATAAAGGAAAAATCATTGGATCTGGAAAGGTTGGTCAATCTTCCTCAAACTCAGTTGATAATGTTTTGTTAGTTGATGGTCTGAATTATAATTTGCTGAGCATTAGCCAACTATGTGACAAAGGTCACAGAGTTGTGTTTGAATCAGATTTTTGCAGAATAATTGACTCTTCAACTGATGAAATAAAATTCTTTGGAAAAAGAGAAAACAATGTTTACATGATCAACCTTGATAAAAACTTTTCTGAAAACATTTGTCTTGTTGCAAATAAAAATGAAATTGCATGGACTTGGCACAAAAGACTTGGTCATGCAAGTTTCAGAACAATAAATAAGTTGTTAAGGCTAAATTTGGTCAAAGGTCTTCCTGAATCTTTTTCAAATGTAGAGAATCAAATTTGTGGGATTTGTGCCCAAGGAAAACAAACCAGAAAATCTTTTAAAACCTTCAATGATGTACTCACATCTAAGCCACTAGAATTGCTTCATATGGACCTCTTTGGCCCAACAAGAATTCTAAGTCTGAGTGGCAAAAGATATGGTTTTGTCATTATTGATGATTTTACTAGATTTACATGGGTTATCTTTTTATCCCACAAAAGTGATGCTTGCCCTGAATTCAGGAATTTCTGTACCTCTGCCTTAACAAGTTTTCCTTATAAAATCAAAAATATTTTGACTGATCATGGGGGTGAATTTGAAAACAAATCTTTCTCTGATTTATGTGCTGAACTTCACATTTTTCACAAGTTTTTTCACCAAGAACTCCAGAACAAAATGGGGTTGTGGAAAGAAAGAATAGAACACTTGTGGAAATGGCAAGATCCATGCTCTTGGAAAGCAAATTGCCCAAATCCTTCTGGGCTGAAGCTGTAAATACAGCAAATCATATTCTCAATAGAGCATTGGTCAGACCAAAAATCAGAAAAACCCCTTATGAATTGTTGAAAAACAAAAAGCCAACCTTGTCTTATTTCAAAGTCTTTGGGTGTAAATGTTTTGTGCATAACAACAATAAAGAAAATCTTGATAAATTCGATGCTAAAAGTCAGGAAGCCATCTTTCTTGGCTATTCTGAAATTTCAAGAGCATTTAGAGTTTATTCTCTCAAAAACAAAACTGTTGAAGAGTCTCCACATGTAGTTTTTGATGAAAATTCCTTTTCAACTCATTATTCTAAATCTTGCAGGGACTGTCCAGATAATGAAGAGGATGACTTTATCGTTGATTCTTCACCAACTGTTGAGGAGAATGAAGACCTTGATGAAAATTTGAACAATCACTCACCTACTCCAAGTGGATCAGGTAATGTTGTTCCAAATTTAAATGCACCTCAACAGGTAATTCCTGAACACAGATTTTGAGAGATCACCCAATAGAAAATGTTGTTGGCAATGTACATGATAGGGTAAGAACTAGATCATCATTCTTGAATGCAATTCATGAAGACCCACTAGCACTAATTTCCCAAATTGAACCAAAGTCAATTGATGAAGCTCTAATGAATTCAGACTGGATAAATGCAATGCATGATGAACTTCATCAATTTGAAAGAAATCAAGTGTGGGAATTAGTACCTAGACCTAGTGACCAATCTGTCATTGGCACTAGATGGGTATTCAGAAATAAATTGAATGAAAATGGTCAAGTCATAAGGAATAAAGCTAGACTAGTTGCAAAGGGGTACAACCAAGAATTTGGAATTGATTTTGAAGAGTCATATGCCCCTGTAGCTAGACTAGAAGCTGTAAGAATTTTCCTTGCTTTTGCATCTTCATTGAAGTTTAAAGTTTATCAAATGGATGTCAAGAGTGTATTTTTGAATGGTTACATAAAAGAAAATGTTTTTGTTGAACAACCTCCAGGCTTTGAAAATGAAAAATATCATATTCATGTTTTTAAGCTTTATAAGGCTCTCTATGGTCTTAAGCAAGCTCCAAGAGCTTGGTATGACCGTTTGAGCTCTTATATAGAGGTAATGTTGATCAAACTTTGTTCACAAAAACTGTAAATAAACAAATAATTACAGTCCAAATTTATGTTGATGACATAATTTTTGGATCCACCAATAAGAGCCTGTGCACTGAATTTGCAAATCAAATGAAAACTGAATTTGAAATGAGCTTGATGGGAGACTTACAATTTTTCTTGGGATTGCAGGTTAACCAAACCAGTGAGGGAATCTTTATAAGCCAAACCAAATATGTCAAAGAACTTCTGAAAAGGTTTGACTTCCAGAACCTCAAGCACTCAAGCACACCCATTGCAATTAATGTGAAACTAGAAGAAGATTCACTTGGTAAGTCAGTAGACCCAAAGACATACAGAGGTATGATTGGTTCTCTACTCTATCTCACCACTTCTAGACCTGATATTCAATTCAGTGTATGCTTGTGTGCTAGATTTCAAGCAAATCCTAAAGAAAGTCACATGTTAGCTGTTAAAAGAATTTTCAAATATCTTGTTGGAACATGTGATCTTGGTATTTGGTATCCTGCTGGTTGTAAATTAGATTTGATTGCCTATTGTGATGCTGATTATGCTGGGTGTAAACTTGATAGAAAAAGCACAAGTGGCTTGTGTTTGTACTTAGGTGGCTGCCTAATCTCTTGGGCTTCCAAAAAGCAACACTCAGTTGCTCTATCAACTGCAGAGGCTGAGTATGTTGCAGCTGGTCGATGTGGCACTCAAATTCTTTGGGTGAAACATCAGCTTCTTGATTATAACCAAGAGTTAGGTTGTGTTCCAATTCTTTGTGATAACACAAGTGCCATAAATCTGTCTAAAAACCCAATTCAGCATTCTAGAACAAAACACATTGAAATTAGGCATCATTTCTTGAGAGATGAGGTAGCAAAGAAATCTTTTGAACTCCTCTTTATTGAAACTGAAAAAAAATTGCTGATATCTTCACTAAACCTCTTCCTGACAGCAGATTTTCATCCTTGAGAAGAGAGCTTGGTCTTTGCAAATGTCCATCTTCTTGATAACTCTCATTGGGTTGAGTGTTTAGGCATGTTCTGAGGGGGAGTCACTGTTTCATCATTCTTCTTTGCTTCCTTGATTCATGTTGTTCACATCTCTCACAATCAACTTCCATTTCTTTTTGTCAATAAATTCTTCAACTCACATTGTGTTGAAATTCTTGGTATATCAAATGGTGAATTGAAGAAGGACAAGTTCTGCTTGTCTGGACACTTTCACTATGCGAGAGTATGTGTCTCCGCCAAGTATCAAAATTAAATATGCAATTGTTGAGGGGGAGTCTTTTTCTTCAAAAAGAATCATTTCAATTTTTCAAAATCTTGCATATCTTCATTTTGATGAAAAAATTTTGGAATCATCATTTCAGGGGGAGCTAATGAATTCACTACTCATTCTTTTACAAAATTCAAGATTCCTCTTGAGTTATATCAACTTCCTCTCATGATGTGCTCATTAAGTTTGGCTAGAACCTCAAAATGACTTTTTGATTGATCTACTACATTTTTGCAGTCAACTCTCAACTATACTCTTCAAGACTACAGAAATTTAAATCTCTTTCAAAGACTGAAAAATCATGTGTGCTTTGACTTTAAACACCTTCTTTGCAACTGATGTGAGATATAAATGATCTCAATTTTATAAAATTCTCCTTCCATTTATTATTCAACAGAGCAATGGCACAAATGCTGAGAAACTACAAACCTTCACAATGAATGAAGTGCCATGTATGTCATGAGGTATTATTGCTATCTCTGTTCAAAGGGGTTCAAAAATTAAAAAAAAATGATCTATACATTTTGATGATGACTGAGTAACTGGAAATATTGGCGTCTGATAAACGTATATTTTCATGTCAAAAGGTTGTCATTTACCCCTTGTAACTGGATAATGGGTAAATCTTTAGTAACCAGGGACTATGGTGTGTAAAAAGCATTAGTTCTTGAGTGAAAAAGATTTACTACATTTGATAGTTTGATTAAAAAAAAATGCGTCCAAGGAGAATTACTTAAAATCAACATCCTTGTCTTCCATCAGTGTGCTCAAAGTTGTCTAACTTCATCACAAGTGATTTCAATCTAAAAGACATTTTTATTTCTTTGGATTTGGAGAATATGGTAGTTTGTCATTGGCTATTGAATGTTCTATATCACTCAAACTATCATTTTAATGGCTCAAGTCAATTAATGAAAATATCATGTAGGTTGTTGTGTAAAACTTGAAGTTTGTTAGATTTTTTGTAAAAATATGACAAATGAATTTTTTTTATCACTTAAAAATCCTTGTCACGTTGATTCCATCCATATTTCATCATGTTAAAGATTTCCCAAAATTTACAAATTTTCCTCATGCTCAAACCTTCAAAACTTCTTCAGGCCAGGTCGACACATCCACATTCCTATGTCGACACAGTCCAAGCCCAGGTCGACACACCCATGTCTTGTGTCGACACATAGGCAATCCAGGCGGTTTATCTATTGGGGCACCGGTTTAGGATTTGTTGTTCCTGCAGACTATTCTACCCCAAAACCCCTTTTCTTCTTCCCAGGTCGACCCCATGGCCGTCCTTTACCTTTGAAAATGGTAGCAGTTTTCATCTTTCTTCCCTCTTCCCACCAATTTCTATCTCCATCCTCTTCACACCATCTCCACCATCCCCTGTTCTTCCTTCTTCTCTTGCAACTATGCCTCGCAAGCAAATGCCTCGCCGTGGTGCTCGTTCTAGGGCAATTGCTCAGACCCAAAGCAGACTTATGTCACCAGGTTTAACACCAACACCTTCCCACCTATTTTGAGACTGATCCATCACATTCTGACCACTATAATCACTCCTCAAGGTGGTGGAAGGGATAGGTTAACTGACATACAGAGGTTCATTATATACTGCATGAAGAAAGAGATAAAAATCAATTTGCATGTCATCATGTATCAGATTATGTCAGAAACTACAAGGAAAGATCTACATAGATCCCTTCCTTATGCAGCTCATCTCACACCAGTTTTTCAGCATTTTGGAGTATCTTTTGAGAATGAGCAAGCCCAGTTAATCCCAAATTCCAACATCTATTGCTTCAAGCATTTGCAAAAGTTCATGGGATTCAGACTTGAAGGTGATCAAGTAAGAAGATGTCCTATAGTTGTTGAGGCCCCAGTGGTTCCTGAGGTTGTAGAACCACCTTCTAAGGTTGCCCACTCTCCTCCACATGATCAAGAGGACCAGCCTCCCAATGAAATTGGAGCACCTATACCTCAGGATGTTCCTCACACACCTCCATTTCAAGCCTCTTCACCACATCTCCCTGATGTGGAAATTCCATCTTTCACTCCACATTACCAAGCATCTGCCTCTACTTCCACTGGTGGACCTTCTGTTCCACCAGAGCTATATTCTTTTTTGAATGACAAGTTTGATACCATCAGCTCTTCCATCCTCCAGATGTCAGAGAGTTTTGAGCTCCGAATTCAAAGGTTGGAGAATTCTGTGAATGCTCAGTTCATTAAGCAGAAAGAAGCAGCTGATCATGCCACCAAAAGGTTTAATAGGCTAATTGGCACGTTGGGTGATGCATCCCCTCAGTTAAAGGAACATCAGGACACATCGCAGACTACCCTTCAGCTCCCGGTCGCCAAAGTAATGGGAAGGTTTCCCCCTCATTCAACGGATTTTTCCCCTCATTCCAGCTTTCCCCTTCAGTTCCAAAGACTCTGCCTTCCCCCTCATTCAAAGACTCTGCTTTACTTTTTCGCTACCTTTTTTTTTCTTATTTCGAACCTGTGATGGCCTTTCCCTTCTTCCTCCTATTTTTTAGGTTGATTTCTTATTTTTTGAGAATTGCCCATTCCCTTATTTCAACCGATTGGAGTTTTTGTGTAGTAAAAAAAAATGGGGAAAAAGAGTGAAGGGGTTTTGTATATATAAGGGGCTTTCGACTCTTTAGAAGCTTAGAGTAGATCTTTTTTCTATGCCAATACGAGGGAAACATTTTACATGAATTCACTGAATGTGGTACAATGAGATTTTTTTCTTCTACAAACTTTCCCATTCTAAACCTGTTAATATGAAAAATGGAAGACCTTGCCAACTTGATTGCATTTGATTGTAAAATGAAGGACACTTGAATGTAATGCACTGAAATCATCATGGCATCTGTCATGATGATTTAAATTCATAGGGTTGGGCATAAGAGTTAAACTACTTTTTTCTGATTACTATTTTTTAGTTTTCTAACTGCTATAATTGTCTTAATTTTGGTTGTGTTTTAATGATTGGTACACCACTCTATCTCCCAAAAAGACAGGAATGACATAGAATCTCCCAAAAGTCTATACTGTGAACCCCACATTAGATTAGAAATTTTGGTCTATGTTCTGCCAATAGCCATTCAAAGCTATTATGTTATGATTGATACACCTCTCTATCTCCCAAAAAGATAGGAATGATAAAGAATCTCCCAAAAAGTCTATACTATGAACCCCACATTAGAAGATGTTCAGATTATGCAGTGTTTAAAGTAGATTATGCAGTGTTTAAAGTGCATGTTAAAGATGCTATTACTTTTTTTGAGAATTTTTAAAAGGGGGGAAATAAAAGTTTCTGCCCATTTGTTTTGTTTGTTCTTAATTTAGTCTATGCATTTTTAGAATTCTATGATGTGCATGTCACCATTTTTATGTTATGAGTTTTTAAAAGACAAATTTTTCTCTATCTGTTTTATAGACTCTTCTGTTGCATTGAAATTTAAAAGTCAAAGAGGGGACGACTGGATCTTGCCTTCGGCAGTATGTGGACAAAGGTACATTTTCCACTCTATTAATGCCAAAATTTTGGGATAGTTTTTTTTGTAGTTTTAATCAATTACCATAGCACTGTTGTTAACAATTTTTGTTAACTTAGGAAACATAGCATTGTTGTAGGGAACTTCTCATTCCCAAAATAAAAGAATGAGTAAGAAAGATCAGAAAAGAATGATAAGTCAAGGTTACTATGATAGTCCAAAGTATCAGAAAAGATAATAATTATTTTATGACAAAGAATAATAATAATAATAATAATAATAAGCACTGTGAAAAAGTCCTAAAAGCATTTTACAAAAGTATTTTCTCAAACAGAGGAGTAATAACAGATTGTTAAGGTAGTACATAGTCTCATTTCCATACAACAGAAAAAACAAAGGAGTGCACATGAGACATAAACATAAACAATTGATGTGCATAAATAAATAAATGAAAAATCCGTTGGTCTTTGTATTTCACCATTGGGTCCATAAGACATCACCCCTTATGTGGGTGTTTCTTAGGCCCAGGTCAGATCCGAACAAGGGATAAAATGCATGATAGAAAGCATAATTAAAGAGGGGAAAACTTCAGGACCTTCTAATGTAACCGGTGTATGGAGGTCATCTGCTGCTTGGGGTCCTTCAAGTACTACCCATTAATTGGACATTCTCCAGGCCCACTGATCTGAAAGGGAAACTCAAAGCTTGGAGTAATACAAGATTTAAACAGAAAAATCCATTGGAATGCAAATAACCATTGGAAACCTTTTCTTTTAATAGATGGTTGAAATAACAATATTTGTCTCTAACCAAGGAGCCCCACAACTCAGAGGATTTCTGCAGAAACCTCCAACCTAACTTCATTAGTGCAGCGTTATTAAAAGGATGGCGATTTCTGGAGACAATTCCACTTGAAATCTTAGGCTTTTGCAATTTCTGCCATGCCACTAGGGGGGCTTTGGGGACCCCATTTTACTTGCACCAAGAGAACTCTCTCTGCATTCTTAGCAAATTACTAATGGTGTTCTTAGGGATTAGACAATTGTTCATAATGTGCATCAGAATGGCATTTAAAGTGTACTTGATGAACACTGCCCTATATGCAGAAGATAAAGTGTTGGCCTTCCAAAGACTTAACCTGTGCTGACACTTTATAAAATAGGAAGCTGAAGTGTTCCCTTTTTTATTTTTCTAACGAAATTGTTGTACTTAAATAAGAGGAATTATCCTTGATGCCATGGAAACCTGATCGCCTCTTCAAAGAAAAATTGAATCTGCTGATGAATATATTTCTGTAGACTATCAATGATTATAATTTTGTATGTTTTTTTCTTCTTTGTATGTTTTGGCCTCCAAGGGATGAGTTTAGAAAAGTTTGGAGGCTTTTAAAGACAATCTATGTATCTTTCTTTTTCTAATTTATTGTTGTGAACAATACTTTTAATAAGGCTATCTTTTCTCCTGCAAACCTTATCCTATTCCCAGCATAATAACTGCAAACTTTTCCAGAAGGAGGACCTACTGATAGCTTCATTTTTATTCACTACAAGGTCCCTCTGAAGCTCCTCTGTGAGAAGTCCAGAAGGGTGCATAGACCAGACCCATGGAGGCCAAAACTTTGAAGAAAAAAAAACACTTTTACTCTGTTTATCCTGTGCTTTATCTGCCCTCTCGCCCCTGCTCCTGCAAAACTTCACTACCAGAAAACACATTATTGCTTCTCTCCTTCCAGATACTTGAACAGACCACTGCAGGGATCATCTTGAGTGTAAGCACGGAAGCTTGACTAACCCTGCCCTTTATGCCATTTAAAAAAATTACATATATGTGCTATAGAAGAAAATTTTGTTTGAAAATTTGGCCAAATTACCAAGGATCTGCCAAACAGCTTAACTTGAAGGGAAAGAAATCATTGAGTGAACAACATTTTCCTTCTGCTCATCACAAAATGGACACAAACTATTACAGTCCAATCCATTTCTTACTATATAGCTTAATTAGGAACTATACAGTGTTGAAGGACTATCCAAGGATGGCTCTGAATTTTTTATGGCTATTTAGGTATCTATACTGCTTCCAAGTGCCAATTATTGGAGATTGGTGTTCCATTGATATAAGTGCTTTGACAGAGAACTGAGTAATATTTTTCTTCCAAAAGAAAACACAATGGTTACTTTGACTGATCTCCACTGAGGATAGAGAATCTGGAAGCTGAGTGCTCCACCTCTTCCTCAACTTTTAAACATCTGCAGAGATGGATGTGCCAAGATATAATGTCTTCCTTCTTGAGATAATTCTGGGAGATGATTCCATTTCTTAGCAGCCAGGAAAAATTCCTTTGGATAACTGTCTTTCAAAGACAACCTCTCTTATCACTTAGTCCTCCAAAGTAAAGGTATGACTTCTGCCTTCAACTTGAATAAAGACCTCTTTCTCCAGAACTGGAGCAACTTAGGTAATACCTCTCCAAATAGGAGAAATAGCATTGGTGTTTTCCAGTCACCACTTAAATTGGCAAAAGAAAACTTAAATAGGGTAGCCAAATCTCTCTGGTCAAGCATGGTATTCTAAACATTTTGGCCATAACCACATTTTTTGAGATAAAATTCATTTTCCTCATTTTAGCAGGAATCTGAGAAAGCAACTAAGTTATGATGTGACGATTTAACTTTGGTGAAGGGATTAAAGGTCTCCTAAGCTATGGCAGACAGAAGGATGGGTATATACATATAGCTCTTATCAGGCTATTGCAGAATACATTTGGATCCCTTCCCCTTCATAGGCTTAAGCTTTTTTTATGAGTTTCTGTTCTAGAATTAATGTAACTATTTGATTAAAGCTTCTAAAACTAAAGATCCAAAAGGCAAAGGCCACTATGTTCACAGACTTAAGCTTTTGTTTTGAGTTTCTGTTTATTAACATGTCTTTGGAAATTCCAAATACAAAGGCCATTGGGTGTTTAAATCACCAGTATGAACTATGAAAGTTGGTGGTTAAATCAACTATCGAAGAATCCATTATTTGCTTATCCATGTTGGATAGATCCTTGAATGGGAGATAGCTAGGATAAGGATTAAAAGCATGATTAAATGGGAGATATAGTGATAAATGAATGATAACACAGATGCAGACTGAGAAAATTCAACTGAAGTTGCCACCTCTGCATTTCAGCCAATATGTTTATAGCTCTATTGAGACTTAGTATATAGCTCTTATCAACCAATATGTTTATAATAGTAGATGACAGAAAAAGGCTAAATAGTTGGGAGGGATAGGTTAACTGACATACAGAGGTTCATTATATACTGCATGAAGAAAGAGATAAAAATCAATTTACATGTCATCGTGTATCAGATTATGTCAGAAACTACAAGGAAAGATCTACATAGATCTCTTCCTTATGCAGCTCATCTCATACCAGTTTTCAGCATTTTGGAGTATCTTTTGAGAATGAGCAAGCCCAGTCAATCCCAAAGTCCAACATCTATTGATTCAAGCATTTGCAAAAGTTCATGGGATTCAGACTTGAAGGTGATCAAGTAAGAAGAGGTCCTATAGTTGTTGAGGCCCCAGTGGTTCCTGAGGTTGTAGAACCACCTTCTGAGGTTGCCCACTCTCCTCCACATGATCAAGAGGACCAGCCTCCCAATGAAATTTGAGCACCTATACCTCAGGATGTTCCTCACACACCTCTATTTCAAGCCTCTTCACCACATCTCCCTGATGTGGAAATTCCATCTTTCACTCCACATTACCAAGCATCTGCCTCTACTTCCACTGGTGGACCTTCTGTTCCACCAGAGCTATATTCTTTTTTGAATGACAAGTTTGATACCATCAGCTCTTCCATCCTCCATATGTCAGAGAGTTTAGAGCTCCGAATTCAAAGGTTGGAGAATTATGTGAATGCTCAGTTCATTAAGCAGAAAGAAGTAGCTGATCATGCCACCCAAAGGTTTAACAGGCTAATTGGCACATTGGGTGATGCATCCCTTCAGTTAAAGGAACATCAGGACACGCTGGAAAAGGTCCTTGAAGGGATATTAGTAAATTCTCAGAATAATTTATTCAACAGTCAGGAAGCAGTGACTCAAATTTCGAAGACTAGACTTTCATTTGCACACATGGTTGATGATTTAGAAGGCATGAAGAACCTATCAGCTCACATAGACAATGAGATGTCTACCCTTAAGAAGGAGCTCAGAGATATCAACAGACATGGATTTGCAAGCTCTTCTTTAGGTTCACAACCCTTTTCAGCTGATTTATCTACATTCCAGTCCAACATGTATGACAACAGTCAAAGGTTGGAAGAACTGCTGCATACTAGGCTTTCTACCATGCAAAGTCAGTTGAGATCCAACCTTCAAGCAATGGAGTCAAGATTGAAGACCATAGAGTCTCTCCTTCTTCCTATTCCTCCTCCACCTCCATCCTCTTGATGGATCTTATCTTTTGATGATGTCAAAGGGGGAGAAGGAATATCCTTGTAATGAATACTTTTGTTGAATGAGAAAGAACTTGTTTTGGAATGTAATTGAATATCTATGTAATGAATATCTTTGTTCAATGAGAAGGAGTACTTATTTGAATGTGATTGAAAATTTTGTAATGAATGGATGACATGTCAATGAATGGATGGTTGTAAATGTCAAACCCTGTGTACTTCATTGTGCAAAATTGTCAAATGTTGCTAAATTGTGCTCAATGGCCTTTGATGAATGTGAATGAAAATATTGAAACATGGGTTCATTGTCACTCAGTGTGTATGTGATTGAATGTTGTGTGAATAAATGGCTTAAAATCACATTTCATTGTAAATTCAAATCTTCATGTGGACTTAATGTTGCCATCATCAAAAAGGGGGAGATTGTTGGATTGAGTGTGAATTTAATATATTTCCCGTCATAATTTTGATGATGACAAGTTGTGATTTTAATGCACAATAAATAGAACATGTTAAATACATCACACATGTAATAACAATATTCAAAAAGCATGTTTCCAAACACATTTTATCATATATATTCATGATAACACATTGCACTAATGATTTATGTGTTTATTTCTCAGGGACATACATCTCTTGCAAGGGTAGTGTCGACACACCCACTACTGGTGTCGACACAGGGTATCAAACCCTAAGGCAAAGTCATGAAGAAATGGTCAAGTGTGTCGACACAGTCCCAAGTGGTGTCGACACTAGACCCAGCTCCCAGAGAACCCAGTTGACAGGTTGGGACAGTGTGTCGACACAGTCCTAGGCAGTGTCGACACTAGTGACCTCTCCCAGAGGGCCAGTTTTGCAGAACTGGGACAGTGTGTCGACACAGCCAGTGAGTGTGTCGACACTAGAGCCATCTCCCAGAAGACCTATTTTTTGGAATTGGGACAGTGTGTTGACACACCCAATGACTGTGTCGACACACTTCGGCAACTTTTTCACTTTAAGTCCCACCTGGACATGTGGCACTCTAGGGATCACTTGGATCGGCCTTGGATCATGTGCCCACGTACCCCAAGGGTTCTTTTGGCCATGATGGGGTATAAATACCTATCTAATCGACCCCCAAGTAGCAGAACTCCTGAAGAGCCTTCCAGAAAGCGCCCTTTGGCGGCAAGACAGAGCTCTCCTCCCGTTCTTGCTCTCCTTGTGCTGCTTCAAGCCAATTCCCATCTTTACAAGCACAAGAAGTGAAGATTGATCCATGAAGATGAAGTGAGATCACTTCCAAGGGAGCAGATCAAGTAGAAGTAGCCAATTGAGAAGAGTTCAAGGAAGATCCAGAGGCACAAATTACAGAGCATCGCCCAGGGACTTCAAGAGTTCAAGCATCTTCTCAATTCAGTCTTCTACAAGGGAGTTCATCTGAAGAACAAGGATTCTACATACAACTTCTTAGTTCCCCTTAGTTCTTCTGAATCATTCTTGAGATTGTGCATGATTTGTTGCACTGGTCTCCTTGAATGAACTCCTTATGGATCAGATCATTGCTAGAGGATCTGGATCTTGTTGTTTTTGATCTAGCAAGTTGGTTGTGAGCCTTTGTGCTCAATTGTGTTGAGTCATCGCACTCAGGTTGTGGTTGAGCAGTTGTGCTCAAGTTTCTAGAGTAGTCTTGCTCTAGAGGTTGTGTGTGAGTTGTTGAACTCAGTGTGTTGGAGTTGTCAAGCTCCAGTGTGTGGTGTATTCAAGTTGAATAGTGGAGCCTCACTGTGTGAGGGGTGGATGTAGAAATCACATGGTGTGATTTCCGAACTACCTAAAAATCTCTGTGCAATGGTTTGATCTGTGATTTAACTTCACCTTACGTTAGATGTATGCATAAGATTTTTGATTACTCTTCTAATCAACTTGATCACTCACTTTAATCACTTAATTCACACAATCACTCATCAGATCTGTGAATTGCTTTTCTAAGTTGACTCTGATTCAAAGCATCTTTAAAATTGGCTAAGCTTCCGCAGTACTTGGCCTAGATCTATTCAACCCCCCCCCCCTTCTAGATCTGGCCCATCCCTTTTTCGATCCTACAGATACTCGCTATCTTGAGTTACTGCGTGCTATCGCGACTTGATCGCATTCAAAGTGCTATACTCTCTCATTGTCTCTTGACAATAAAAGTGCTATACTCTCTCTCGGCTATCTATGGATAACCAAAGTGCCATTACTATTATGATTGACAAAAGTTAATCAAAAGTGCTATACTATTTCAATTAAGGAAAATCAATCAAAGTGCAATTTACTCTCTCTACGTGACCATCTACTTTCTCTCTCCTCGCTATACATGTTACTTGCTATTGTTTGATGTTGACGTTACTTGTGTTCATAATCATTGTGCTATACTCGATTCTTGTGCTATATCTGGGCACTCACGCTATTTCAATCACGTGCTATCATGATTGACTCTCTCTCTCTCTCTATCATTAGTTACTCTGCCATTTAATGTATTAATTATTTAAAGCCTGCTTGAGCCTGAGATTTAAGTCCTACTGGGCGTTATCGCTCACCCTTCGTTATTTGTTATTGTGTCTCAGGTAAGTCAGACAATGATGTCACACACACCAATGGGATAGGACCAGTGTGATGAGCGACCTGGAGTCAGTTGATGAAGTTGCCCTAGTACTATGGAGTCTAATAGTTAGTACTTTAGATTTCTTTTCAATGTAATGATGTCATTGAGCCCTAGGTATTGGCTCCGAATTAGTGGTTGTAATAGTTTTAGTGATTTTATAATGAAATGAAGAATTTATTTTAATTATTGTTCGTTAGATGCTCTGATGTTTACGTCTATATGCGCAATTCACGCTACCATACTTGTTGCTCACGTTTTCCTCCGATTTATTCCGCTGCTAAATTGGAGGGGTGTGACACAGTTTGTACAAAGATAAGGGGGAGGTGGCTCACAAACTCCTCACTATCCACCACCATTCTCCCCGGATCCCTCATGCCTATCTGGAGGTGGTGGCATCTCACCACCACCCCGACCACTCCTGGCGCTCGTCTCACTGCCGAGGCACCTCTCCTCATCCTCATTCCTCTGGGGGTTGGAGGAACCTGCTAGGTACTACCTAATGGAGGCGCCAGTCGCTCTGCTGGCCCCACTCACGCCGCTCCTACTCCGGCTCCGTGATCGGCCTATGGCCGTCATCACCTCCTGAAGTCCCCGCACTAATGTATGTTGTGCATGCAGATCAGCGCGCAGCCAGGCTAGCTCCTCCTGGTCCACTGATGACCCCTGCACTCGCAGCGTCGCCAGCTCCCTCGTCGCCTCTACCACCTGGGACTCAGCTGCCTCCACCCCGATGCGCAGCTGATCCCTCTCTCCTGTCACGGTGTCGACCTGCCCCTGAGCTGGGTCACTCGGTCCGTGGTAGTCCTCAGCTCCGTCTCCTGCAAGAAAAGCCAAGTCAGTGCCAAATGTAAATAATTTTCAATTTAAATCAATGTCTTGCTTACCCGCTCAGCCAGCTCCGCTTGCGCCTCCTCAGCCCTCCTCATCGCGGCTGCCAGTCGATCCTCCAGATCTGACTAGGAGCCTTCTGCCACTCTAGAAGAAGAAGCACCGACCTCCACTGCTCTCCTCACCCGATCTAACTCCCTCCGCTGTACATACAACACACATCAATTTATCAAAATCAGCTATGAAATTGGTAAAGTACTGAAGTTTGAGTAAGTACTTACTAGCTGCTCTGCCTCCCTCTGAGCCACCTCGCGATCCTGCATCACCGAGTGGAGCAAGGCTCGGAGCGAGGCAATCTCTCCAGCTACGTCCACCTGCAATTCATTTCAAAATTGTCAGCTCAATTTGATCAAAGAAGCTATCCACTAGTTTGGGGTTTAGGAGTTTTACCTGTCGTCGTGCACCCTTGTAAACCCTCGCTCCGTACTTTAAGGCGTAGGCCTGAAGGTATATGTGGCGGAACACCTCGACCAAGCCCGTTAAACTGATAACGTACTTGATCTGAGTCCACCTCCCGCGAACGGCCGAAGCCTCGCAAGGGATACCAAACCATAGTCTGTGTAAACACAAAGGAACACACCATTTCACATATATATTTCACAAGTTTACATAACCATAACTCTAGAAAAAGAAAAGAAAGTACAAGAGCCTGGGGCATACCCCGAGGTACAACTGAAGAAAGTAACCAACTAGCTACACTACACTGCTACACTGCTGCTACTACAACTACACTACTGGGACTACACTGCTAGAGGTACTGACCCTGCACCGCTACGACGC
The DNA here is from genome assembly GCA_014218235.1 of Colocasia esculenta. Lineage (NCBI taxonomy): Eukaryota > Viridiplantae > Streptophyta > Magnoliopsida > Alismatales > Araceae > Colocasia > Colocasia esculenta. The sequence goes on along the minus strand of CM024757.1, from coordinate 118,566,223 downwards.
GGCTCTGAACTGGACGACGGTCGAGAAACGTCCTCCTTGCTCTCACCTGTGGAAGTAGGGGTGAGCCTTGCTAGTCACTGGCTCAGTAGGGAACTCCCCTAAAATCGAGCAAACCAAAAACACAGGTACAAAAGCAATAAATAGTACCAACAATTTGTAGAACAGCTAAGTAGGATATGAAAGCTGTAAAAGTACTCACCGTCTGCCGACTACGAAAAACAATTGTAATAATTAAACGGCAAACTAGTAAAAATGTGCGAGCTAAAGTAGAGACAGCCAAACACGAGCCACGTGAACTGGTTCGTGACACCAGTGATTGACTCGGACAAGCTAACACAGGTCTACCTCTCAGTCTCGCAGCCACGAACGAAAGGTCCAACTGCCGCTCCACGTGAAAAGGTCAAGTAACTGTGGAGACCAACTAAACACCACCACCTGCGGACCACACGGTCGCAGGCCCATGCTTGACACCTCTGGAGACCCTGGCCTGGGCCCTCTAGAGTGAGGCACTGGAGAAGGACTAGCTGGGGACCAGTGTCGACTACTAGTGTCCGTACCCCCAACTACGAGTGCGCTACAAGTGACTAAAAGACAAGTACGGCAGTCACTGTCCCACTGTCGTCTTTCCCTCAGCCGGACGTACAACTCAAACACAGGAGTGAGGGTGTCCAGGTTAGACGACACAGACCTCGATGGTACAACACAAGTACTGGGACAAAATCCCGAGCTAACAGCCTGGCTCACAGAGAATCTGGGGCACCCAACTGAAGAGGTAACCACGGTAGGCATCGTACTACTTGCCACGTACACAAAACCACGTGCACGTCACACAAACCACGTGAAGACTCACGTAAACCGCGTGCACTAGTAGTTCACTACACGTGAACACCACGTAAACACGTAAAGAACCAGCCAACTGCGTACCCAGTACGCTAGTCTAAGAAACCACGTGCACTAGGTGCACCACAATTATCATTGCACTGCTCGATATCAACAAATATTCAATATATCAGTATTTAAACCAAAAGCATGCTGACGGCAACATCGACTGCCGTCGATGGGATGTAAACGGCAAGGTATTTGGCCGTTAATCTCCCAGCTGAAGAACCTGGTGTCAATCGATGTTGACGCCAAGATCTTCAGCCATCAACTGCACAGAATTGTGACGACCCAACCAGCAAACTGGCCCAACAACCGTGCCAGTTGGTAGACTTTCCAAGAAGGTCACCCATCCTGGGACTACTCCCAACTGAGCACGCTTAACTTCAGAGTTCTTTTCCTACTCGAGCTCTGAAAATGACTAGTCCGGGTTGTTGGTAGTCTACTGATTTAGTCCATTTAACATATTCTTATATGGGGTGTTACAATCTACCCCTCTTATATAAGCGACGTCCTCATCGCTGCTCACATATAGCACACAATCAAACCCTAGGCAGGCAAGATTCTAGAGGTGGCCCCCACAGGCTCAAGAGGTGGCTCCCACTATGTAGCACTTTGCGCCATTATGGCCTCAAGAGGTGGCTCCTATAGCGTAGCACTTTGCCCTGTGTGTCACTTAGTTCCTGCACTTCCGGCTGGGCAAGTCTCTGATACTGCAACGACCCACTTCCACCCGGTACGGTTATACCAACCCACGTCGGATGAGAGCAAGCCGCTACAGGGGAGAATACCCCAACAAGTAACAAATGAGCTGAGATATACACAAATAGAATTAAATAAATGCAACGGAATTTAAATAAATCTCACTCCATCAACTTTTAAATCCACATGCCACAGTCTGTATAGTTCAACAAGAGATAACATAAGTACAAAATGTTCCAAATACATAGCCGATTCCAAGTACATTTGAACAAAACTCAAATTTCAATTGTAGCTTTACATACTATGAAAGATAAATTACAAGTCTTCAATCCCTTAGTCTAACTCCACTTCAAGCCTTGCTAGCTTCTCCGCTACAAATTTCCTGAAATGTTTAGCAAGAGAGTCTACACAATAGACTCAGCAAGTAACTCAAGATTCAATACATACATGTTTTCCAACAATTTAACTCAATAGAATTTCAGCAATTAAAGCATACATGATTATGCCATAGCAAGTAATTTCACATGAAATTGTATTAAACAGCTATTCTAACACATGTAAAACTATAATCTAAACAAGATTTCTAATAACATGGCGTCATTATCATAGGTACAAATACACATTCACATACCTTCACACTTTACTCACATCATTGTAAAACTTCATAACTAAGTCGTGGAAAACATATACAAGATAGGTTTCATTGCTAGCATGATTTCTAACTCACTTTGCATGCAACCATAACAATTTACTTACATTTAGCTTGTTGATTTTCTACAAATTTTATGACATTCATTTTACCCTTACATAGGGATCACTTTAACTATAACATGATACTAAACACATGTGCATCCAACCATTCAAATTCCATGAATATGAAAGCTATACTTACATTTTGGTACTAGTGGTAACATCACACTCGAGCAATTTAACAAGTACACATAAGCACATACACACACATTTGTACACATAATGAACATTTATCCATTAACACTATTGTCATTTACACTTATACTTATACTATTTTCTCATTTCACACAACCATATGATGAACCTTTGGCTTTCACATACACTCACTTTTGGTTTTATCACACAACACTTACACACATTTCCCATTGTTTCCTCTTCACATTCACACACTTCTTATCATTTCACTTTTGCACATCACATGTGCCACATTTACACATATTTTGCACATTCCTTGTGCTATGAACACATATCACTTTCACGTCACACTTATACTTATTTTCACTTAATGCCATGACACAGCCCAAACCACCATTAGACGGTCACATACACACACATTCACTTTCACTTACTAATCACCGCACAGTGATAAGTCTTGGTTCCTGCAGAAACCGGGGAAAGCCCTTCCCACCATTACCAGTGAAACTTGCACTCCAGGATTTACAAACCCTTTGCCAGGGTGTACACTTATCAAGACCCCTTTCCTAGGGTATCACATAACGCATTGAGCTTTCCCGTAGGGGCATTCCGCTACAAATTTCCTGAAATGTTTAGCAAGAATGAGTCTACACAATAGACTCAGCAAGTAACTCAAGATTCAATACATACATGTTTTCCAACATTTAACTCAATAGAATTTCAGCAATTAAATCTACATGATTATGCCATAGCAAGTAATTTCACATGAAATTGTTTAAACAGCTCTTCTAACACATGTAAAACTATAATCTAAACAAGATTTCTAATAACATGGCGTCATTATCATAGGTACAAATACACATTCACATACCTTCACACTTTACTCACTCATTGTAAAACTTCATAACTAAGTCGTGGAAAAACATATACAAGATAGGTTTCATTGCTAGCATGATTTCTAAACTCACTTTGCATGCACCATAACATTTACTTACATTTAGCTTGTTGATTTTCTACAAATTTTATGACATTCATTTTACCCTTACATAGGGATCCCTTTTAACTATACAACATGATACTAACACATGTGGCATCCAACCATTCAATTCCATGAATATGAAAGCATATACTTACATTTGGTACTAGTGGTAACATCACTCTGAGCATTTAACAAGTTACACATAAGCACATACACCACACCATTTGTACACATCAATGACCAATTTATCAATTAACACTATTGTCATTTACACTTATACTTTTTCTCATTTCACACACCATATGATGAACTTGGCTTTCACATACACTCACTTTTGGTTTTATCACACAACACTTACACACATTTCCCATTGTTTCCTCTTTCACATTCCACACTTCTACATTTCACTTTTGCACATCACATGTGCCACATTTACACATATTTGGCACATTCCTTGTGCTATGAACACATATCACTTTTCACAGTCACACTTATACTTATTTTCACTTAATGCCATGACACCAGCCAAACCACCATTAGACGGTCACATACCCACCATTCACTTTCACTTACTTATCCACACGCCCAGTGATAAGTCTTGGTTCTGCAGAACCGGGGAAAGCCCTTCCCACCATTACCATTGAACTTGTCCACCTCCAGGATTTTACAAGACCCTTTGCCAGGTGTACACTTTATCAAGACCCCTTTCCTAGGGTATCACATAACGCATTGAGCTTTCCCCGTAGGGGCATTACTACAGTACAGCTCCAGCCTCTAAGTGGCAGTGTCTTATGGGCATATTTGGTTATCTTTATCCACTTAACCGTTTTACACACTTACACCACTTGTTTTCTCATGTCTCATGCACACACACTCATACATAATTCACACACACATATCATCATTCACTGATTTTTAACATACTGTTGCAACTTCCAATAATCATAATATAGATTTAATCATACTGAAATTCACTGAATCACATCAATCACAATTACCATGCTCACTAGTCTTTTTTTTCTCATAAAAAATCCATAACGATACTTACTGTTATCAAAACAGCCTGAGATTTTAACCACAGACACATTTCAGGTTTATAATCACACACGCAAATTTTCATATTTTTTCTAAACCAGATTACATTTACAGAAATTAGAACATGCAATCTCATGCCGTTCATAATTGATTTATGCAACATACCATGAACATCGGGTTAACAGTTCACAGTCCTGATCCTAACATATTTTCATCACAGAAATTTTCCTCGGATTTATTGCACAATACACAATTATTGTAGATTTTACAATTTCTTTGCATGTCTCCTATTTCCAAACAGAAATTTTCAGTAAATTCCACAGTCATGGAAAATTCTCAAATTTTCGGCATGGACTGATACATATACACATGGTATAGAAAAATTTTGGCATTTAATTCCGTAGAATAGTTAGACAATAGACGACATGCATATCCATCTTTTTACAACATGTATTTCAATAATCTAAAAATTTCATGCCATCCACAGAAAAATACAGAAATTTCTCACACACACACCACATTATCTATTTTACATAGCATATAGGATTTACACTATATCCTCATGCGAAAGCATATCGAAAATAATCATTTATCAGGAGAACACTCACTGTTCTGTCTCGAAGAACTTACTTGGCGGCATCCTCTAGCCGTTCAAGAGTTTCGACGGCATGATCGCTGGACGCCTATGGAGATCTTGCGTCAAGGGTATGACGCCAAGTTCCTGTTTGTGCAACAGCACAGACCGAACCCCATTACTCCAGTGAAAAAGGTCCAGGACACGATTTAAAATCCATAAAAATACTGGGACCTAGGGAACATGTATGGGATGAGATCTATGGGTTACTTGCCTCTGAATAAATCTCCAAACGGATCTAATGGCCGAGAAGCTCTCCTGGGCAGTGCCAAGAAGCCTCCAAACTCCTTGGCTCCGGGTTCTAGGGGGTTGTAGGCCGCAGTCCAGCGCCGGGGAAGCCTTCCTCCTACGTATGGTCTTTCTCCTTGTCGTAGAAGATCACCAGGAAACGCCTCCAGTCGCCGGATCCAAGCCCTCCGGTCAATCCTTCCTCTCTTTCTCTGTTAGGGTTTCCTTTCTAGTAAAGAGCCAAGAGAGCTCTCTAGGTTGCCAAAGGTGGTGTGTTTCATAAACTAGGGAACAAGAGGGGCTCGTGCAGGGCTGAAGGGACATGAAAGGGCCGATGGGAAGACATCTCCCCAATCAGAAGCCTGGCCCATGGGGTTCTCTGCGCTCTGTTGCGCACAGAAAATTAGGGATATTGGCGTCCACATCCATGGACGGCTACTTAGGGTTGGCGTCAGTCGATATGGACGCTGACATATCATGGGCGTCCATCCATGTTGACGCCAAGACACTCTTCTGCCAGAAACTTAAAATCATGCAGAACCAAGCTTAATCCACACATATATACACATGAAACCTATGTAGTATAGTGTATACACCACTACACCATGTACCAACCATCCAAATTCCTACTATTCCTACACATACATACATAGTTACATCAGATAATAACACGTAATGAATATCTTCATACGATACAATGTATATATATCTATATATAGCATACGTACACGGATGTAACATACTTACGTATATTTGCACGAAAATAGATAGATACAAAAAATCACGCATACCACATTCATGAAAGGGGTGATATAAGGTATACTTCAATATTTAGATAGTACATGCATAATATTTGAATAGATACCTTATACACAAATTGGCCATTTACTTATATCCACATATAATAATCCACATCCTCGCTATACACATGCAAGATTTATATCTATATATGCATCATCTTCATGCATGCCATTTATGCAAAAATAAGTAAACATCATATACATAAAACAGAAGTGGGAAAAAGAAAATTCGGGGCCTTACAGATACCATTTGTGACGACCCAACCAGCAAACTGGCCCAACAACCGTGCCAGTTTGTAGACTTCCTAGGAAGGTCACCCATCCTGGGACTACTCCCAGCTGAGCACGCTTAACCTCAGAGTTCTTTTTCTGCTTGAGCTCTGAAAATGACTATTCGAGTTGTTGGTAGTCTACTGATTTAGTCCATTTAACATATTCTTATATGGGTGTTACAAACCTGGGCTGATACCTCCGGTATTCCCAGCCCTAAAACCATAGAAAAATACGAGAATCACCTTCTCTAGCATGCATGAATCCTAGGTCATATCTGGCCTCAGGTCACCACCTTGATAACTGATTATTGAGTTGGATCTTCAATACACTTCTTAACATAGAAACATGAAATATATCATGGACATCCGCAAAATCTGCTGCAAATCAAGCCTATAAGCTGTTTCCCTAATTCTCCAATCACCTGGAAAGGTCCCACATACCTTGGGCTCAATTTTCCAGTTTGCCAAATCTCATAATACCTTTACTCGGGGAAACTTCAAGAAAACAAAATCTCCCACTTCAAACTGAAGTGGTCTCCTCCGGATATCTGCATAACTCTTTTGCCTGCTTTGAGCTGCCTGTAATTTTTCCTTAATAAGTTCACTACTTCTGTGTTTTACTGAATCAATTCAGGACCCACTAATTGCTTTCTCCAATCATGCCAGTTCAATGGGGTTCTACATGGCCTTCCATATAAAGCTTCATACGGTGCCATCCCAAGACTGGTATGATAAACTATTATTAGGCAAACTCAACCATTCTCAAATGATTCTCCCAGTTACCTCCCCAAACTAAACAACAAGCCCGCAACATATCTTCAATCGTCTGGATAGTCCTCTCTGTATGACCATCTGTCTGGGGATGATAAGCAGACCTATCTCAGCTCAGTGCCAATTACTTTCTGCAGACTTCTCCAAAACCAGAAGTAAATCTTGGATCTTGTCAGACACAATAGTCTTCAGAATACCATGCAATGGAACAATTCTTTCAACATAAACTTTGCTAATTTATCCACTGTCCAAGACATACTTACTGCCACTAATCTGCACACCTTAGTTAATCTGTCAACAAATACCCATATTCCATTATGTCCGGAACCCGATCTTGGTAAAACTGCCACAAAGTCCATGGCATATCATCCATTTCCACTGTGGAATGGGCAACGGTTGCAATAAACCTCCAGGCTTCTGATGTTTGCTTTATCTGTGACAGATAGACACCTTGCAACAAACTCTGCTATTTCCTTTTCATATGAGGCCACCAGAAATGCTTCCTCAAATCGTGGTACATTTTAGTACTACCCAGATGGATAGTGTACCTGGATTTGTGAGCCTCTCCAACACTCGCTGCTTTACCTCTCTTTTAGCTGGAACAAACAACCTGCCTCTGAGCCTAATCACACAATTATCATCAATGGTAACTCCTTCCATTTTTACAATCTCAGCTAAACTTGCATCTGCTCTCTAAGCTTCCACAATTTGCCAATACAAGGATGGCTCTACAGCACTAGCAGCTAGTACTGCCCGTCGCTGACTACTGGGCGCATACAAGGAGTTCTCCACTATCTCTTCATACAGCTTCCACTCTTTAATCATCATCAGATTTATATATGCCTTTTTGCTCAAGGCATCTGCTACAACATTGGCCTTACCCAGATGGTAAGCCAAACTGAAATCATAATCTTTAAAATATTCAATCCATCTGCGCTGACGGAGATTTAAATCCTTTCTGCGAGAAGATATACTTCAAGCTTTTATGATCTGTAAAGATCTCAAATCTCTCGCCATACAGATAATGCCTCCACATTTTCAAGCAAACACAACTGCTGCCAATTCCAAGTCATAAGGGGGTAATTTCCTCTGTGGCTTCAAATTGCCTGGACGCATAAGCTATCACTTTGCCATGCTGCATAAGCCCTGCGCCAAGTCCTCTCCTTGAAGCATCTGCATATACCAAAAAAACCACCACTTCCTGCCGGTAATGTCAATATGGGTGCTGTTGTAAGCCTCTTTCTTCAACTCCATAAAACTTTTCTGACATTCGTCGGACCACACAAAAGGCACACCTTTCCTGGTCATTTGGTCATAGGTGTCCGCAATCTTAGAAAAATCTTGTATAAAGTGCCTATAATAACCTGCCAATCCCAGAAACTTCTAATCTCAATAATTGTCTTAGGCACTTCCCATTTCATCACTGCTTCTACTTTACTTGGGTCCACTGCTACTCCTTTAGCTGAGATGACATGACCCAGAAATTGAATTTCTTTCAACCAAAATTCACACTTATTGAATTTGGCAAACAATTGGTTATCCCTTAACAACTGCAGGGTAAACCTCAAATGAGCTGCATGCTCCTCTTCAGATGCTGAATAAATCAAAATATCATCAATAAAGACCACAATGAATTGGTCTAAATACGGATGAAAAATTCTATTCATCAGATCCATAAAACCTACAGGAGCATTGGTCAGCCCAAATGGCATAACCACAAATTCATAGTGACCATATCTGGTTCTGAAAGCTGTTTTATCTATATCCTTCTCTTTAATTCTCAACTGATGGTACCCAGACCTTAAATCAATTTTAGAAAATACCTTTGCTGATTGCAACTGATCAAACAGATCATCTATCCTCGGCAACGGGTACTTATTCTTAATGGTCACATCATTCAACTTTCTATAATCAATACACATATAAAACTTCCATCTTTCTTTTTCACAAATAATACTAGTGCTCCCCACGGGGAATGACTTGGTCTAATAAACCCTTTCTGCAACAGCTCTTCTAATTGCTTTTTCAATTCTTTAAGTTCTGCTGGTGCCATCCGATATGGAGCTTTAGAGATCGGCATGGTACCTGGCAGCAACTCAATGGTAAAGTCCACCTCTCTATGTGGAGCTAAACCAGGCAAATCTTCAGGAAAAACATCAGCAAATTCCCTAACCACGGGAACTGCTTCCACTGACTGACTAGCTTCTACCAGACTTACCGAGGCTAAATAAGCCACACATCCAGCATTTATCAACTTTCTAGCTCTAATTGAAGAAATTAGAAACTTAGAGGTATAAAAAGGCATACCTTGATATTCAAATATTGCACCATTAGGATGACAAAATCCTGATCCTTTCTTTCTGCAATCTAGCATTGCTCCATAAGTCTCAAGCCAATCCATACCCAAAATAATATCATAATCTGTCAACTGCAGGGCATATAACCAACCCGGCATCTGGTTCCCTTCAATCATAACAGGAGCTTCATCTATATAGCTCGAAGTGAGCAGGAACTCACCCGAGGGAACCTCCACTACAAACTCACAAGACTTTTCCTCTAAAGGATGGGCCATGCAATCCAGAAATTCTTCAGAAATGAAAGAATGAGAGGCACTCGAATCAAATAAAACTCTTGCTGAATAGTCATAAAGAGGTAAAGTACCTTCTATCATATTCGATGCCTCCGCCTGGGCTCGGGTGATAGCCATAACCCAGCCTCTTCCTCGCTGCTGCGGTGCTCCTCTGCCACGACCTGCCTGTGGCTGCTGAGACTGCTGAGGCTGCTGCTGCTGCTGCACACCTCTTCCATACCCATACTCTCTTGGATAGGGGCAATTACGAATCAAATGCCCCGGCTGATTGCAATTATAACATCTATACCCTGGTGGAATAATGGGCTGCCTGGCAGTACTCTGTTGTGACTCCTCCACCTCTGGCCGACCACAACCTTGCTGAAATTGATGTCGACCTCCCCATCCTCTTCCTTTACCTTTAAATGCTTGCTTCAATTTCTGGCCCCACTTACCAAAGCCTGATGAAGAAGGTCCTGCTGGTGCTTTACCCTTACTCTCACCCACTGACTGCTGCGGTAGCCGAAAACTACCTGAGCCTGACTCGCCCACCTGACGAGTCTGAATAGACCCTCCAAAGCTGCCCTCTGAGCTGCTTCTTCCACTGTTTTACACATGAGAGGTACTATTGCATCCTGCAACTCTACTCTCAAACCTCTAATGAAATACTCAACCATCATATTATTATCTGATACTACATAAGGCGCATATCGGCTAAGTGCCATAAATCACATCTGGTACTCTAAAACTGAAGAGTTACCTTGCTGGAGTGTCCGAAACTGCTCTCTCTTCACTTGCTGTACTTGAATCGGAAAAGAATGTATCGTTAATACATCAAGAAATTCCGACCAAGTGATAGCCTCTTCTGTCCTGCCTGCAAAGGTGTTCTGCATCTTCAATCGCCACCATTCCAATGTAAAACCTCGCAACTGATAGGCAGCTAGCACAACTTTATCTGTTGCCGAACATCTCATGGTCGCAAAGACTCTTTCAATCTCATGGACCCAATGTTTCGTTGTATCTGGATTCGGCCCTCCTGAGTAAGTAGGCAGCTGCAATCTCAGAAATTTCTCAACTTGCATCACTGGTTCCTCTACTAATAACACTGGTGGTGGTGGTGGCAAGGGTGCTACAAAAGGCACCTCCACTCCTGGCGGTGGCGGAACTGGAACTATAGGTACAGTCTCTCCATCCCCAGGTGGCACTGCAACCGGTGGTACCCGCGCCTGCTGATCCATCCTCCTTTGGATATCAGTGAGGCTCTCCCAGATCCTCTCTATCATACGCTGAGTGCTCTCCTCTGGATCATCTCCTCCACCACCCCAATCTCTTCTATCAGTCATTTCAAATTTCTACATAAACAAAACACCAAACAAAAACAAAACAACAAATTATCAGAAACCAGGGCCCCCACCAGCAGTGTACAAAGACCGAAATAAGGCTATGTATCTTTCTAGTTCCCTTATATTAACACGGACCCTGCTCTGATACCAACTGTGGCGGAACACCTCGACCAAGCCCGTTAAACCGATAACGTACTTGATCCGAGTCCGCCTCCTGCGAACGGGCCGAAGCCTCGCAAGGGATACCAAACCACAGTCCGTGTAAACACAAGGAACACACCATTTCACATATATATTTCACAAGTTTACATAGCCATAATTCCAGAAAAAGAAAAGAAAGTACAAGAGCCTGGGGCATACCCGAGGTACAACTGAAGAAAGTAACCAACTAGCTACACTACACTGCTACACTGCTGCACTACAACTACACTACTGGGACTACACTACTAGAGGTACTGACCCTGCACCGCTACGACGCGGCTCTGAACTGGACGACGGTTGAGAAACGTCCTCCTCGCTCTCACCTGTGGGAGTAGGGGTGAGCCTCGCTAGTCACTGGCTCAGTAGGGAACTCCCCTAAAACCGAGCAAACCAAAAACACAGGTACAAAAGCAGTAAACAGTACCAACAATTTATAGAACAGCTAAGCAGGATATGAAAGCTGTAAAAGTACTCACCGTCTGCCGACTACAAAAAATAAATGTAATAATTAAACGGCAAACCAGTACAAGTGTGCGAGCTAAAGTAGAGATAGCCAAACACGAGCCACGTGAACTGGTTTGCGACACCAGTGACTGACTCGGACAAGCTAACACAGGTCTACCTCTCAGTCTCGCAGCCACGAACGAAAGGTTCAGCTACCGCTCCACGTGAAAAGGTCAAGTAACTATGGAGACCAACTAAACACCACCACCTGCGGACCACATGGTCGCAGGCCCATGCCTGACACCTCTGGAGACCCTGGCCTGGGCCCTCTAGAGTGAGGCACTGGAGAAGGACTAGCTGGGGACCAGTGTCGACTACTGGTGTCCGTACCCCCAACTACGAGCGCGCTACAAGTGACTAAAAGACAAGTACGACAGTCACTGACCCACTGTCGTCTTTCCCTCAGCCGGACGTACAACTCAAATATAGGAGTGAGGGTGTCCAGGTCAGACGACACAGACCTCGACGGTATAACACAAGTATCGAGACAAAACCCCGAGCTAACAGCCTGGCTCACAGAGAACTTGGGGCACCCAACTGGAGAGGTAACCACGGTAAGCGTCGTACTACTTGCCACGTACACAAAACCACGTTCACGTCACACAAACCATGTGAAGACTCACGTAAACCGCGTGCACTAGTAGTTCACTACACGTGAACACCACGTAAACACGTAAAGAACCAGCCAACTGCGTACCCAGTACGCTAGTCTCAGAAACCACGTGCACTAGGTGCACCACAATTATCATTGCACCACTCGATATCAACAAATATTCAATATATCAGTATTTAAACCAAAAGCATGCTGACGGCAACATCGACTGCCGTCGATGGGATGTAAACGGCAAGGTATTTGGTCGTTAATCTCCCAGCTGAAGAACCTAGGGGTGGTTTTTAAACCCCTAGGATGATGGGAAAATGTGGGAAAGGAAGGAAATGCAACCTATCTAAAAAGGAAAATAATATGCATGAAGAAAAGAGAAGGGGGAAGAGAGAAAGAGCCCCGTGTGGGGTGACTTCCTGGCGTGAAATGGCGTCCTTGGTGCTTCAGAAGCTACGAACAAAGATGGAGTCGCCCTCCTCACGCACCACGCTCCATAGATAGTCAAATGAGCATGACTTGAGGTGGAGAGTGTGAGGAATAGAGAGGAAAAAGGAGGGCTGCGAGGTTAAGTCCAGACCACCAAAAATTTTGGCATCCCTTCGGGGTAAAAATGGGGCTCTCCTCGCTCTGAAGGGGGTGGCCTTGCTTATATAGACCAAGAAAGAGAAAATTCCCATTTTTCATGATAATTACCCAAGTAAAAGGATATAATCCATTAAAATTCGTGGGTGAGAATCCAAAGGGAGCTTCAAGGAGTCCTTCAACCTCTAGATGCGCTCAGGTGGGTTGGGAGGTTGCAAGGGATGAGGATAAGGCCATGAGAGGATAAATAGGAGGTGGTTGCGGAGGCCAACGCATGCGACTGTTGTCGCGACAGGTCGTAGGAGCGCGACAAGGACTAACGCGACGACCAGGTGGGCGCGACAGCACAGCCACGTGCATGGATATGCATGGGCTGTCGTGACGGCCAAAGGGGACGCAACAAGGGTAACGCGGCGCCCCGGCCCGTCGCGTTAATGAAAATGATTATTCTTGAATTTTGGGCCAATCAAATGGGAGAATAATGGTCATTAAGGCTCAAGGACTCTTTTAGAAGATAATTGATGGGATTTTAAGAAAATTAGGCTCTTAATGGGCTCAACACAAGGCTAATGGTGGGCTCAAGGTGAGTGACCACTTGGGGCTTGCTTAGATAACAAGAAATGTAGTTCAACTTGTAGGCCAGAATCGGGTGTCTACATTTTGCCCCTCCTTGGCTCCCACTTTGGAGGGTAGCGAAGCGGAAATGTAGCGAAGGTGTTACGAAGTGACGGCGAAGCGGAAATGATGCGGAGTGGACTGAAAAGTGGGAGCCAAGGTAAAGAGACACCCGATCTAATCAACAAGCAAGTGGAATCTTCATGAAAGCCCCGAGTTAGTTGCTCGAGCAGAATGCAAGGAAGACGCAAGTCTGGACGAGAAGGAAGAAAGAAAAGGACGATCAACCCCTCGATTGAGAGGTACCCTAGCCGATTGGCATTTTGGAGGGACATGTGCGTGCTAGGCAGGTAACTCATGACTCTATCCTGGGAGTGGTTCGCAACCAAAATGGATCAGAAGGAATAAGGACGAAATTGTATAGAGAATCCAGACATGGAAATCTTTGACAAACTGACGGGAACAACTCACTCGGAGGCATACCTTCCGATTCGAAGTGGAATAGGATTTCTTGTTTCAGAAAATGAAGAATAGTTGGGCACTCAACAAGGGCTCACCGTTAGCCAGGGATGAGACATGAAAGCTCAAAGTCCTACATGATGCATGTTGGGCTAAAGGAAAAGAAATCATTAAAACAAATACAAAAAATGAGAAAATAGAAAATATATCAAGGATAATATTGCTAAACCAGACAAGAATGGGTCGCGAGTCTTCCTGCAACTGCTGTGCAAGACAGAGTCCGTCGTTCCCAAGCTTGCTTGACTTAACGGCCTATCCAATGATTAACAATGTGCACCTAGATCATCACTGTTTTTGGTAAAGGGTAACTCAAATCCCAGAACACATTGAGAACCAGCCGGTCCTTGACGCGATATAATAAGTAGAATACCATATAGTAATGCAAGGGAATAGGGATAGAAATACTTACCTGACTTACCTGCGAAGTTTCATTTTTTTATTTTTTTTTTATTTTTTTGTTTATTTTGACAAATAAAGTAAACAAGCATGACAACAGTAAAATATATACATTCACACAAATGAAAATTATAAACAAACAATGCACAGACACACAAAAGATCGAAACGCGACGCACCTGGGGGTCGCAACAAGGTCGCGGCGCCCATGGTGGTCGCGACCTTAACGCAACGCATCGCGGCGTCGCGATACCAGCCGCAGGATAAAGATGGAAAAATCCAATCTTATCCTTATCTAATCCTACCTAGACTTCCCTTAGGACTCTTAAACCTACCCTACTATGACTCTAACACCTAGGTACGGGATTGGGATGGATTAACTCCCCTAGGGCTCTATAAATAGGGCTGTAGGGGGCTCAAATTCGCAGCTTTCTCTCTCTCTTTTCCTCTCTTTCAAATTTCTCTCTCTTCAGCCATGAAGAGGTCTTTTTCTGCCTTCCAAGATGATATCCCGCCCTATGCCGGTCCTAGGGCGGCCCGAGTGTCTCACGCCGAGCTACAACGTCTCTCCTCCATGCCCGGGCACATTTGCGCAAGGCCGGAACCCCAAGTAAGTGCACTTTCTCTCTCTAGCTCTTCTCTTTCTTCATTCTCTTCTTCTTCTTCATGCTCTCCTGCTGCTACCAACCCTCTTCTTCTTTTCTTCTGCAATTCTAGATCCTCCCGGGCCATAGGAGATTCTCCAAAGTCCTGTGGTTGGCGCCTATGATAGAGATGGTCCCTCTAGCTTCTACCCGGCATTTGCGAGAATGGGGGCTCTCAACAGTGCTGGTTCTGGCAAAACAGTACCACAAGATCGTGCATGTATGGGACAGCCTCACTGCACTGGCGGAGTTGTGGCACCCGCAGGCACACACGTTCATCTTCCCCGGGTTTGAGGCCACTATACTGTTGGAGGAATTGGAGCCGATGTTGGGTCTCCAGAAGTATAAGAGGGGCAAGGAGCATGCCCTTTCCTACACTGTGGCGCCTATCGACACATGGAGCATTCTGGGCGAGATTACCACTAAGAAAACGGATTTGCACAGCATGACTAGCCAGAACTATGTTCATCTTCTTCCCATCTCCCAGTGGGTGGTCTCCCAGTGCAAGTGCAAGACCGGGAATTACCTTGCCGTAGCCAAAGCTGTCGCCATCTGCATCTGCGGCGTCATCCTTTTTACGGCAGAAGATGGTACCATCTCATTCTCCAACTTGAGCATAATCGACTCCGTATCTGAAGGTATGAGCATTGCACAGGTTGTCCTTGGTTATCTTTATGCTAGATTATCTTTTGCAGCCACCGGAGGCCCTTTCTATGGTTCTGTCATCACCCTTGAGCTCTGGATGGGAATGCACATACAATTCCCGGCAATGGACAACCTCTTCACTGAGTGCAAAAGCATGCTGCATCATCCATTAGCTTTTGAACACCGCAGGCATGGTGCAAGACGGCACAAGTGAAAGGACTGAAGGGATGGCATGATTACTTCAAGACAATGACGGTGGCAGACTTCGACATGCGCCCACGCTACCTCCATAACAGAATGATCCGCCTACCACAGCGCACAGGACTGGCTCTACGGCTCATAGGCAACGAAGCATTGGACCTATATAACCCGGATCGCTGCCACCTTCAATGCGGAGCTGCACGCACGGTGGTTCCTCTGCTCTCGCACTACCCGCCCATTCAGGAATGGAAGAGGGGTGATGACCAAGATGAGCGAGATGTGAGAAGCGCCATTGTCCACTGGGAGGGGTGCGCCGTGGGGATCCTCCAAGCGGAGGTAGTGGAGGATGAGGACGTGACCCGAGAGTACCTCGAGGCACTGAAGAGGGTTCGATCAGCTAAACAGGGGCTTGAGATGGATTAGATTGATGTAGGCATTGTATCAGATGGTAATTAGGGTAGAAGAGTGCATTTGACTGATTGTAGGAAAGATTAGGCATTGTATGGAATGATTTGACTGAATAAAATCAGACTTTTGATCTGTTTGCGCAATGCTCTATTGATGATGCAATGCACAAGACACATGCATACCATTCATGTGTAAACAGCAAGGTATTTGGTCGTTAATCATACCATTCATACATTATTTACAACTAATTATACACATGCATACATAAGTATACCAACTAGTACTTACGTAGATATTTACATACGTACATACACAACGTGAATTATTTACATGCAATACAATAATGCAACAAAATTTGAGGGCCTTACATCTACTCTCTAATCGAGCTTGTTCTAGTAGGACTTGGATCCATCGTGGCCCAAAGGTTTTGAGCACAGTGCGCTCAGGGTTTGGAGCCGTAGTGCTCTGGTGTTTGAGCCGTCGTGCTCAATTGCTTGTGAGTTGTTGAACTCACAAGTGGTCTGTAGAGTAGGTCGCCGTGCCTATCTCCTGGGTTTTCTTTGAGTCGTCGCATTCAAAGGTGTTGGAGTCATCGTGCTCTAGGTTGTTCGTTCTAGTGCTAGTGTTTCCTCCGTCGTGGGGAGGTGGACGTAGGAGACACAAGTTGTGTTCTCCGAACCACCTTAAAATTCTCTGTGCACTATGGTTTGCTTGTGGTTTGTTGTCTCGCTTCACTCTATACTCACACACCACAACTTGATCTAATTGGATTGTGTGTGTCACTCTTTTTAATTCTGCTGCCATACACACACATTCGTAATTAACATTGATTCAATCACCTATTCGATCCTAACAACTGGTATCAGAGCAGGTCAGAGTGTATACTCTGAGGTGCTTTATGGAATCATCTGTGTTTCTGGTTTTGATTTACTTAATCACTTGCTTAATTTGTGCTGCTAGTTTCATCTAATTATCTTGATCATGGATTCTAGAGGTTTCGTTGCAGAAGGTCATTCAATAAATAGACCTCCATTTTTTGATGGTACTGATTACCCTTATTTATTGGAAGAACAGAATGATGGTATTTCTTCGAGCACAGAACTATGAAGTCTGAGGATTGTTGAGAAAGGACCTATAGAAATCACCGGGGACGAAGATACATGGACAAGGGAGCAGATCAGAAAGGCTACCCTGAACTATAGCGCCATGAACATGCTACAATGTGCCATCCATCCGAAGGAGTACTCCAAAATTTCTATGTGTAAGTCTTCTAAGGAGATGTGGGATAAATTAGAATTGTTATATGAGGGCACATCTCATGTTAGGGAAACTAAAGCAAACATGCTAGTTTCTGATTATGAATTGTTTGTCATGAAATCTGATGAAACCAATCTGAGATGTTTGCTAGGTTTATGGTTATCATCAATGAACTTCGAGCTTGGGTAAGGAATACTCAAATGAAGATTTGGTAAGGAAGATCTTGCATTCTTTATCTCCTGTGTGGCACACTAAAGCTACAGTCATTGAGGACTCAAAAGATTTATACAAAATAACATTGGATGAACTCATTGGATCCCTAATGACTTATGAGCTAAATCTTAAGAGATCTGAAGAACACATGTTGAAAACAAAACCCATTGCTCTAAAGCTTTCTCAAGTAGTAAAGGAAAATCTAAAGAGATTTCTGAATTTGAAATATCTGACTCTGAGGATGATAATCTTGCTTTGATAACTAGACAATTTAGGGCATTTTTGAAATCCAACAAGAAGAACTTTGGTAATAAGCAAAATGTCATGTCTGGTAAAAAGAAACACTCCTTCTCACATGTTGATCACAAGAAAAATGATGAACTTCCTGTGTGTTACAGGTGCAACAAATCTGGACACATGAAGGCTGAATGTCCAAAAAATAAGAAGGATAAGCTCAACAGACACAAGAAGGAGTTTCACAAAAAGAAGAACAAGGCCATGGTAGCTACATGGTCATATGAGGATCAAAGCTCAGATAGCAATGAAGAATCCTCTAGTTCAGAAGAAAATGAAGTCTGCTTCATGGCTGGAAGCAGTGAAGAACAGGTAGATATATCTTTTGAACTATTTACCATTGAAGATTGGCAAGAAGCATATGGTAATTTAGTTGAAAATCTTTCTGAAGTAAGAAAAGAAAATAAATATTTGAAAAGAAAAATTGACAGTATTCTTCATGACACATCATCATCTGGAAAAATTTCTGAATTGGAAGCTCAGATTTCAGACCAAATCAAGGAAAATGATGAGTTGTTAATTCTTGTTGATGATCTGAAACTGAGGATTCAAAAATTGAACAAAGAGATTATGAAATCTGTCAAGAAATTTGAAGACAAAGAGAAGGAAATCAAGAAAATTTGATTTAAATTGAAAAACTCAATCATTGCCTTAAAGAAAAAGAAGAGATCATCAAGAACTTCACACAAGGCAAAGAAAAGCTAAATACTCTACTGGGAATGAAGATGAATTCAAATAAACATGGTTTAGGTTTTGAACCACAAAATTCAAAGAAAATTGAATCATCTGAAAAGAAAACAAAATCAGCAAAAACTCCTCTAATAAAATTTGTCAAGGCAAGTCTATCTGAAAACAAAGGTAAAATGATAAAACAAAAAGAACCTGTGAGGTCGACACACACACTACCCAGGTCAACCTACCACATGCATAGGTCGACACACACACTACCCAGGTCGACCTACCCCATTCATAGGTCGACACAAACGCTGCATAGGTCGACCTACCTCTCTTATAAAAATCAGAAAAACTTCAAAGCAATTAAGAATCATTTTTCTCATGGAAATTGGAATGTTTACATATCTTACAATTCAAGATGGAATAATCCTTAGAACCAAAGGTGCAATGGTAACCAATGGTTCAATCCTTCTTTTTATCACTCACATTTTCCTGCTCACCAACAGCATTACATGCCAAGATTTTCACAGTGGAATAAATCAACTAAGAGTTATATTTTAAGAAATTTGAAAAATAAAAAGTTGAATCTTTTATTCCGAAGAACACTGTGAAGAAAAATGTTCAAATATGGGTTAGAAAGGATTTGATTTCTCTTTTGACTCAGGATGTTGGTACCAATCACATATGGGTACCAAAAACTTTTCTTGTCTAATTTGTTGTGTGCAGGAAAGTCGTGCATCCAATTCAAACATTTGGATTCTTGACAGTGGATGCTCACGGCACATGACGGGAGATAGAAATAAATTTTCCTACTTGTTTGAAAAGGAAGGTGGATCAGTCACCTTCGAAGTTAAGAATAAGGGCAAAATAATTGGCAAAGGAAAGATTGGTAAGTCTTGCATAACCTTGAGTGATGATGTTTGGTTAGTTGAAGGGTTGAATTACAACTTGCTTAGCATTAGCCAATTGTGTGACAATGGTCACAAAATTCATTTTGAATCTGATTCATGCAAAATAGTTGACTCCTCTTCTGAGAAAATTAAATTGATTGGAAAAAGAGAAAAAAATGTTTACATGATAGATTTGTTGCCCAACTAGCTAGCCCAAAGGGGGGTGAATGGGATATTAAAAATATTTAATATTTAAAACTTGTTCATAGAATAGTCACAAAAACACACTTCGCAGATTGTTAGTGTTAGTGAAGGAAAAATCGAACACACAAAAGCAATCACACGACACAGAGAAATATCCTGGTTCGGATCTCCTCTCCTTAGGAGTCCTACGTCCAGTCCCTGAGCAATATCTTAGGATTTCACTAACAAGGGTACAGTCCCCCTTAAGGACACTACAGCACCCAGCACCCCAGCTGGTCTTCCTTCACCTGAAGGGAACAACACCCTGGATACCCCACCTGGTCTTCCTTCACAACCAAAGGGAACAATACCCTGAATACCCCACCAGGTCTTCCTTTACAACCGAAGGGAACAACACCCTGGATACCCCACCAGGTCTTCCTTCACAACTGAAGGAAACAAAACAGGAAAAGTGAAATTAGATCAAGCCCCTACATCAAGCTTATACAATGCTAGATCTGAAGCTAACTGAGAGGAAGATCTACAGTGAGGGACACTCTCAATTTACAGAATCTCTCAAGACTAACACACTGAATGCAGAGAGCTAAGAGCTTGAATAGAAGGGAGTGAGGCTTTGCTCTTCAGAATGCTCGCAGAAAGCTTGTCAAGGATTTTCGTTTTTGAAACTCTCCGTTATTGCTTCTGGAGCTTCAGTCTTCTATATATATCTTCTATTTGAAAATTTGAACGTTGAAGTGCCCGTTGTCTCTAAGCTTTTGTTTACATTAGATGCATGGTCCTGTAGAGCTTCATGTTCAACGGTCTTCATGCACGCACAGAGAGAAGATCTTCTGTAATATCCTTTGGCTTCTATTTTGTCCAACGTTGTATGACGAGTGCTGTCAGAGACCTGCACGCATTACAAGTTTAAACAATAGATAGCTAAGCTGTCTCTTGTTGTCAGCCAACGTTAGATTGATTTTATACAGAAGTAGAAGTTCCATTCTGTTCTTCTAAAAAGATGTTTACAGAATAAGCATGAGAATGGAAGATATTGTCTGCATGCATTACAATGATATGTACTATTGTAATAAATGCATGGCTGTCAAAAAGATATACGTGAGGACTTTGACTTTTTCAACGTATTCAAAAATTAGCTTGAAAACGAAATCATTATTTTCCATGAAATCGTTACATGTATGACTTATGAAATCGTTATGCAAATGAGTTGATATTCATGTAAATCGTTGTGCACTTATAAGCAAATCATTATGCACAAGTTATTATAATCAAATCGTTAAAGACAATGTGAATGAATCGTTATTTGCTGTATCAAATTGTTATAAGAGTAAATCATTATGACGGTATAGGCAAATCGTTGTGAATCAAGTCGTTACGAGCAAATCGCTGTTCTTCACTTAAGAAATCGATGCGGTAAGCAAATCGATGTGATCACTAGAGAAATCGTTATGATAGCAAATCGTTATGTCTACTAAAGAAATCGTTATGATAGCAAATCGTTACGATCACTAAAGAAATCATTACGAGGGCAAATCATTACGAATACTTAACAAATCGATGTGAGGGCAAATCGTTGCGATCACTTATCGAATCGTTATGACCTCTAAAGAAATCGTTATGATAGCAAATCGTTACGATCACTAAAGAAATCGTTACGAGGGCAAATCGTTACGAATACTTAACAAATCGATGTGAGGGCAAATCGTTACGAATACTTAACAAATCGATGTGAGGACAAATCGTTGCGATCACTTATCGAATCATTGTAGCTTTGATGAAATCTATATGACTTACAAGGAATCGATGTGGACTTAGACAAATATTGATGCTTTGAACTCTCACTGTTGTAGTGTGATGAATACTTACTTGATTGGCTTGTTTTCCCTTGGTTTATTTCCTGTGTTTAGACTTCATAGAAAGTATGTTAGTAACATTTATCATAGTTTTGTTAATTACCAAAATAGATATGTAATTTATTTAAATTACATGGGGATAAACTAATCATCAATCTCCCCCTTTTTGGTGATGACAAAACCTAACAATTAGCAAAGATGATCTGAAATAAGTCTAAGCATAATTGTGGAAATAACATAAATATAATGTATTTCAGAAATGTAATATTTTCTCCCCCTTTTTGTCATTTAAGCAAAAAGATCAAAGGTGAGACAAAGAAGAGAGAAAAAAAAAACACAAAGAGAGGAACAAAGAGATTTATTGAGCATTGGAGGGTTCAGAGAGATAGAAGGCAGGAGACAAGAGAGATGCAAAGCGCCTAATGATAGGTAGCGCTTGGCATTCCTGCTCTTCAAAATAGGCTTGAAATGCGCCAAGCTCAATGCAATAGGAGGGTCCCATTGTGGGAGCCATCCTCTTGATGTGAAGCTGCCTCTGATCCGATATGAAATCCCAATATTTGACGTTGCCAAGAGCTACCTTGTAGGGGGTGAAGCAACCAAAACTGGCAAACTGAAGAAACTGGGTAATTTTAAAGGGATAGAAGATCTGATGCTGCCGAAGTTCCTTCTTTAATTCCAGAAATACCCTATACCGCTCTTCCCATTTCATGAAGGAGTCCCGGACAAGGTGAAGAGAATTGGCATCCAAAAAGTCAGCGGCAATCAGAAGAGGTTGATTGGAACGAGCCTGAGAAGCATTCAGCTCTTTAAGCTGTTGAGCAGATAGAGTGTAGAGCTTTTCCCAATCAGCAGGCGACAACCTCTCACACTCAGATAGAATAGGTGCAAGGACACCTGCCTTGAGGTACCCCTGAAGATACTGCTTGAAGACAAATCTATGAAAATCAAGGTTACGACCTTCTTGCACAGAGAGCCTGTCCATAACCTGAGCAGCTCTCTCAAACATGAGTGTGCCCACAGATGAGTCCATGATCAGGGAGTGAAGAGGAGGAAGGAATACCACATCAGGAATTACCAAGGTGGCAAAATCAACTCGGAGAGGTTCGGTGTTAGCAACCCTGGAACTGAGATCACGGATGGCTTGCCTGAACTGGCCCAACTGCACCTCTGGAGTGTTATTAAGATAGCAGTAATCGCAGTACATTTTGTAGTGCTGGATGAACTTGATTTCCTTCTGAATGAAAGGTCCAAAAAGATTTTTATGATGAATCTGAAACCATTCAGAGAGAGGTAGAGGAGCTTCTCTGGGTGGATATCTGGCGGCTTGAGTACGACGAAATTGATTGTATAGATCTCTGTTGCTCCGAGTCCACTGCTCTTCAGTTTTGGCTTCAGTCATGGAAAAAATTTTGACTATTGAGCCTTGGAAAGAAAGGCATAAGGGGAAATGGTATTGAGATGGGCCGAAAGATTTTGGAAGGGAAGGCCAAACAGGTGAGCAAACACTACCTTTTGAAGAAATTCCTCATAGATAGATTGTTGCTTATTGTGATAGAAAGAGAAAATCAAAGTGGAGGATAACAAGGTTCAGAAGAGACGAGATGGGTGGAAGTGAGTCTCCTCTTCTTAGGAACAGGACTGGAAGAGTCTGTCCTATGAGAATGGGTCCCAACAACTAGGACTGAACGAAGTATTGCTACTTCAAATTCATCCTTGATGTCTTGGATTTCTGTGTGAGCCAATTGGGCACCCTCAGGAATAATAGTAATGAAGGAAGGAGGTGTTTGTGGATGGAAGAGAAATGCAGGGGTGATGGAAGGGAGATTAGATAGTCCTGAAGAGGAAGAAGAAGGACCACTAGAAGAGGCTCCAGCTGAAGAACCTGTGGAAGGAACCTCAACAGAAGATAAGGGTGGAGGAATAATGGTGGAGGAAGTAGGAGATGAAGGAGTTTGGGAAGGAAAAGGTGCAGGTGAGGAAATTGTTCTAGAGCGGGGTCGTTTGAAGGTGAGAGGAGCTGGAGGAGCAGTGGATTTGGAAGGGTAGGAAGGACAGAGGGCTCTGGAGCTACAGCCTGATCTTCTTCTCTTAAAGCATCCTCTGCTGACCCTGCTGGCCCAGATTCCTCAGCAACAACCACTTCTTTAACGAGCTCATTCTCAACATGAATTGGCCCTGGTGGCCCTGCTGATTTTTCAGACAAAGGCCCTGATGGCCGCTCTTCCTCTTGCTGCTGCTCTGAAAAGACAGGCCCTGATGGCCGCTCTTCTCTTGTTGCTGCTCTGCAAAGACAGGCCCTGATGGCCTAGCTTCATTATCCTGCTGTTGCTCTGCAATGACAGGCCCTGATGGCCTATTACTTTCTTCACTTGGCCCTGATGGCCCTGCACTACAGGAAGAAGGGGCGAGAGATGGTAAGTGCTCCCTAACAAATGCTGACAAATCCACAAGCACCTTCCTCATACTGTCATAATCGTTTACTAGGCTTGCAAGTTCAGATGACAGTGCCCCTAATTCACGGGCAGATGAGCTTTGAGTGATAAAAAGGAGTCCATATCCGACTTCACGGAACACAAAATTTTGCCTTGCTCATCCAGGCGCTCAACAATGGTTTCAAATTTACTTTCAACTTCTTTTTCCCAGACCTCCTGTGTGACTTACTGGTGAGGAGAGGAACTTCTTTAGCCACACCTTTTCCTTTGCCTTCTCTTGCCCTAACCACGGACTCTTCATGGTCAACATTTTCATTTTCTTCTTCTGAGGCACTTTCCACAATGCCTTCTCTAAACTGATCATCAATGGGGGCATTGGCAATTTGCTCCCCTGACTTGCTGCTTGCTCATCAACATGTTGCTCCCCCTTAATGGGAGCATATTCTACAACTGAGTCTTCATGAGCAACTACTTGCTCCACCTGACTGGGAGCATCTTCCATAACAATCTCATCAATGTGGCCTGATGCCATAGCTTCTGCAATTTGAACTTCATTAACTACTGGATCCCTTAGAGAGCTTTGGATGGATTCTAGTACATCTCTGAGTACTGAGCCTACTCGGGAAGAGGGAAGAGGATCCTCTGAACTATGCCCAACGGGCTCAATATCCTCTGGAGGTATATCCTCAATTATGCTGCTAGATTCTGCTGCTGCTACTGCTGCTTCCACAGATGGTGCTGCTGCTACTTCTGGTTCTGCTGCTGCCTGAACTGCTTCTACCTCTGGAAACACAGGAACTGCGCCAGCTGCTTCCTGACCTTCTTGGGCTTCGCCAATGATGGCTTCACCCTCAGCCACAGAAGTCTTTGTCCAGACCCCATTGACAATCGAAAAACCACCTTTTCTCAAATTTCTGGACCGGATATCTTGGCCCATCTTTTCAGACACATCTCCCACCACGCTAATGTCATAATGTTGAAATATCTTGGTGAGCAGATGAGCATAAGGTAGAGAAACATTCAGCTTGCTCTTTGTGTCCCATACCTGTGCGCTTACAAACTTCATCCTTTTAATCATAATCTCTGCAGTGTTGATTTCTTGGTTCTGGACAGCCCAGAACATCAGGTCGGAGTCCGCCTTTGTGCAAGTGGAGAAGGTGGCACTCCTTGGGACTACTATTTGACAGATAATGAAATGCAATAAGCGATTAAACGCATTCAACTGGTTGATGTCTAGTTTTCCATCCTTCAATCTGAATTCGGGACCAACAATCCCTAAACCTTTCGCCTGGATATCCACAGTGTGAACTCCACTGTGTCTGGAGGTAGTCACACCAAAGAGAGATGCCAATAGGTCTCGTGTGACCCTAATCTAAGTTCCCTTGACCATGGAAGTCAGGGTTCCGTCTTCCCCTGTCTTCAGACATACATAGAAAGCTTTCACAAGGTCAAGATAACTTACTTCTGATAGGGTGGCTATCTTTGTCCACTTCAATCTGCCCATAACTGCGACGATACTGTCCATTCCATTCTTCTGCAAGTCAGCCACATCTACTGCTTTGTGGCCGCAAAGCTTGGTCTTTACTGAAGCATATCTTTCCTGCTGCTCGGCAGTAAGAAATGCAACTCCATAGCCATCGACGCTGCTGAAGACACCAAAAGAGGCCATGGTTTTGGATGGGAAGAGTTTCTGGATGATCGAAATGGAGAAAGGAGTAGAACCCCGCAAGAAATTTCTCGCAGGAAAAAGGTGGAAGCTTGAAATATCATGGAGTCGATGCCAGAGTCGATAGGGTATCGCCTCAGGCAGAAGGAGGAAGATGATGAAGGGATGCGAATCGTTGTCGCACAGATTTTGGGATATAAAGGAAAAGTTAAAAGAATGACCTTTAGAATTTAGAGGCGCTATGATGGCAGAAAACGACAAACTGACTAGTTCAATGGAATAAATTCTTATAAAATAACGAACCGACATGACAAACTTAAAAGGATAGACAATAATTGGAATTTTGCTCAATTTTTGGGAGGAAAAATAATTTTAAATTCTGAATATTAATATTTCAGTTTTAAACAGATGATTCTTTCACAATTTACACATGTCTAATTCCCTTCTAAGAGAAGTAAATCTCTCTTCGGGTAAGGCCTTTGTGAAGATATCTGCTAACTGATTGTTTGATTCAATAAATGAAATATCAATGTTGCCATTTGCTACATGATCACGAATGAAATGATATTAACCTCAATGTGTTTAGTCCTTGAGTGCTGTACTGGATTCTTGGTTAGATTTATAGCACTGGTGTTGTCGCATAACAATGGAATTGTCTTGATATGTAACCCATAATCCTCAAGTTGTTTCTTGATCCATAGGAGTTGTGTGCAGCAACTTCCAGCAGCTACATACTCAGCTTCAGCATCTTTGTCACTGTCCATTATTGTTGATGTGCTCATGGGTGTTGATAATGGCTTGGCATTTTCGAATCCAAACTTCTTTAAGAGTTCCTTGGTATATTTGGCTTGACATATGTGGGTGCCTTCTTTTCCTTGCTTAATTTGCAATCCAAGGAAGTAGTTAAGCTCCCCCATCATGCTCATCTCGAATTCTCCCTGCATAAGCTTCTCAAAATACTTGCAAAGAGATTCGTCAGTAGAACCAAATATTATATCATCAACATATATTTGAACAAGTAGAATATGTTTGACCTTAGATTTGACAAATAGTGTACTATCTACTTGATCTCTAGTAAAACCATGGTCTAGTCGAAATGAGCTAAGCCTTTCATACCAGGCCCTAGGTGCTTGTTTTAAACCATATAAAGCTTTGTGTAACTTAAAAACATGGTTGGGAAAATCAATGTCATCAAAACCTGGAGGTTGTTCTACATAAACTTCCTCCTTAATAAAACCGTTTAGAAAAGTAGATTTCACATCCATTTGAAATAATTTTAAATCTAATGCAGATGCATATGCAAGTAGAATCCTAATAGCCTCAAGTCCAGCTACAGGTGCATAGGTTTCATCGAAATCTATGCCTTCCTCTTGGGAATAGCCTTGAGCTACCAATCTGGCCTTGTTTCTTAAGATCACACCAGCTTCATCCAATTTATTCCTGAACACCCATTTGGTGCCTATCACTGGATGATCCGATGGTCTAGGAACAAGTGACCATACTTGGTTTCTCTTGAACTGATTCAGTTCATCTTGCATGGCTAAAATCCAAGATTCATCAGTAAGAGCTTCATTGACCGTCCTAGGCTCTATTTGAGAAACAAAAGCCAAATAATCACATGGAATCATGTTACCTCTTGTTCTTACCCCTACAGATGGATCACCAATAATGTTTTCAGGTGGGTGATCTTTCTTGTGTCTCCACTCTTTTGGAAGATTTTGATGAGAGATATCTCTTTGTTGCAGGTCTTCCAGAGGTGGATCTTCCTTGTCCTCAATTGAAGTATTCTTTAGTTTCTTGGACAATTCATCTGCATCATCATTGTCACTATCTTCTTCCTTTCTCAAGGAAGGGTTAGTTTCATCAAAGATAACATGTACTGACTGCTCAATTAATAAAGTGCGCTTATTAAACACTCTATATCCTTTAGGTTTAGAAGCATACCCCATGAAGATGCCTTCATCTGATTTGGCATCTAACTTACCAATGTCTCTTTTGTCGTTGTTGTGGATGAAGCATGGACATCCGAATGTCCTGAAGTGACTGACCTTCAGCTTCTTTCCCTTGTACAATTCATAGGTTGTCTTCTTTAGTATGGGTCTGATCATTACTCTGTTAATAATGTAACTTGCTGTGTTAACTGCTTCAGCCCAAAAATATCTTGGCAGATCATATTCTGACAGCATTGTTCTTGCCATGTCCAACAGGGTTCTGTTCTTCCTCTCAGCAACTCCATTTTGCTGTGGTATCCTTGGTGCTGAGAAATTATGGTCTATGCCTTGATCATCACAGAAATTTGTAAATCTTTCATTTTGGAATTCTCCTCCATGGTCTGATCGGATTCCAACAATGCTAAACTTCTTGTCTTTCTGTATCTTTTTACTAAAGCTTACAAAGTTCTCAAAAGTGTCATCTTTATGCTCCAAAAATGATACCCATGTGAATCTTGAGTAATCATCTACTATAACAAAACCATATTGCTTTCCTCCTAGACTGGTGGTCCTCATTGGCCCGAATAAGTCCATGTAAAGGAGTTCTAAGGGTTTAGAGGTGGTTACCACAGTCTTCGACTTGAAGGAACTCTTGGTATGCTTTCCTTTCGCACATGGTCTGCAGACACCATTTATTTTTGTGCTTACTTTTGGTAGACCTTCCACCAGGCTTCTCTTGATCAGCATTCTCATGTCATTCAAACTGCAGTGCCCCAATCTTCTGTGCCATAGCTCAGTTGACTGTTCTTTGCTTACTGCTAAGCAGATATCTTGATCTTTCAGTTCTTCAAGATAAAGCACATATAGGTTCTTTTCTCTATTGGCTTCAAAGATGACTGCTCCATCCTTCATGATACTACACTTGGATTCTTGAAATCTGATCTGATGTCCCTTGTCGCATAGCTGGCTGATGCTGATGAGATTGTGCTTCAGTCCTCTAACACATAGGACATCTTCAATAACTGTTTTGCCTATACTGCTCACTGATCTGTTGCCTATCACAGTCCCTTTTCCATTATCTCCATAGGTGACTGTGCCTTCTTCAGCTTCTAAATGAGTAAACAGCCTTCTGTTTCCTGACATATGCCTTGAGCATCCGCTATCCAAGTACCACTTGGATGCCCGAGGGTTTTCCTGAAATGAAAACATCAAGCTTTAGGTACCCAAGTTCTTTGGGTCCTGGTTGGTTAGTGTCATCAATTTTCCTTTTTATTATCCATCTTGTATATTTAGTTGGACATGATATCTTGGTGTGTCCTAGCTTGTTGCAGTGACTGCAACATGTTGTTTTAGTTACCTTTTCATATGGAACATGTTTATGGTTTGATTTATATGAAGTATCTTGTTCAGGTACGATTTTTGGAGTTGGATATGTTTTAGGGTATACTGTTGTGTCTTCATTATCTGGGGTGTGTAACCTACTCCATGCTTCTTTTTACCTGACCGTCTAGCACCTTTTAATATTAAGAAATTTTTACCATTAGTATATTTTTCTAACGTACTTGACAATTTTTCATTTTCTTCTGTTAGCATTTTAATTTTATTTTTTAATCCATCAATTGTTTCTTGTTTTTCTAGTTTGATTATTTGTTCGTTTTTATCTTTCAGATCTTTGCATAATAAGTCATTTCTTCTTTTGAGTTCAGAGATTTGTTTCTCTATTTGTTCATTTTCTGATTTTAAGTCTGAGTTTGTATTCTCTAGACATGCGATACTTTTCTTACTGGCTTTCAGTTGTTTGGATACTTCTCTATATTTACCATATAGTTCGTTAAATACTTCTTCTAAATTATTTGAATTAGAATCATTACAGGAATCAAAGGAAGAGTCAGAGGTTACCTTTTCTTCTATGTTGGCCATGAATGCTAAGTTGGCCTTTTCTTCCTCTTCTTCACTAGAGGTGGACTCGCTGTCAGAGTCACTGCTATTGCTCCAAGTTGCTGCCATTGCTTTCTTCTTGTATCTCCTGAACTTCTTGGAACTGTCTTTCTTCTTGAATTCAGGTTTCTTGAGCTTCGGACATTCTGCTTTGATATGTCCGGGCTTCTTACATTCATAGCATATGGGCTCAGTTTTCTTCAGATCTTTTCCTTCTGGCTTCCTGAAATCCTTGTTCTTCTTGAAATATCTCCTCCCAGACTGATATATTTTCTTCTTCTTGGCTAATATACGGTGCAGTCTTCTAGACAACATTGCTTCTTCATCTTTGCTATTACTTAGGCTTTCATTTTCATCTGATGATTCTTCTGATCCGTCCTCTTCAGCCTTGAGAGCATTGGAGTGCTTCTTTTTGCTAGAAGATTCTCCTAACCTTTCCATGTTAATCTCATGGGTCATAAGGGATCCAATGAGTTTCTCTAAAGACATTCTCTTCAAATCATTTGCTTCCTCTATTGCTGTCACTTTGGGAGTCCAAGAGGATGGTAGGGATCTGAGGATTTTCCTTACCATGTCTCCCATCTCATAGCTTTTTCCTAATCCAGCTAACCCGTTGGTGATGTCGGTAAATCTGCTGAACATTTGTGTAATAGATTCTCCTGACTGCATCTGAAATCTCTCGTATTGTGTTATCAGAATATCTATTCTGGTTTCTTTTACTTTGCCAGTACCTTCGTATGTGATTCTTAGCTTCTTCCACATCTCCATCGCTGATTTGCAGGCTGAAACTCTATTGAATTCTTTCTTGCTAAGTGCACAGCATAATATGCTCTTAGCTTTGCAGTTGAGAGATATCTTCTTTCTATCATCTTCTGTCCATTTGTCCTTTTCGTTGGTGACTAGAAGGTCTCCTTCTTCTACAATTGACTAGGTTCGAAATTCGAAGACTTGTAGGAAGTATTACATTCTTGTTTTCCAATATGTGTAATCTTCTCCATCGAATAGAGGTGGCATGTTGACTGACTGGCCTTCGGAGTGACCTTGGGCTGCCATTTGATCTTTTCTCTTCAGATCTTTGGATCTTCTTCTTTGTCGAAGAGACTAGCTTTAATACCACTTGTTGCCCAACTAGCTAGCCCAGAGGGGGGGTGAATGGGATATTAAAAATATTTAATATTTAAAACTTGTTCACAGAATAGTCACAAAAACACACTTCGCAGATTGTTAGTGTTAGTGAAGGAAAAATCGAACACACAAAAGCAATCACACGACACAGAGAAATATCCTGGTTCGGATCTCCTCTCCTTAGGAGTCCTACGTCTAGTCCCTGAACAATATCTCAGGATTTCATTAACAAGGGTACAGTCCCCCTTAAGGACACTACAGCACCTAGTACCCCAGCTGGTCTTCCTTCACCCGAAGGGAACAACACCCTGGATACCCCACCAAGTCTTCCTTCACAACCGAAGGGAACAACACCCTGGATACCTCACCAGGTCTTCCTTCACAACCGAAGGGAACAACACCCTGGATACCCCACCAGGTCTTCCTTCACAACCGAAGGAAACAAAACAGTAAAAGTGAAATTAGATCAAGCCCCTACATCAAGCTTATACAATGCTAGATCTGAAGCTAACTGAGAGGAAGATCTACAGTGAGGGACACTCTCAGTTTACAGAAGCTCTCAAGACTAACACACTGAATGCAGAGAGCTAAGAGCTTGAACAGAAGGGAGTGAGGCTTTGCTCTTTAGAATGCTCGCAGAAAGCTTGTCAAGGATTTTCATTTTTGAAACTCTCCTTTATTTCTTCTGGAGCTTCAGTCTTCTATATATATCTTCTATTTGAAAATTTGAACTTTGAAGTGCCTGTTATCTCTAAGCTTTTGTTTACGTTAGACTGCATAGTCCTCTAGAGCTTCCCGTTCAACGGTCTTCATGCACGTACAGAGAGAAGATCTTCTGTAATATCCTTTGGCTTCTATTTTGTCCAATGTTGTATGACAAGTGCTGTCAGAGACCTGCACGCATTACAAGCTTAAACAATAGATAGCTAAGCTGTCTCTTGTTGTCAGTCAACGTTAGATTGATTTTATACAGAAGTAGAAGTTCCATTCTGTTCTTCTAAAAGGATGTTTACAGAATAAGTATGAGAATGGAAGATATTGTCTACATGCATTACAGTGATATGTACTATCGTAATAAATGCATGGCTGTTAAAAAGATATACGTGAGGACTTTGACTTTTTCAACGTATTCAAAAATTAGCTCGAAAACGAAATCATTATTTTCCATGAAATCGTTACATGTATGACTTATGAAATCGTTATGCAATTGATTTGATATTCATGTAAATCGTTGTGCACTTATAAGCAAATCGTTATGCACAAGTTATTATAATCAAATCGTTAAAGACAATGTGAATGAATCGTTATTTGCTGTATCAAATCGTTATAAGAGTAAATCATTATGACGGTATAGGCAAATCGTTGTGAACCAAGTCATTACGAGCAAATTGTTGTTCTTCACTTAAGAAATCGATGCGATAAGCAAATCGATGTGATCACTAGAGAAATCGTTATGATAGCAAATCATTATGTCTACTAAAGAAATTGTTATGATAGCAAATCGTTACGATCACTAAAGAAATCGTTACGAGGGCAAATCGTTACGAATACTTAACAAATCGATGTGAGGGCAAATCGTTGCGATCACTTATCGAATCGTTATGACCACTAAAGAAATCGTTATGATAGCAAATCGTTACGATCACTAAAGAAATCGTTACGAGGGTAAATCGTTACGAATACTTAACAAATCGATGTGAGGGCAAATCCTTGCGATCACTTATCGAATCGTTATGACTTACAGAGAATCGATGTGGACTTAGACAAATATTGATGCTTTGAACTCTCACTGTTGTAGTGTGATGAATACTTACTTGATTGACTTGTTTTCCCTTGGTTTATTTCCTGTGTTTAGACTTCATAGAAAGTATGTTAGTAACCTTTATCATAGTTTTGTTAATCACCAAAATAGATATGTAATTTATTTAAATTACATGGGGATAAATAATCATCAAGATTTGAGTAACAATTCTTCTACAAATGTTTGTTTGATTGCAAATAAAAATGACATTGCTTGGTTGTGGCGCAAAAGGTTGGGTCATGCAAGTTTCTCAACCATAAGCAAACTCATAAAAATGAATCTTGTAAAAGTTTTTCCTGAATCTTTTCCTATCATTGACAATGCAGTTTGTGGATATGTGCTCAAGGAAAACAAACAAGAAAATCTTTGAAAGTGTTCAATGATGTACTTACATCTAAATCACTTGAGTTACTTCATATGGATCTTTTTGGTCCAACCAGAACTCAAAGTCTTAGTGGTAATAGATATGGATTTATGATCATTGATGGCTTTACAAGATACACTTGGGTTTTATTCTTATCCCATAAAAGTGATGCATGTTCAGAATTTAGGAAATTTTACAATTCCGCCTTAGTGGGTTTGTCTTTCAAATTAAAATACATTTTAACAGATCATGGGGGTGAGTTTGACAATAAATCCTTTTCTGATCTATGTACTGATCTGAACATACTCCATAAGTTTTCTTCCCTTAGAACTCCAGAACAAAATGGAGTTGTAGAAAGGAAAAATAGTACACTTGTGGAAATGGCCAGAACTATGCTCTTAGCCTCACTTTGGTAATGGGTTGGAGTTTGAGTTAACTCCAACCCATGGCTAAAGTTATCCAAGGTTAACTCAATTTCTGCTTTGTGAGTGGGTTAGAAAAAGTTGAGTTAACTCTGTTCCGGGGGTGTGAGTGGGTTAGAAAAAGTTGAGTTAACTCAAACCTAACCTAGTTAACTTTTTTTGGTTGCCAAAGTCCATTTTGAGTTAACTTTGAGTTAACTCTGAGTTAACTTTGAGTTAACTCATTACCAAAGTGAGGCTTAGAAAGTAAGCTTTCTAAATCTTTTTGGGCTGAAGTTATAAATACTGCTAATTTCATTTTGAATAGAGCATTGTTATGACCAAAGATCAGTAAAACCCCCTATGAATTGTTAAAGGATAAAAAGCCCAGTGTGTCATACTTCAAATTTTTTTGTTGCAAATGTTTTGTTCATAATAACAACAAATAAAATCTTGATAAATTTGATGCAAATAGTTTTGAATCTATCTTTTTAGGATATTCTAAAATTTCAAGAGCTTATAGAGTTTATATTCTGAAAAATAAGACTGTGGAAGAATCTCCACATGTCATTTTTTATGAAAATTCCATAAAGATTGATATTCCTAATTTTTGCAGAGCTCCAATGTGTGATGATGAAGATGATTTTCTTGAACATCCATCCATAAATCTTGAAGAGCAGGAAGTGCCAAATGCGCATGAGGTTACAGAAATACCAACTTTAAGAGATTCAGTAATCATGTTCCTGAAGTTCATACAAATACTGAGGTAATCTCTGAACCCATATTTTTAAGAGACCATCCTCTTGAAAGCATTGTTGGTAATTTGCAAGATGGAATTAGAACCAGATCATCTTTTCATTCTATAATAGATGATGATTCATTGGCACTACTTTCCTAAATTGAGCTCAAAAATATTGATGAAGCTTTATCTTCTGAAGACTGGATAAATGCTATGCATGAGGAGCTTCATCAATTTGAAAGAAATCAAGTTTGGGATTTAGTACCAAAACCCTCAGATCTAACTATAGTCATTGGAACAGATGTGTTGCCCGGTTGGCTAACCCAGAGGGGGGGGTGAATGGGTCTTTAAAGTAATCCTGGCTGATAAAAATCTGAACTCAGAACAAACATAAAGAGTTCTTGAAAGGGATTAGTAATGGTTAGTAAAAACAGCAATCACACAAAGAAGACAATCACACAACACAGAAATTTATCCTGGTTCGGATCTCCTCTCCTTAGGAGTCCTACGTCCAGTCCCTGAGCAACCCTCAGGATTTCACTAACTAGGGTACAGTCCCCCTATGGACAAACAACAACCACCCAGCTCAGCTGGTCTTCCTTCACCCCTGAAGGGAACACAACACCCTGGTACCACCAGGTCTTCCTTTACTCCTGAAGGGAAAAACACCACCCTGGAAACCACCAGGTCTTCCTTCACACACGAAGGGAATAACACAGGAAATTCTTGAAAGAAAAAGACTAGCCCCTAGATCAAGCTTTTACAAAAACTCAATCTGAAGCTACAAGCACTGAGAGTCGAAGATCTACACAGAGTGCACTCTCTCAGAACTAAACTAGCTCTTCCTTTTGTTTTCTTCACACAGCACAGGGAGCTAAGAGCGAAGATGAAAAGAGTGAATTTTTGGCTCTAGAGAACTTTCGAAGACGTGAAAGCTGCAGAGATCTAGCCGCCCTTGAATCAAATTGACTCGCTGTTGTCTTCAGAGCTTCATCTTGTATTTGTATCTCTAATTTGAATAAGGACAAGGAGATGACCGTTGTCTCACGGCTTTGGTGTACGTTAGACTGAAGGATTTGAGGAAGCTTCCTGTCAGCAGTCTTTTGTTCTTTGGAACACGCAAAGTGATAAGATCTTCTGAGTTTGCTTGTAGTTCTTTCTGTGTCCAGTGTTGTAGGATATTACATCCTTAAGGTTCTACAAGGTTGAGCTTTAATGGTAGACAGCTATACTATCTCCAGATATCAATCAACGTCAGAGCAGATAGACGCAAATATAGTAATAACACTTTATCGTTCTAAAAGATGCATGCAGAGAATACACGAGAATGGAAGATATGTTCTGTGTCCATGCAGAGATACGTTCAGTCTTTATTAAATGCATGGCAGTCAAACAGACGAGATGCGACTTTGACTATTCAACGTAGCTTAAATCAAGGAAAAACATTTAATTAATGGAAACATGACTTATGCAGTCGTTGTGAAAATCTGATAGAATCGTTATTATCAAGTTGCTGTAGACTGATAAGAAGTCGTTATGATAACTTATGAAATCGTTACCACAACCAAGTCGTTCTATAACAGATGATAAAGGAGATCGTTATGAAACATGGCAAGTCGTTGTAGCTTTCAAAAGAAATCGTTATGACTTAACAAGTCGTTAAAACTTTCTAAAGAAATCGTTATGATGACTTACAGAATCGTTATAATGAGCAAGTCGTTATAACTTCTGAAGAAGTCGTTACGATAACTTACAGAGTCGTTATAATGAGCAAGTCGTTATAACTTCTGAAGAAGTCGTTACGATAACTTACAGAGTCGTTATAATGAGCAAGTCGTTATAACTTCTGAAGAAGTCGTTACGATAACTTACAGAGTCGTTATAACTTCGACTTGTTTGACACAGCAAGGTTATTCAATCTTTCAAGTAAATCGTTGTTCTGGTGAGGAAATCGTTATAGACAATGAAGGAATTATTATGGCTCTTCTAAAAAAAGATGTATGGAAGACTTACCACAAATGCTTGACTTTCTTTGGGTAATTCCTGTGCTTATGGCTAGATAAACGAGGTTAGAAAAACTTTTGACAGTGTTTTGTTTATCACCAAAATAGGCAAGTACTTAAATGAAAAGGACATGGGGATGGACTGTTCATCAATCTCCCCCTTTTTGGTGATGACAAAACTATGATCAATATTTAAGTAGTACTGAATATTAAACAGGAATTAAAATACTTGAGTCATGATTCAGGAATGTGTCAGACACAAGTAGGTAAACATTCTCCCCCTTTTTGTCATTAAGCAAAAAGCAAAAGGAAAGAGACAAAGAATAAGAGACAATGAGGAGAAGGAGCACAATTCATTCATTAAGATGAGGAGGTACAGGCAAATAATAAGCAGGAGAGAGAAGGGAGGCATAATGAGAAATAGCTTCCCAGGCCTGCTCTTCCTGACGCTTGAAGAATTGCCTAAAGGCACCACACTCAATGGAGAAGGATGGTCCCATGATTGGAGCCATCTTGGATAGATAGAGGCTGCGCTGCTTGGTAAGAAACAGGTCATACTCGTCTGGATCCATGGAGGAGCAGATGATGAGTGTTTTACCAAAACTTGCACAGGCAAGAAACTGATCCATGGTGACAGGGTAGAAAATCTGTTTGTCCTTGAGTTCCTGGCGAAGAGCTAAAAACACTTTGTATCTTTCAGCCCAAACTTTGTAGGGATCAAGGACCAGCTGGATTGAATTCATATCCAAGAAGGTTGCAGGAGAGACAGGAGCTTTCCCTTCCCTGGCTTGAGCAGCATTCAGATGTGCTAGCTGCTGAGCAGATAGAGAGTAAAGCTTGGACCAATCGGAGGCATTCAGCCTTTCACATTCTGAGAGGAGAGGGGCAAGGACTTCAGATTTGACAAACCCTCGATGGTATTCCCGGAAAAGAAATCTAGAAAAACCAACTTGAAGGCCTTTCTGAATCTTGATTCTGCCCATAACTCTTGCAAAACGCTCAAAAATGATTGAACCAACCGAAGATTCCATGATCAAGAAATGAATCTGAGGCAGGAAAATCTCTTCAGGTAAATGAAGAGTTGCAAAATCGACTCTGATTTCCTCAGACTGCGCAGAGTGGGTTAGGACCTTGATGGCTCTCTTGAACTGGCTGAGCTGAACTTCAGGTAAATTGTTGAGATACCTGTAGTTGTTGAAAGTTTGGAAATGCCTGACCAGCTTGATGAGCTTCTGAATGACAGGAGCCCAGGTGTTCTGGTGGTGAAACTGGAACCACTCAGAAAGGGTCAAGGAGTGATCCCTGGAGGAAACCGTGCTGCCTTAGCCTGAAGAAAGCGATTGTACAGATCTTTATGAGATTTAGCCCATTGCTCCTCAGTTTTGGAGTGGGCTGAGGAGAAGATTTTAGATTTGTCGGCTTTAGACAGAGGAGTATAGGGAAGAATGACATCTAAGTGGTCAGAGAGGTTAAGAAAAGGAAGATTGTGAAGAGTGGCAAAGACAACCTTTTGAAGATATTCTTTGTACAGAGAGGAATGCTTGTGGGTGACTGTAAGAGAAAACCACAAGGGAGGGTAAAGAGGAGAGGCGGAGGAAGAAAGCTTCCGTTTCTTGGAGACAGTACTGGAGGAGTCTGTCTTGGAAAGGTGGTCGCCTACCTTTAGCACAGACCTAAGGATAACCTCTTCAAACTCATCCTTAATTTTATCAAGAAAGGGAGAGTCGATTTGGACATTCTTAGGAATAATAGTGATAAAGGAGGGAGGAGCAGGGGGGTTGAGAAAGGCATCAGAATTGAAAGATCCTACTTCTGGAAATGAAGATGTACCAGAAGAGGATGAGGCTCCAGCTGAGGATGCTGGAGGGGCCTCAAATTCTTGAACAGAAGAAGGATGAGAAGTAGAAGAAACAGGAGAAGATGAGATAGGATGAGGAGGAAAAGGTGTGGGAGAGGAAATGGGCCTGGATCTGGGCTTTTTGAAGGGAGGAGGAGCAGGTGGAGCTGTGGAGTTAGTGGGTGGAGAAGGAGGAATGGGAGTGTTGGTAGAAGTGGGAGGATCAATGGGTGGAGGATCTAATACCACTTCTTCAGGCAAGGAAGACAAGGAGTCCAACACTGCCGGCCCTGGTGGCCCTGACTCCATCACAACTGGCCCTGATGGCCCTGAATCTATAGCTTGCCCTGATGGCCCTGACTCTTTAGCTGGCCCTGATGGCCCTGACTCTGTAGCTGGCCCTTCTGCTGGGGCTTCTGCTGCTGCAGCTGCTGACTGCCCGGAGGGCTCAGGTACACTTGAGTGAGGCTCCTGAGCTGCTGGAGGAGCAGGAGCTTGAGTTCCAACAGCCTGAAGGATGTCAGATAGCATATTTTTCATGGTCCCCATTTCCTGATGGAACCATGTCATGGCAGAGCGAATCTGAACTAATTCCTTGCGGGCTGAAGCTTGGCTTAGAAAGATGGAGTTCACATCAGACTGAAGTGAGCAAAGCAGCTCACCCTGAGCATCCAACCTCTCAATCACAGGTTTTAAATTGATGACAATCTTTTGCTTGACCTGTCTTTCAAATGGTGCATCAGCTAAAAGGGGTACTTCAGGAGCTATATCTTTCTCTTTGCCCTTTGTAGCTGGAGGAGGTGGATTATTGTCCTCATCAGAGCTTGATGAACTAGCTGTCTCCCCTTCTCTGGCATCCAAATTTTCAGACTCTCTCTGGTCTTCCTCCTGATCGCTGGTGGCTGGAGGTGCAACATCTGGTGTCTCTTGGGATTGCTCCCCCTCAAGTGGAGCATCTTCTGCAATGGCACCAGTCTCCCCCTGACAGGGAGCATCCATTTCCATCGAATTATCCTGAGGAATTTGCTGCTCTTCTTCCACTAGTCCTTCTTCAAAGATGTGGCCTGATGCCACAGACTGCTCCATAACAGGCAAGATATCTTCTGGAAGAATGTCCTCAATTCTTCTTTCAGCAGGTGGCACAACTGGATCTGCTGCAGCTGGCCTGTCTTCTTCTGCCCTCACTGCTGTTGCTGCCTCTGATTGATTTCTGGCCATAGATGGCCCTTCCTGCTCTGTTTCTACAAAGACTGGAACAGAACCTGATTCCAGTGGCAGTTCGGGCATCACAGAATCTGCCTCTAACTGGGCTTGAGCAACTGAAGGCTCACCAATGAGACCTTCACCTTCTGCAACTGAGGCCTTGAACCAGACCCCATTGACTATTGAAAAGCCGCTCTTCTTTAAGTTTCTGGACCTGATAGCTTGGCCCATCTTCTCCACAACTGCCCCTGAGACATCTACACCGAAGTGTCTGAAGATTCTGGTGAGTAAATGGGCATAGGGAAGGGACACATTCAACTTGCTTTTAGTGTCCCAAATCTGCTCCCTGGCAAATTTCATTCTCTCCATCATCACTGCGGCCATATTGATTTCCTCATTTTTAATGGCCCAGTACATCAGATCGGAGTCAGCCTTAGTGCAAGCGGAGAAGGTTGCACTTCGGGGAACCAAAATCTGACAAACGATAAAGTGAAGGAGGCGGTTGAAGGCACTTAACTGATTGATATCTAGCTTGCCATCCCTCATCTTGAACCCTGGCCCAACAATCCCCAAACCCTTTTCTTGGGTGTCTACAGAATGAATTCCACTGAAGCCCGATATGCTTACTCCAAATAGCATCCTAAGCAATTCCTGGTCGATTCTGATTACGGTGCCCTTGACTGAAGAAACGAGGGCCCCATCTTCTTCTGTTCTTAAGCATACAAAGAACGCCTTTACCAGGTCCGGATAACTTACCTCTGAGCAAGTGGTAAGCCCTTTCCACTTCATCTGGTCGATCTTCTCAATGATGCTGCTCATTCCATTCTTCTGCAGATCTGAAACATCTACTTCCTTGTGACCACAGAGCTTTGTCTTCACAAAGGTGAAACGCTCCTCCTGCGCTGGGGAGAGGTATTCGGCGCTGTAGCCACCCACACTTCCGGCAATAGCTGGTGCGGCCATGGATTCAGGTGGGAGAAGGTTTGAAGGGTTGAAGAGAAGGGTGATGAGAAGAAACCCTCAAACGATTTCGCGGGAAGGAGATGGAAGCTTCAAATTTGCAGAGGGTAGAGGCAAGAGTCGCTAGGGCATCGGCTCATGCGTCGGGACGAAAGGGGGAAAAAGTGAATGAGGAAGAGGAATCGTTAACGCATCGATTTAAAGAATATAAATGCTCCAAAAGGTGAGGCGTCAGAAAACGACAAGCGAGGTTGACCGCCTTGAAGGACTATGACTTATCGGACGGAACGCTTAAACTGAGACTTTTGAATTGATTTTGACACAGAAGGAGAGAGAGAGAACCTTCTTAAATTCTGAGAATTTTTATACCAGCTTTAAATGAAGATCTTTTCACAAAATACACATGCCTAACTCCCTTCTAAGAGATGTAAATCTCTCTTCAGGTAAGGCCTTTGTGAAAATATCTGCTAGCTGATTATTTGTATCAATAAACGATATTTCAATATTGCCATTTGCTACATGATCACGAATAAAATGGTATCTGACCTCAATATGTTTGGTCCTGGAGTGCTGAATTGGATTTTTGGTGAGGTTGATAGCGCTGGTGTTGTCACATAGCAGAGGAATTTTCTTGACTTTGAGTCCAAAATCCTCAAGTTGTTGCTTTATCCATAAGAGTTGTGTACAGCAACTTCCAGCAGCTACGTACTCGGCTTCAGCTGTAGATAGTGCTACTGAATTTTGTTTCCTTGAGGACCATGAGATTAAACACCCTGCAAGAAATTGACAGCATCCACTGGTGCTTTTTCTATCTACCTTGCATCCAGCATAATCCGCATCAGAATATCCTACTAATTTTACATCACAGGAGTTTGGATACCATAGTCCTAGATCATGAGTCCTGGCTAAGTATCTGAAAATCCTTTTGACAGAAATTAAATGTGATTCTCTAGGGTCGGCTTGATATCTAGCACACATGCATACACTAAATAATATATCAGGTCTACTTGCGGTTAGATAAAGTAATGAACCTATCATACCTCTGTAGATCTTTTGATCTACCTTCTTACCATCCTTGTCATTGTCCATCCTTGTTGATGTACTCATTGGTGTTGACAGAGGCTTGGTGTTTTCAAATCCAAATTTCTTTAGCAGTTCTCTGGTGTACTTTGCTTGACAGATGTGAGTTCCTTCCTTTCCTTGTTTGATTTGAAGTCCAAGGAAGTAGTTGAGCTCTCCCATCATACTCATCTCAAATTCTCCCTGCATTAGCTTTTCAAAATACTTGCACAAGGATTCATCAGTAGATCCAAAGATGATGTCATCCACATAAATTTGAACCAACAGTATATTTTTGGCTTTTGTTTTTATAAAAAGAGTGCTATCTACTTGACCTCTATTGAAACCATGTTTTGTGAGAAAAGAACTAAGTCTTTCATACCAGGCTCTAGGTGCTTGTTTTAAACCATATAGAGCCTTATGCAACTTAAAAACATGATTTGGAAAGTCTGTATCATCAAAACCCGGCGGTTGTTCCACATAAACTTCTTCTTTTATAAAACCGTTTAGAAATGCAGATTTAACATCCATTTGAAATAACTTTAAATCTAATGCAGAAGCATAAGCAAGTAACATTCTAATAGCCTCAAGTCTAGCCACTGGTGCATAGGTTTCATCAAAATCTATGCCTTCCTCTTGACAATAGCCTTGAGCCACCAGTCTGGCCTTGTTTCTTAGAATTACACCAGATTCATCCAATTTGTTTCTGAACACCCATTTAGTGCCGATCACAGGATGGTCTGATGGTCTAGGAACAAGTGACCATACTTGGTTTCTCTTGAACTGATTTAATTCATCTTGCATTGCTATTATCCAAGATTCGTCAGTTAGGGCTTCATTGACTGTCTTAGGCTCTAATTGAGAGACAAAAGCAAGGTAATCACAAGGAATCAAGTTACCTCTTGTTCTTACCCCTACCGATGGATCACCAATAATGTTTTCAGGTGGGTGATCTTTCTTGTATCTCCATTCCTTTGGAAGAGTTTCATGAGAAATTTCTTCTTGTTGCATTTCTTCCAGAGGCGGATCATCCTTATCTTCAAGTGATGTGTCTTTCAGTTTATTGGACAGTTCATCTGCGTCATCATTATCACTCTCTACTTCCTTTCTCAAGGAGGGATTAGTTTCATCAAAAATAATGTGTACAGACTGTTCAATCAATAAGGTACGTTTATTAAACACTCTATAGCCTTTGGGTTTAGAGGCGTACCCCATGAAGATGCCTTCATCTGATTTGGCATCCAACTTACCAATATCCCTTTTTCCGTTGTTGTGAATAAAGCAAGGACATCCAAAGGTTCTGAAATGGCTGATCTTTGGTTTCTTCCCTTTAAACAGCTCATATGCAGTCTTCTTCAGGATTGGCCTGATCATGACTCTGTTGATAATGTAGCTGGCTGTGTTGACTGCTTCTGCCCAGAAATATCTTGGTAACTCATATTCACAAAGCATAGTTCTTGCCATATCCAAGAGAGTTCGGTTCTTCCTTTCGGCTATACCATTTTGCTGCGGTGTCCTTGGTGCTGAGAAATTGTGCTGAATTCCTTGATCATCACAGAATCTAGCAAACTTTTCATTTTGGAACTCACCACCATGATCAGATCGAATGGATACTATGCTGAACTTCTGATCTTTCTGGACTTTTCTGCTGAAACTAACAAAATTATCAAAAGTGTCATTTTTATGTTCTAAGAAAGATACCCATGTGAATCTTGAGTAGTCATCTACTATAACAAATCCAAAGTTCTTTCCTCCAAGACTGGTAGTTCTCATTGGCCCAAATAGATCCATATGTAGGAGCTCTAAGGGTTTTGAGGTGGTCACCACCGTCTTTGACTTGAAGGAACTCTTTGTGTGCTTTCCCTTAGCACAAGGTCTGCAAACACTTTCTAATTTACCATTGATTTTAGGTAGACCTTCCACAAGGTTCCTCTTTCTGAGCTTGCTCAACCATCCAAGCTGCAGTGGCCTAGCCTTCTGTGCCACAGATCAGTTGATTTGTCTTTGCTGGCTGCCAGACACACATTTTGCTCTTTGAGTTCTTCAAGGTAGAGCACGTACAGATTCTTTTCTCTATTTGCTTCAAAGATGACTGCTCCATCCTTTAGTATGCTACATTTTGACTCTTGAAATTTGATTTGATGTCCTCTATCACACAGCTGACTAATACTTATGAGGTTGTGCTTTAAACCTTTGACTAACAGCACATCTTCTATGACTGTTTTTCCTTTGCTGTTTACTGATCCACTGCCTACTACAGTTCCTTTTCCATTATCCCCATAAGTGACTGTTCCTTCTTCATCTTGGAGATGGGAGAAAAGCTTCAGGTTTCCTGTCATGTGCCTTGAGCATCCACTATCCAAATACCATTTGGATGCTCGAGGATTAACCTGAGATAAAGACATCAAGATTTAGGTACCCAAGTTCTTTTGGGTCCTGATGGGTCAGTATCATTATTTTTACTTTTTATTATCCACTTCTTATGTCTTGTTGGACAAGTGAATTTTAAATGTCCTAGCTTGTTACAGTGACTACAGCATGATGTTATTGTTACTTTTTCTATGTACTTAAAATTCGCTTTATATGCTACATCTTGTTCTGGAGTGAACTTAGGAGTTGGATATTTTTCTGGATAGATTATTTCTTCTTCATTTACTGGAGGTATGTAACCTAAACCTCGTTTATTCTTACCAGATCTTCTAGCACCTTTTAATAATAAGGAATTCTTTCCATTTGTAAACTT
Source organism: Colocasia esculenta (assembly GCA_014218235.1). Lineage (NCBI taxonomy): Eukaryota > Viridiplantae > Streptophyta > Magnoliopsida > Alismatales > Araceae > Colocasia > Colocasia esculenta. Next base: position 118,522,217 of record CM024757.1, on the reverse strand, counting down.
TTCTAAGGTGCTTGCTAGTGTATTGTTTTCTTCATTTAATTCATTTACCGTTTTTCTTAAATCATCTGAGCTTTCCTGTTTTTCTAGGTCAATGATTTGTCTGTTCTTGTCTTTTAAGTTTTCACATAATAGTTCATTTCTTCTCTTAAGCTCCATTATTTGTTTTTCTAGTTCTTCATTTTCAGATTTTAAATCTGAGTTGGTATTTTCGAGACAGGTGATATTTTTCTTGCTTAGCTTAAGTAGTTTAGACACTTCTTTATACTTATCGTAGAGTTCATTAAATGCACTTTCCAAATTGTCCGAATCTGAGTCATTACAGGAATCGAAAGAGGAATCAGATGTTACCTTATCCTCGGTATTTGCCATAAGAGCCAGGTTGGCTTCTTCTTCTTCACTGCTGGAGCTTGACTCACTGTCTGAGTCGCTGCTGTTTTCCCATGCAGCTGCCATGGCTTTCTTTTTGAATCTTCTGAACTTCTTGGAGCTGTCCTTCTTCTTGTGATCATTTTTCTTTAGCATTGGACAGTCTGCCTTGATATGTCCAGGTTTCTTGCATTCATAGCAAAGTGGCTCATTCCTCTTCTGATCTTTTCCATCTGGTCTCTTGAGATCTTTGTTTTTCTTGAAGTACCTCCTACCAGACTGGAACTTCTTCTTCTTGGCCAAGATTCTCTGCAATCTTCTTGAGAGCATGGCTTCTTCATCATCACTATCTTTGCTATCTTCACTGTTATCTAAGGATTCTTCTGATGAGTCCCCATTAGCTTTAAGCGCATTTGACTGCTTCTTTCTACTGGAGGATTCTCCTAGTCTTTCCATGTTTATTTCATGGGCCATGAGAGACCCGATGAGTTTTTCTACTGACATTCTCTTAAGATCATTAGCTTCTTCGATAGCTGTGACTTTGCCGTCCATGAAGATGGCAAGGATCTGAGAATCTTCCTTACCATATCTGCAATCTCATATGACTTTCCTAGACTTGCTAGGCCATTAGTGATGTCAGTAAATCTACTAAACATTTGGGTAATAGACTCACCTGTTTGCATTTGAAATCTTTCATACTGAGTGACAAGAATGTCGATTCTTGTCTCCTTTACTTTGTCTGTACCTTCATATGTAATCCTTAACTTTTCCCACATTTCCATGGAGGATTTGCATGCTGAAACTCTGTTGAACTCCTTCTTGCTTAGAGCACAACATAGAATGCTCTTAGCTTTACAGTTCAAGGAGATTTTCTTTCTATCTTCATCTGTCCATTGTGCTTTCTCATTTGTGACGACCAGATCACCTTCTTCCACTATTGACCAGATTTGATAATCGTGGCCTTGTAGAAAGTATTCCATCCTGGTCTTCCAATACGTATAATCTTCACCGTCGAACAAAGGAGGTCTGTTGACAGACTGACCTTCGAAGTGACCTTGGGCTGCCATGGATCTTTACTCTTCAGATCGTTGGATCTTGTTCTTTGTCGAAGAGACTCGCTCTGATACCACTTGTTGCCCGGTTGGCTAACCCAGAGGGGGGGGGGGTGAATGGGTCTTTAAAGTAATCCTAGCTGATAAAAATCTGAACTCAGAACAAACATAAAGAGTTCTTGAAAGGGATTAGTAATGGTTAGTAAAAACAGCAATCACACAAAGAAGACAATCACACAACACAGAAATTTATCCTGGTTCGGATCTCCTCTCCTTAGGAGTCCTACGTCCAGTCCCTGAGCAACCCTCAGGATTTCACTAACTAGGGTACAGTCCCCCTATGGACAAACAACAACCACCCAGCTCAGCTGGTCTTCCTTCACCCCTGAAGGGAACACAACACCCTGGTACCACCAGGTCTTCCTTTACTCCTGAAGGGAAAAACACCACCCTGGAAACCACCAGGTCTTCCTTCACACACGAAGGGAATAACACAGGAAATTCTTGAAAGAAAAAGACTAGCCCCTAGATCAAGCTTTTACAAAAACTCAATCTGAAGCTACAAGCACTGAGAGTCGAAGATCTACACAGAGTGCACTCTCTCAGAACTAAACTAGCTCTTCCTTTTGTTTTCTTCACACAGCACAGGGAGCTAAGAGCGAAGATGAAAAGAGTGAATTTTTGGCTCTAGAGAACTTTCGAAGACGTGAAAGCTGCAGAGATCTAGCCGCCCTTGAATCAAATTGACTCGATGATGTCTTCAGAGCTTCATCTTGTATTTGTATCTCTAATTTGAATAAGGACAAGGAGATGACCGTTGTCTCACGGCTTTGGTGTACGTTAGACTGAAGGATTTGAGGAAGCTTCCTGTCAGCAGTCTTTTGTTCTTTGGAACACGCAAAGTGATAAGATCTTCTGAGTTTGCTTGTAGTTCTTTCTGTGTCCAGTGTTGTAGGATATTACATCCTTAAGGTTCTACAAGGTTGAGCTTTAATGGTAGACAGCTATACTATCTCCAGATATCAATCAACGTCAGAGCAGATAGACGCAAATATAGTAATAACACTTTATCGTTCTAAAAGATGCATGCAGAGAATACACGAGAATGGAAGATATGTTCTGTGTCCATGCAGAGATACGTTCAGTCTTTATTAAATGCATGGCAGTCAAACAGACGAGATGCGACTTTGACTATTCAACGTAGCTTAATCAAGGAAAAACATTTAATTAATGGAAACATGACTTATGCAGTCGTTGTGAAAATCTGATAGAATCGTTATTATCGAGTTGCTGTAGACTGATAAGAAGTCGTTATGATAACTTATGAAATCGTTACCACAACCAAGTCGTTCTATAACAGATGATAAAGGAGATCGTTATGAAACATGGCAGGTCGTTGTAGCTTTCAAAAGAAATCGTTATGACTTAACAAGTCGTTAAAACTTTCTAAAGAAATCGTTATGATGACTTACAGAATCGTTATAATGAGCAAATCGTTATAACTCCTGAGGAAGTCGTTACGATAACTTACAGAGTCGTTATAATGAGCAAGTCGTTATAACTTCTGAAGAAGTCGTTACGATAACTTACAGAGTCGTTATAATGAGCAAGTCGTTATAACTTCTGAAGAAGTCGTTACGATAACTTACAGAGTCGTTATAACTTCGACTTGTTTGACACAGCAAGGTTATTCAATCTTTCAAGTAAATCGTTGTTCTGGTGAGGAAATCGCTATAGACAATGAAGGAATTATTATGGCTCTTCTAAAAAAAAGATGTATGGAAGACTTACCACAAATGCTTGACTTTCTTTGGGTAATTCCTGTGCTTATGGCTAGATAAACGAGGTTAGAAAAACTTTTGACAGTGTTTTGTTTATCACCAAAATAGGCAAGTACTTAAATGAAAAGGACATGGGGATGGACTGTTCATCAAGATGGATTTCCAAAAATAAATTGAATGAATCTGGTTAAATTATTTGAAATAAAGCAATACTTGTTCCTCGGGGATACAACCAAGAATTTGGTATTGATTTTGAAGAATCCTATGCCCATGTAGCAAGACTTAAAGTTGTTCGAATATTTCTTGCATTTGCTGCCTCTTTGAAATTCAAAGTTTTTCAAATGGATGTTAAAAGTGCATTTTTGAATGGTTATATAAAAGAAAATGTTTTGTCAAACAACCCCCTGGGTTTGAAAATGAAAATTTTCTTGATCATGTTTTCAAGTTTAATAAGGCTATGTATGGTCTAAAACAAGGTCCAAGAGCTTGGTATGACCGGTTGAGCTCATTTATTGTAAATAAAGGTTACATTAGAAGAAAAATTTTACAAAAACTGTAAATAACCATTTCATTGTTGTTCAAATTTATGTTGATGATATCATTTTTTGTTCAACAAATAATGATTTGTGCAATGAGTTTGCCCATCTTATGCAATCTGAATTGGAGATGAGTTTAATGGGTGAACTTACATTTTTTTAGGTCTGCAAGTGCATCAAACTTCTGAAGGAATCTTTTTTAGTCAAACAAAATATGTCAAGGAGTTACTTAAAATATTCGATTTTCAACACATCAAGTCATCCAGAACACCAATGGCTACAAATGTAAGACTTGAAAGTGATGCTTCTGGTAAGTCTGTTAATGCCAAAACCTACAGAGGTAAGATTGGTTCTCTTCTCTATTTAACTACCTCTAGACCAGACATTCAATTCAGTGTCTGCATGTGCGCCAGATTTCAAGTAAATCCTAAAGATAGTCACATGACAGCTGTCAAAAGAATTTTTAAATATCTTCTTTCTTCATGTGATCTGGGACTTTGGTATCCTACTGGATGCAAATTGGATTTGATTGCATATAGTGATGCTGATTATGTTGTGTGCAAACTTGATAGGAAAAGAACTAGTGGGTTGTGTTTATATCTAGGTGGTTGTCTTATTTCTTGGGCTTCTAAAAAGCAACATTCTGTAGCTCTTTCTACTGCAGAAGTAGAGTATGTTGCCACTAGTAGCTGTGGTACCCAAGTTCTTTGGGTCAAACATCAACTCCTAGATTATAATCACACATTAGGTTGCATTCCCATTCTTTGAGATAACACCAGTGCTATAAATTTGTCCAAAAATCCTATTCAGCACTCCCGCACAAAGCACATTGATATCCGACATCATTTCCTTCGAGATGAAGTTTCAAAGAACTCTTTTGAACTCCACTTCATTGACACAGAAAAATAAATTGTAGATATTTTCACTAAGCCTCTTTCTAAAAATCGATTTTCATCTTTAAGGAGAGAGCTTGGATTGTGCAAACTTCCATATCTTTGATATCTTTCATTTCCTTTTGCAAATAAATTCCTCCTTCTCACCTTGCATTGGTACTCTTGGTATATCAAATAGTGATTTGAAGAAAGGTAAGTCAGGCTTGTCTGGACACTTTCACTATGCGTGAGTATATGTCTCCACCAAGTATCAAGAGCCTTTTATGCAATTGTTGAGTGGGAGTCATTGTCTTTCAATAAAACATTCTTGTTAATTCTGCTCTCACTTTATTTAATTCATATTTCTTCAATAATCTTCATGTTCACTTTGTGAGGGGGAGCTAGTTGTCAGGGGAAGTCTTTGTCACTTCTTCATTCATTTCTCTTGACAATAGTTGTCTATCTTGAACTCCAAATTATCAGAATTTTTGAGTCCTTGTGCTATTTTCTTATGAGAGACTTAAGACATTGAAACTAAACTCATTGTGCATTTAGTTTAATTTCAAAGATTCATTTTCATTTCAAGGTTGTGCAATCTTAATACTGAATGTCTTTAAAATGTTTTGCAACACACTTGTAGGCACATGAGTGGCTTTGATGTTTAACATGTTCATGTTTAAGCTTTATTTTTACCACATGTTAAGAATAATCTCTCTAAATTCGTAGCCATGACTCTTCTGGTCAAAGCAAACATATTCCTGCAAAACATCAAACGAAAATGAACAACATTCTGGAAAGATACAAACAGAGCAATGCATATTCTTGAACCACTGAGTAACCAGGCCATCTCTCCTAAAAAATTATTTATCTCACGTCAAAAAGTGGAAAGTAAATTGTTATCTCTATATACGATAATGAAAGTTAAACCACTGAGTAATCAAAAGATCATGCATCTGGTAAATGTGATCTCTTGCACTGAAAAGTGAGATTTAACTAATTTATCCTTGTAGTTCTTTTCCAATAAAAATGAAAGTAAATTCCAAAAGACAGGAAAGAAAAGCTCAAGACCTAAATAAAGTTCATGTATACTGGGTTTAGACCTATTATTCTACATTGTGTTAAAATTAAAGCTCATAACCTCCTTGTTAAATACTTATGTTCACTCATATAGGTCACATTACCTCACATTTGCATTATTATTTTAACCACATTCAGACCATTATGTCTTGCTATGCTTTGTGTTGAGTGGGTCTTTGTGATTAAACTTTGTTGCACAATACCAAAAACACAATAATTTCTCTCATATGTCAACATCACTTTGTGTTGGCCCACTTTGTAGCACCCCGAAAAATTTATTAAATAAAAATTTGAATAAATGGAAATAAATGATCTCCATAATATGGGGGTATTTAAAACATACGTACCACTATCGTACATGCAAGAACACATCGGAAAATTTCGTAAAAATTATAAATCAACCCCAAATATTATTCCTAAATGTTCCACGAAGAAATTCGTGCAACGAAAAATCCGATTGGCCAAGTGTACGTCACATGGTGACCAATTATCCAAATTAGGAAACAAGGTCGGAAAGCCGCTAAAACGGACATATAACCCGATCATAAACAAACATGTTGGAGAGACTTATAACATTATATATTGATGACCCATTATCGAAATTGGGCCAATGGATCTCATTTGGCCCAAGAATAAAATGAAGCAAGAAAATACATAGAAATTCGCAACCCTAATTAAGCTGAAAATAGAAGGAGGTAATTAGGGTAAAATTGGATGCAATTAGACTCTCTTGGAAACCCAAATTCGTGCCTAGCCATCCTTGGGGGTTTCCTAATGGCCAAGACACTCTAATGGGGTGAGAGATTTTCAAAACATGGAAGGGGATATGCTAAAACCGCAACCTTTCCTCCCTTGTTGCAATGGGACTTCTAAAAACCCTAGATGCGTATATACTCTCCACAAAACCCTAGGGGACGAGTTTTACATCTTGCTGGGGTCGTGTGGAGGAGTTCTTGGCTGCTGGGGAGTAGGAGATCGACCACACCAAGCTCTTCTTCTTCCTCATTGCGTCTGCTTCGATCTGTGCAGATAGTCATCTTGGAGTCGACCAAAGGTAGGCCAAACACCAACCACACCGTGCAAGACTTATACCCCTAGAAATAGGGTCAAGTCTAGTTCCTAATCCAACTAGAATACCCAATTTTCATGCAGTAGGCCGGGTGTATTAAGTGTTCTCCAATGAGAGGTCTGAACTAGGGTTTTCTGGAGAACGAGACTTCCTCAACCCAAACGGTAGGTGATCGCGGGCCAAATATTAATAACTCATATACTAATGTGTAGAGCATCGAGTCTACTTTCATGTCCAAGTGGTTTCATCGAGTTTCACGGAATACATCTGGAGTTATAAGCGTTTTGCCAAAGTCGCGCATGTTAGGGACTTTTTGTATTCATGTCGATTTCTCACGCAACCCGAGCCATTTTAAATAATTCCAAAACCATATTTCTCTCCTATTCCATGTTCCTAACAAGTTTCATGTTGACACTTTTGTCCCAAGAGCCCTAGAATAGAAGTTATAAGCGTTGCATGGATCGAGCACCTATTTTCTGCGTTTTTCGACGTTTTCGGGTTGAAGGTTGTATCGCATCCTGACCAGACGATGCAATTCATGGGGCTGGTATTGCATCGGCTTCTGCCACCGCGATTACCTTAAATGCATCCGCCCATGGTGACACGATTTGGGCGCGTCCCGTGCCTCAAACTGTGGGCCGTTGACCTATCAGAAGACCTCTGAAACGCGACGGGTAAGGCCGCCGCGATTTAGCCGGTTTTCCCGCCCAAGATTTTTGGTGATTTTTATATTGCTATTTTTAAGGAATTTCATCAACACGTTGGGATACCCCGACGCGATTCAATGTTAAACGCGACCACATAGGTGGACGCGATTTAGCTTCTTCACAGTAAGTCATGTATCGACTGGACCATTGTTAGGAAATGCGTCCACTGTGTCAGACACGTATTTCAAGGCCTACCCGAGACCTATTTTTACAGTGTTTAATGGTAGTCTTGCATGATACATTATTAAGATGCATGGTACATTTTGTCTAATGACCTAAAAGCCAGTAACCCATGACAAAGACATAACAATGTAAAGACTATTCTAATTGTTCTTTAATGATGTGATCATTCATTCAACTAGTGATTTGCTTATCTTACTATTCTTTCTTGCCTAAATGATCAATTGTTATCTTAAAATATTACAAACCCAAGTATAGTTAAATGCATAGTTCATCTCATGTTAGCATGTTAATTGTTTTCCGCAAGTTTGAAACTGATGGATTGTGGATTGAGATACATACATCACTACACACTTGCACATCTAGGCAGCCCTTTCTTGGGGCATTGGCAGACTAGCGACCTTTCCGCTAAGACCTCCATAATTCTCTATACTTCGTGGATTCCCTCATGGAGACCGAGTTGGTTGTACCATTGAAGTTCCCTCGAGATAGCATGCACTTCCTCTCTCATCTTGTTCTCATGAGTGTGATTCATAAATCTAGACTTAAGCCATTAATGTAAAGAGATAACTAAAGGTTAAATTACGTCGTTATACTGCCGAACTTATCTCTTGACTATTGTTATCATGCAATCATGTTCACATTACTAGTTACTTATTCTCATCATCATCATGAACATGACATTACACATGCTTACATCTTGAAACTCTCATTGGCCATTAAATGACTGTGGGTATCTACATTTAAAATTAAAGTGAGATGCTGACCGAGCACGGCGAGTGTCCAAGGGCTTCAGTCTAGCCCTAATGACAGAGAGTCATAAATATACTATTAACCATGGGGTATAATGATTACTGGCGTTGCATCTGCACTGGGAGTACTTGTGTGTTGAATGCTAGATACAATAACCACATACATATGCCCTAGTGTGCATTTCAAGGTGGATCTTTCCTTGGTGTACATTAGTGTCTACGTGCCTGATTAGTGTTACATGATCGTGCTCGTGCGTTCTTGCTTGCTTGCTTGCGTGATATGGCCATCCTGCAATTATTGCAATTTAAAGTGATATCTTGCGTGCTTGTTACATGCCTCACTATTGGTAATATCTTGCTCGATATATCGTTCTAGATCTTGCTCTATCATGATCACTCTATCTAGCTAGTTCATGTATCATGTTTTAATGAGTTTTATTCGTACATGCATATCATGACAATCGTACTTACCTAGTTCTAAATTGATAATCACTTATATCATTGCCCGCACATTCAGATATAAATCCTACTGGGCTAGTTTGCTCATTCCCTACTTTTAACCATTCTAGGTGACTATGAAATTCAAGAAGAGGAGCAAGTCGAGGATGGGAATGCGTCCGAGTGATGAGCGTTCCAACTATGTGTCTAGCTATAGTTAGTTTGCTTTGAGTGTTAAAATAGTATAGTAGGAAGTGAGGAATAAATGTACTTTTCCTTTTATTGAGTCTAGTCCTGTTATCCAATAGTTAAAGAGTTGTATTAGTTACCTTTGATACAATGAAATGAGATTTGAATACGATTTCAATTGAGTTCAACATTTGGGCCCTATTATGATGTTGTGTTGATACACATTTAGTGCGTGCTAGCTAGAGGCTTATTTGCCGACTGTTCACGTCTCGGAATATCGACCTGAAATATCTGAATTAATATCCACTGCGTAATTCTCGGGACGTGACACACCTGGTACGATTGGCAGCACGCTATCTAGAGGGGAGATTCGCTATAGAAAAAGAAACTTAAACACAGAAATTTCCACTTAAAACTGTGGTTAGATAGTGTGATAGAGAGTAGCAGTGCGGAAGTAAATAAACAATCATACAAAAGAACACAAGGAATTTTATCTTGGTTTGGCCCTTCCAAATGGAAGTTCCATGTCCGGTCCCCAAGCAAAATTTTGGGATTTCACTAACCAGGGTACAATGCCCCCAAGGATATGCAAACCCCTAGCTCCCTGCTGGTCCTCTTTCTTTCCAAGTAAGAAGGATACTCACTTCTATTACAGGTCAAGAAGCTAACCTCTTGGAACAAACCCCAGTGCGGTTCTGCTAGACTTAAACCCCCAGCTAGGTTCAGTTGGTACAAACCCCAACAAGGTTCTGCTAGACTTAAACCCTAGCTAGGTTCTTCCCTAAAGGAAATGCTAAGAACAGTCCCTTAGCTGGACCGAACTCTTTCTTAGAAAAGAAAGAACAGGCTGAGAGTTGTATAGGATGTACACTAACTCAAAGACTCTCAGCCAAAAGACTCTCCCCTAGATTTACAATGATGCACAGAGAGAGTGAAGAGAAGAGAGAAAAGCTTGAATGCTAGGAGCTTCGGAATTCTTCAGCTCTGAAGGCTTCACTAGAAGGGGCTCGAGCTCTTCTCTCTTGCTTGAGTGTATGTGGAGTTGATGCTTCTTACAGGATGTACACTCCTTCAAAGATTTTCAGGAAAAGACTCTCTTCTTCTTCAACCTTTCTTCATCCTTTATATTTGAGCAATTTTGAACAGATCTGTTGAAGGATGCAACGTTGGAGTCTTAGATCCGTTGGAGTTCTAGTCGTTGCTTATCTTTCTATTCTTCTTCTTCTAACTGACAGCCACTTGGTGGCCTTCGAGGTCTGCAAGCATAGAAGAAAGTGTTTAGACCAAAGAAGTGTTTCTATCAGAAGGCTCATACCTCTGTTTTTCCTGCTGACACCCAGAAGTGGTAGGTAATCTCTTTTTGTCTGACAGGAGGGAAGAGATTGTAACATCTCGGGCTTTCTGGCTTTCTGTTTGTGTGTGGTATGACTAGCCACTAACGCGTCCGGCCTTGGCGACGCGTTAGTGTCGCGATGGTGTGCCCGTCGCGACAGTCATCTGGGTTGCGACCACTTAGTGCGTCACGTTCCTATCGCGCCCGGTCAACGGGTCGCGACAAGGTTCTACTTTTTGGTCGTCTGACGCCTGTCAGGGTGGCAGGCGGGTCAGAGCGACCTGTCAGGTTGTCGCGGCGTCCCAAAGGGACGCGTGCTGGTCGCAGTTTGCTTGCCCGTCGTGTTAAGATTCTTAACGCGATGGGGTGCCCCATCGCATTCTGGGGGGGCGAAGGCTAAAAGCCTTGGTCGGCGCCCCTTTCCCCTTTCTCTCCTTTTTTCTTCCCTTCTCTTCTTCGAGGGGGAAAAGTGGTTCCCTCTTCCATGTTCGGGCGTGGAGCATGGTGGAGCCGGCGGTAGCTCGTGCAGAGCTTGGAGCGGCGTCATGGAGCGAGGAGGAGGCGTTCTTGCTATCGAGAAGGCCCTGTGGGGGTTCGGTTCTCCATTTTCTGTAGGGATTTCTTATGCCTTACCAATCCAGGTGGATTGGGAGCCCTTGTGTGTTTTACAGCTTTCCCCATGCTCCCCTCCTAGTGGATGTGTAGATGTAGTGTGTGTGGCGACCCCGGGATGTAGTATCCGGGCGGTCTGCCTCTTGGCTGATGTCGCGACCACCGTGCGCGTCGCGACATCAGAGGAGGCATCGCCCCGGTCGGACGTGACCTTATCGCAGCACGGTTGGCCGTCGCGATAAGGAGGTCATGACCCATTTTCCTATCACGACAGGTTTTCTATCACGACGTGCTTACCTGTCACAATAGGGCGCTTGTCACGGTTGCCCTTCCCATCGCGACAGGCTAGGAGGGCGCGACAGCACCTAGCTTGCCTCGGGTGGTTCCGTGGCCTCAGTTGGCATGTCGGTGTGTGCCCCAGGGCAGGGTTGCCCTTAGGACCTTCTGGTAGGGAACGTGGCAGGTTGCCTCCCTGCGTTCAGTGACCGAACGTGACACCTTCGTGGTCATATCCTAGCGGCGGTGCTAGGAGGCTCACGTCTGTCTAATAATTGATTGTCTGACTGCCAATCGATTATTAGTGGAGCGATGGTTTCTATTCTGTTCCATGGTGTTTCGGGTTCTCGGGCCGTGCCCTGTGTGCCGGCATTGGCCGATGGCCCTTCTGGGGGTTTCCGAAAGGGGTGCCGTGCGTACCTGTGCCTGCTGGGCTTGTCTTGGTTACAAGCCAACTGTGCCGATTTCTGTTGGTGTGCCCCGCCTGTTCTCTTTTGCCCAGTGCTTTGCACTTGAGGGCTTGTCCCATTTAGAGGTTGTCTCCATTTCCTGGGACCCCCATCCTCGGGAGCCTGTTGAGGGACTTCTCCGGGCTACGAGCGTGCTCGAGTTGACAGCCTAGTGTGGCGGACTCCAGAGCTGAGGGGAAAATGGTGGTGGGCAGTGGCGTAGAGTCGCTTGTGGAGCTCCCTTAGTTGTGTCTGTGTCTTTGAGGTGGTTGAGGCATTTTTACCGGTGCGGACCAGCTAGTCCTTCTGATTGCCTCGCTCTGCGTTGGTTCCGGAGCTGCATAGGGAGGGTAGGCGTGGGGCCGCAGCTCGGCCGGGCTGCAGTGGTTTGTTAGTTGTTCTCTGCTGTGGCTCACTTGCATCACTCTACTGGGGAGGTTTTAGGCAGGAGTCAGCGGCTGGTGAGTTGGAGGTGGGGACAGTGTGTCCTCCTCTTAGCTGCCTATGGCGGTGGCTTGGTTGCTCTTGTTGTGACAGAGTTTCTCACGTGGTTTCCAAGTGAGTTTCGTCGCCCTAGCCTGCACGGTGGTTGTAGCCTAGCCGTGTCTAGTTTCTATGGGCTTGGTTGGTTTGGCCTCGTGGGCCGTGCTAGCAGTTTCAGCGTGTTCTCTCGGGGTGTCTTGTGCAGACACCCGACCGTTGGTTTTATAAACCATTCCTTGGTGCCATCTGTGGTGGCACTATAGAGTGTAGTTCCCTGACCTCGTGGAGTGTCCGAGGTTTTAGAGTGGTTCTACTTGTGGGCCCTCGACCTTGTGGAGGTCTGAGGTGGCCGTGCCTGTGGTGAGACGTTCCTTCTCACGTGGTTGCTCGGTGTCTCTCGTGGAGACATCTGGTTGTTCCTTCCCGACCTCGTGGAGGTCTGGGATGTTGGGTGCTTGTGTCGTGAGACTCTGGTCTCATGTGGTTGCTCCGGTGTTCCGTGAGCTTCTCTGTCTCGGCAGGTGCATGCCGAGGTGTTGCTTCCGCATTGTGTTTGAATCCGCTGGTTCCACGAGAGTCGTGTTTGGCCCGACCCTGGTTGTGGGTCGTGGCATTACTCTGTTCTGCTGCTTTGTAGTACTCTGCAGTAGGTGTTTCTCGCTTTACTGCTTTCTAGAGTAGTTTGCTTCCGTTTTCGTTGGAGTTCCTACTGCTCTGGCTGGTAAGAGACTGGTTATCCCTACTGAGCCTTGTTCGCGAGGCTCACCCCCCCTACTCTCTTCAGGTAGGGACTCACTATCACAGGAGTTCATTGCTGGACGGTGGTGGTGGCAGTTTGTTGCGCCGTGCGTTGCCAGAAGTGTGAGTTATGAGCGTGAGCGCTTGTTCTGTATGAGTTTAGAGTTGCCTTTTTGCAAGTCCTCGGGGTATGCCCCTTAAGGATTGCACCTTTCTTTATGTACCTATACTTTTATTTAGGACATGTTGTACATAATTTCCTTATTAATGTACAAACTTTCTTGTTATAGTTATTTGAATTCATTGCTTATCTCACTGGACAAAATTCTAACCCTTCCGGGTCTTCGGATCCATAGGTGGTGGCTCGACCTTCAGGGTCCCTGGCGGGGGTCCGGGAGGTCAGGTCGTTACAGTGGTATCAGAGCTCAGGGGTCCAACGAGATTTGTAATGTGTTAATAACTATGGTTGTCTCAAAGAAGGTACTAGTACGCTGCTGGCCCGTCCATGTAGAGTTGTTGTTAGGTGAGCATTGGTTCTTTGTTGCAGGTGGATAGCTTTCCAGCAGGGTCCGAGTGTGAGCTGCAGGAGAGCGTTGTTGCTGTTGTTGGGTGCGCGTGCTACGAGCGTGGTTGCTGGTTCGCTCGTGCTGCAGTCGAGTTCTTCGTCGGCCTGCGCATCCGTATAGGTGTGTCGCGAAGGCTGAGAGAGCCTACGTGTGGTGTGGCCTTCACCGGTGCAGGGTTGTTGCCTGTGGATCCAGTCGAAGGTGTCCTTGCCTTGTTGGTTGTCCCCTTGTTGTTGAGGTGTGTGTTGTGTTGGTTGTGTGTTTAGCCTCACGTGCCTATGCGCCATTGCGCACTGTGCTCTGCTTAGTCGGCGTCATGGCTCGAGGCAAGCAGATGCTTTGTGTGCCATGTTGCACCGCTGGTTGAGCGTTGCGACATCTGTCTGTGGTTGTTGTCGGCTTTGTGCTAGCTAGTTGTGAACTCTGGCGAGGTGCTCCCTGTAGACACGCGAATTTAACTCCACCGCTGGCAAATTTCATATTGCTCCATAATGCCACAAATGGTCCTCCTTTTGCCTTGCAAGAGTATTTTCCCAATATTTCTGGATCTCACCCATTTCTTCTTGGTGCTTCCCCATTCTTCCCCCGTGCTTCCCCTCCATTTCCAAGACTCATCGGAGGTCGTGGGCAGAAATCCTTGTCGCAACGGGTCTGGCGGTCGCATCTGAAACGCATCCAGCATGGCTAACGCGATTCCATCAAGTCACGCCGGGCATGTTGGGCGCGACCAGGCCGACTGGCCCTTGTCGCGATGGGTTTGGTGGCCGCATTCTGAAACGCGTCCGGCATGGTGGACGCAATTCCATTGATTCTCATTGTCGCGCCGAGCATGTAGGACGCGACTAGGATAAAGGGTCCTTATCGCGGCGGCCTTCTGCGACGTGACAAGGAATTTGCTTATTTTATTTACGAAACTACCCATTGCCACTTCATGAACGCGTCCGCTATAGGCGACGCGATTCTAATGTCAGGTTTGGCAAAATTTTCATAAATAAAATATGGAAATATTTTATCACGTACTGCCGTCCCGATGCGTTTCAAATCCGAGACGCGTCAGACCGTGCCGACGCGATTAGGCCCTAGGCCCCAAAAGTCGTCGCGCTCAAGTGCCCGTACCTCGAATCCCGAGGAAATCTCTGAATCGCGTCCGCCTGAGCCGTCGCGATTAGGTCCTGCACCGTACCCCTAGACCCCCGAAAGTCATCGCATTTATGGCCCACGTGCCCAAATTGAAGTCGTGTCCGAGAAGGTCGACGCGTTTCATTATCATGGCGCGCCGTCCCAACGTGACTTTGAACCATAGCCCGTACCCTATAATGGTCAAATCAAGCGGGAAATGCGGTGCTTCTTAATCGCGGCAGCCGTGGCCGATGCGTCTCCGATCAGAGACGCGTCCATTGTGGCCGACGCGATTCAAAGCTGTGTTGCCTATAAATAGACCCCAGAGGGTCATTTGTAGAGGGGGGTCAACTTAGAGCGGTGGAGCCCTGCCGAATTCTCACCTCGACTCTCGAGCCAAGGTGGAGCATCTACCATTCCACGCCGACCTACGGCCTCCTTCGCCAGCATTCGGAGCCGGCGTCGTCCTCCATGCACTTCGGAGTGAAGCGGGAATGTCTTCCTCCTCTCCTTCCTCCGTCCACTCCGGCAGCGCCGTCGCGCCACCCACCATTCGGGGAAGCACCCCCTCCCCTTTCTCTTTCTCTTTGTTTATCCATCTTCTCCGGGCCCCACGTGGCTCCGTTTTACCTTTTTGCACACACACACATGCATGCATTACACACACTACATTTTGAGGGGTTTAAAAGCCACCACCCAAGGTGTGTTCTTCCCCATGTCATTTATTTCATTTCATTCATTTAGGATTTGATACTGCACATTCGGCTAATCCCTCTTTTCTCTTTATTCTTTATTTTTACAGGGTAATTAAACGAGGAAAATGCCCTCTACCACGGCCGGCCGTGCTCGTAGAGGAAGAGGAACCCACATCCCCCGCGCAATCTCCCCACGCTCCAACAGGTATTATCTGCGATCATTCTTCCATCAGTACCCCTTCCGCGCGTGCATTTCTCCATTCGGTACCCTCGCGTACCTGGCGATCACGATCCATCTCACCCCTTTATATCCCCTCTTTGTGGGCCGTTCTTCTTCTACATCCCCTATAAAAAGGGAACAGGAAAATGATACCTACAAATTGGCGATCGTGATGGGACCTCTTTTTGTGTTTTCCTTTTGATTACCCCTCTCCATCATGCCCCACGTGGCACTCCCCCTCTTTTACCGTTGCTTTATACCCTACAAGCATACTGTGTGTTTGATTTTATTTTTCGTTTGTGTTTTTATATACATCTCTCGCTTTCCTGCACCTTTTTCTGTCCTCGGGTGGCCTTTTGGAATCGCGTCCAACACAGAGGACGCATTTATAACGCGTCCACTGAATCGGACGCATTTTGTTTCGTTGTCGCGGCGGCTAAAGTCAACGCGTTCAGCTTCTTTGTCGTGGCGGCTAAGTCCAACGCCTTTCTTTAAGCCTTAATTTTATTTCCTGCGCGTCTTCCCTATTTACTGCCTATTTATTGCTTTCTTTTTTGTTCTCGGGTGCCTATTTGGAATCCCGTCCAACACAGAGGATGTGTTTATAACACGTCCTTTGTACCAGACGCGTTTTAGTTTATTGTCGCGGCGGCAAAGGCCGACGCGTTCTTGTCAGCAGTCTGTCCACAGGGACCGACCGCGACGCTAACAGCCTCCTAGGGGCTTTCAGATCCACGGCCAGGCGACTGGACGCGATCTGAAAGTCGCGGCAACTTTACCCGCCGCGATTCAAACTGCTGACAGAAATGCGCCCCCCTTTGCCATTTTTATAAACTGCTGCATACAGGGCATTTTGCATTGGTCGGGGGACCTCCTTCCCTCATATCCTATGCTCCACACACCCTTCCAGTGAAGGCAAGCTCTCCATTGGGCATTCCGTCCCTTTGGACTAGCGAACCTTCTCCCGGAACCCCATAAGACTTTGTACCCCGTGGATTCCCTCACGGCGGACCGAGCTGGCGGTATCCTTCCGTGGACCCAAGTTTAGATATCCATTGCGTGGTGAGAAGTGAGCTTAGTTGTACCCGAAGTTCCATACTCTACCCAACTAAGGTCTCATCTGGAGGGTCACAATATTCTTCAATCCATTAATTAATTGTGAAACTCCTAAAACAAGCGTAAGCATTACAACTTGTTTGGACCACATTGATTGACTTATATCTTTGTTCAACCTGTTTGATTGCTTGCCTGTTAAAATGGACCAATATCATGCTGGATTTAATTATGTGGACTATGAGGATAATTCAGACAGCCAATCTTTCCAGTCCCATGTCCGTCCATTTCACCACCGTGAGGGACAACCTTCTACTTCCTATGGTTATGTGCGCACACCGCGCACTAACCAATTTGATGTCCCTCCGCATATTGCTCCAATCAAAACCTAGCGAGAGCCTTCCCGCCGTCAGGATCCCACTGTCCAAACTGTCCTGCATGCACTCGATCAGCTCACCCCTCAACAACTCAACTTGATTCAATCTTTAGTTAAGGGTGTGACTCCTCCTCTCTCTCCTTCTCCCAGGCACCCGCCTTTGTACATTCCGGTGACTTCGCCACATCCCCCTGCACATTCTTCATCATCCGGCCCTCTGGCCATTTGCACTGTGACGGCCCTCATTATACCGGTACGGTTATACCAACCCACGTCGGTATAGCGAGAGTCCTCACAGTGGGACATTTACCCAAACGATACATACATCTGAGATACACGTGAATATACAACAGAGTAGCGGAAGTAAAAGACAACTGTCTCCATTCATTCATCATCCACATTTAACATACATGAAGTTTGCAATTAACAATAAAGAACTAAAAGTTCACATAATTTAAATTGCTGAAATAAAAATACATAATGTCCACACTTATACATTCTTTTCATGATACTCTAATACAATGTTCAAATTACATACTATGAAATACACAAATCACAAAGAACTCCAAAGTCTAATCTCCGCGCTCGGAGTCTGTCTCCACTGTCTCCTCCAACGGTGCCACGTCACCAACTACACCTGTACGCCGAAGCAAGGAGTGAGTCCAAAGACTCAGCAAGCAACACTACTCATAACATACACATATAAGTCATAGGGGTTTCTACATGCACATTCAAATTTTACAACACATGGCATGCTAATCATTTGAAGGTTTCAACCTATCATGAAAGTTTTACAAATTGATACATGGATCATGCTTTCAGATTCCTAAGAATAAAACTTTACCTATCACATACTCTCTATTCAATTTACTCATGAAATTTTGTCTTTAAAGGACCAAGACATGAGAGCTACCAACATGAACACTGTGCATATACGAAAGGAAACACAACTAGCATGAGTTTTACGTGTTCTTAAGCATATACATAGACATTTTCACATGTTTTAAGTTGCTGGTTTCACATGGTTTAATGGCTGTAAACCTACACATGAGAACTACCATGTTGCTTAAAACATATCATGTGAACAACCAATCATGTTATTTTGAACCCGTGCTCATCAATTATCCCTAACATAGATTCTAGACATTTTTGCACATATAAACATGATGATAACAACTTAAGATTTCTGATTTCACATGGTTTCAGATTTGTCTCACATGGATTTCACTATCATATCCTCACATTTAAATTTTCACATTTTCTTTACACAAGTTTCCTCTTTCACATGGTTACACTTTGCACATACACATTCACATTGTTCACTTACACATTTACACATACACATTACACATTTCACATTACACATTTTAGGTGCCGTGACACATAGTCCAAACCACCAAAGAAGGACATATACACATCACATTACACATAGACGCCATCTAGGCATTCCAATGGCGACTCTTGGACTGCGCAGACCGGGAGAACAAGTCTCCACCCTAACCAGTGGTACTTGTCCACCTCCAGGATTTCCCCCTAATGCCCTTAGGGTCACTTACACATTGAACTTTCTCAGGGGACTTTTCCCTGATACAGTTCCACTGCCCTCTACGGAAGCAGTGTCACATTGGCACAGTTACACATTTACACCTTTTACCGATTTTACACATGGTTTTACACATATCACTATTCATCTCATTCACTTTCTCACTCACATGTATATCTCTGTTTTTCCTAACATGGCACTACAGATTTCAGGAGTTTAACACAGTCAATTTCACCAATCAAGTTGGGTTTAAGCAATATCTAATCACATTACGATAACATACATAGATTACTATATTTCACATGGAAAATACATAACTTCTTATGTACTGGTCCAAATGACCTGAAATTTTAACCACATGCTATTTTCAGGTTTAAGGTCATACATTCAATTTTTCAGATTTTTCTGAGTTAAATAGAATTTACATAAAATCAAATACCTAATTCGTATGCCATTCACAATTTAGGTCAAAATGGACTTATATACACAAGTCAAATTTCAGCAAGCTACTGTCTGGACAGAGACTACTGTTATATGCATGAATTGAGAATACAGAATTACCCTAAATCATACATCTATAGATCAATCACCACAAATCATTCTTGCATGCCTTTTTATGCACCGAACCGAGTTTATTAGCAATTTATACAAGCATGGACAATTTATCAAAAATTGAGTACATGTATACTGATCCACAAATCTTCATGGTCTAATAAAACTGAGGCATTCAGACTAATCCTAATCATAAAGCATAATTTTGGCAAGATCATCAACAAGTCATGCTTACAAATTCATGGAATACACTCTTCTAACATCCATCACCACACATCACACTCATCCACACACCACATTTAACAATATACATAGTGTATAGGGTTACCATATATCCTCATCACGGAAACCATACCGAAAATAGTGTATAGGAAGGGCAGAACAGGTCACTGTTCTGTCCAGAGGAACTTGGCGGCGGTCTCTGGCCGCTGACTCAGGGTCAGCTGCATGGTCATTGGACGCCAAGCATGATCTCAGTGTCCATTGACCTTGCCATCAATGCAGGTCTGTGCAGAAACACAGACCCGAGCTCTCAAGTTTGGGTGAATGTGAGGGTCTAGGACTCGAGGAAAAATTCATAAAAATAGTAGAAATAACCTAGACACATACGGGGACATTATGGTTAGGTCACTTGCCTTTTAAAAATTGCTCCAATGGGTCTAGGGTGTTGGTGAAGCCCTCCTTGGGCAGTCCCAAGAAGGTGCAGAAACGCCTCCTAGATCTTCTTCCTCCGGGCTCCTGGATGATCTCCACAGCAGGGGGATGTCGGGGAAGCCTCCTCCTTTGCTCCAGTTGTCCTCTTGTCGTGGGAGATGGCCGGATCTAGCTCCAGGAAGCCTGATTTTTTGGTGCAAAAGGGGTGGGTTTCTCAGTTTTTTCTTCTAGGGTTTTCTTTCTCTCTTTTCTCCTCTTGCAAAGGTGAAGAGAGGAGTGGGAAGAGGCAAATCCGGGTTCAGACATAAGGGGAGGCCTCTCTCCCACTCACAAGGTGACATGACAGCTCTCAGAGCCGTTGGGGACAGCCCCTCAATGGCTGAGCTTTCTTGTTTCAGAGTTTCTGGCTCTGCTGCGCATGCAGGCCAGAGAAATAGGCGTCCATATCGCTCGACGCCAAGATTAGTGTTGGCGTCCATGTCTGGACGCTGACACCACCTCAACGGCTAGGGGTTGATGCCAAGGTGGCCTTCGGCCAGAACTCTAAAATATGCAGAAAACTATGCATACCATGCATATATACATGCAATATGTATATGGTAGTGTATCCATACTATCACCATTCAATACATGCATTATTTACATCTAATATAAACATATGCACACGTAATTATACTAATCAATACGTACGTAAATATGTATATACATACACAAGCACAAATATACACACACAAATACAAATAATGCGACGGAAATTCGAGGGCCTTACATGCACTCCCGTGCTCCGGTCCGCACAGACCACCCCTTAGGAGGGCCCATTAACTCAAGGCCACCCCCATGTACTCCCTCATATGCCCAGCGGCAACCCACTCCACTAACATGCTCTTCTCCAGAGATTGAACAATCTGGAGAATCAAATAAACAAGCTTTCCAATCCCACGGGTGACAACCATTGCCGCCATGCCGGCTCTCCCTCAAATTTATATACATCATTCGGAGATGTCGTCGTACTGACTGTACAATGGCACGGGTAACCCCTACCTTCATGTCAAGGAATTCTTCTATGAGTCCTCTCGTTGGAAACGAGACCCCATCACCTTGGCATTTTTATTCCGAAAATCTCTTGATGGCCCTGCACTCGAATGGTTCTGCTCTTTAAAGCCAAGTGAGGCAAGAGACTTCTGCCCATTGCATAAAAAGTTCCTTCAAAGGTACAAAGACCGCGTTAGTCCTTATCTCTCTATCATGGATCTAGCATCCGAGAAGATGAGGGCTAATGAGGAATTTGTACAATTTGCTGACCGTTGGAGGTCAATGGCCACCTGCCTACAATATGTGCTCTCGGAGTCAGAGCAAATTAAAATCATCATTTCCAACTCTGCTCCGAGGTTCAAGCACATCCTAGCCATGAACCAAATCGAAACGATGGAAGAGCTCTACGAACGAGGATGTTACATCCAGACACATCTAATGGACTCTCCGATCGTAGAACTATTCAATCAAATTAATCCGAGAAAGAACGGATCAGTGGACGCCATCCACCATCCACCTCACCACCATACAACATCCACATCATACGCCCCTCCACAAACACCCATCTACCACAACATGCCTCCACCCAGGCATCCACTGATTCGTCCTCCTCGGACCCAACAACCTCCAACTAGGCCCTACGATGCCCCCATGCATGAAGAAGCTCCCGTGCCCTACGTTGCACCTGCTCCGGCACCCATACTAGCTCCAACTACCATACCTCTACCACAGCCTGTTGCTCGGGCTGAGGTTGCCAACGCCCAACCCATCTACGAAACCACTTGGTGTTATGACGATGAACCTTCCGAGGTCATGTTCGTACGCCATTTACCTACCCCTCCTACACTCCCATCCATTATTGCCAAACCCTCCACCATTAAGCCTTCCACAATTAAGCCTCCACCCACCATTACACCAATCATTACACCTCCCATTACGCCAACACCATTGGCAACTGAACCCGAGCAAAGCCTCCCTATCATACCTACTACACCTCCACAGGCCATACAGCCTTCCACTACCTCCACATCCACCCCCATCCAACGGAGCGGGTGCAAGTTTTTAAGGAGCAGCGAGCAAGGTCAGCAAAAGAAGGAAGCCCCGGGACCGGGCATGCTTTTCAAATTTCAAGACCATATTCCTCACATGCCGGTCATCGTTCCTATACCGGGCAAATTCACCGAGCGGGAGTCCTCCCCTCCAATCATGGCCATCAAGAGGCCTTCTAAAAAAATGTCAATCATTCCGATTGCCAAACGGGCACATTTTAAAATACTCATAGGGAATCTCTCCCTCCATGCTCTCATGACCCCTCACACCATTGTTGTGAACCTTCCCACTCTAATGAAGGGGTCAACCATTCAGATTGTGCTAACTCATTACAAAGCCAAATCATTGGCACAATCAATTACTCAAGGGGTCGTGCCATATCGGAAGCCATACAATCATTGGGCACGATCTCCTTAGTGTTGCTTCCAACTCCGTCAATGGAACTCCCCACCCTTTCATTAAATTGCATTCCAAGGGAGTTGTCATTGTTGCTTGAAACTCCGACGGAAGTCAACAATCCTTCGATCCTTGAGAGCTGTTCAATCCCAAGGAGAAGAGAAAGGCCATCCGCCGTTGGGCCAAATATGTGAGGAAGTACCTGAGGGTCAAAAGTCCAGTTCCCAAGCGGAACCCCAAAAGCCGGGCAAGGCAAAAGACCAGGGGGCCTCCACCTTTTCCATTTCCTTTTCAATCATCTTTTGTGCTTCTCAGCACCTTCCCGTGGGTTCTCCACATTCCCTCCCCATGGGAGGTATTTTATTTTCATCTTTTTTACGATTCATTTTCTTGCACCGGGCATCGCGCCCCTTTTTATAGCTCTCCCCTCCATGCCCCACGTGGCACAACTCCTTTCCGTGCCCCACGTGGCACAACTCCCCTCCGTGCCCCACGTGGCACAACTCCTTTCCGTGCCCCACGTGGCACAACTCCATTCCGTGCCCCACGTGGCACACCTCCTTTCCGTGCCCCACGTGGCACACCTCCATTCCGTGCCCCATGTGGCACATCTCCTTCCAGTGCCCTATGTGGCACATCTCCCTCTAGTGCCCCACGTGGCACATCTCCACTCCGTGCCCCACGTGGCACAACTCCTTCTTGTGACCCACACGGCACCTTTCCTCCCTGCACCCCACGCGGCGCACCTCCCTACATGGCCCCTCGTGGCCCTCTTTATCCTTTCTCTCCTCTGGACCATCCGGATTCTTTCCCTTTTTCTGGGCACCGCGCCCTCCTTCTTCTCCAAACCCCTCCGGCCCCGTCGGAGTCTCCAAAGTCTTTCCGCAATTCTCTCCTTGCCATTTTCAATTAGGTCATCCGACCTTTCTCCCACTATTTTTGAAGCTTTAGCCCCCACCTGTCCTTTTAATTTCTAAAAAAAATTGTAAATTCTTCTAGACCTCTGAGTCTCACCCCAGCGCAGGGCATTCATCCTCCTTTACCTTCCGAATTCTTTATTATTAGTGTCAACAAAAAATCCATAAAAAGATGAATATTCCAACATTGCCATGCTACCGTAGTACTTTGCTTATGAAAACTCCGCGCAAGGAGTACAAAATTCCCTCCCGGGTCATTAAGGTTTTCCCTTGGCATGGGCACTTTACACACACTTCACGGCGCCCAAAGCCGATTGCCCCGGTAGACACCGTCATCGTCATAGCCATACCTGAAAGGCACAAAAATTTGTTTCTCTTCCCGCTCGGCCAAAGTATGGGTAATAGAGGTAGTCTGGACAAGGCAACCCACCCAAAACACTCTGTCATGAGAGGATGTCTCAAAAAGGGCAAATAAAAAATGACCAATGAAAAATCAAGTCTAAATGCATGTCAAGAGTGGCAAAGTCCCCGCAGAGATCCAAACGGACCTGGACGTATGCATGCAAAAATAAAAATCAAGTCACTATAATAGGGCATGGCGAAGAGTGGCAAAGTCCCTGCAGAGATCCAAATGGACCCGGTCGTACGCATGTCCCTACAAACAAAATGGTCATCAAAATTAATTCCCAAAGCCCCAACACTCAATGAGATTGAACCTTCTGACGGTTGTGCCGCAGGAGGAAGTCAAACCCAACTCTTCAAACATTCATACAAAGCTTATCTCCAAATTTTCTTCCCTTCTCCCTGCCAGACTGAGTCGCCTTCTCAGGCATGGCTGTGGTAGTGCCACTGTTAGCCACAAACAATCAGCCCCTAGGCACCACTTTAAATGTACGCCTTACTCTGGACATTCTTTAATGACACAGGAGGTAACGAAGACCCCTCGCCAGTCAGTTTTCACGACCTCTAATGCCGCCATGGCATGGCAATGTTTCCAAAATCAACAAAAATTCAAATATTTTCCAAAACCCACAAAAAATTTAAATATTTTCAAAACCCCACAAAAATTCAAATACTTTTTCAAAACAACAAAAATTCAGATATTTTCAAAATCTCCATAAAAATTCAAAATATTTTAAAAATCCACAAAAATTCAAATATCTCCAAAAAAAATTCAAAAATATTCATGATGGTGTTGCACGAGGCAAGCACATTGCCCCTTGTCTGCGTCAGATCGATGCAATTCTTCCCCTTCATGGGTTCCTCCCATCCTAAACTCCGATCTCTTTGGCCAAGATCACTCATCCTCATGGTTTAAAAAAAAACAAATTATGTGAGCTATATTTGTTGTTGACTACTTTATCCGTGCTCCATGCTATGAATGAATGATGTTTTTTCCATGATATTTGTTATCTCTTGGCTAATGAGTTTTGAGCACAGGATTCGAGTCACCTCATCTGGCGCTACATCAGGCTGCAACTGCTGCCCCCACCATCAAGTTATCTATATGTTATACCCCTAGAGCGTACCAAGGACCTTGTGGCTCTGAGGAATCTGGGATTTGAGTTCCCCTTTAACAAAAACAATGATTACCCAGAGGATCCTTAGCCGCACAGATAGGCTATTATGCTTGGGACGTGAGGACGACGGACCGATGCATAAAACTCCGGTCCTGACTCAACGCCATCGTAACAATATCATCCTTGGTTATCTTCTACTTCTTTTAACATGTTCTTCTTTTAGCCCAGCATACATGCATATTGAAATCACAGTGGAAAACCACTCTTACAATGCAGTTTGAGAGCCATTCGCGCTCCAAATCCAAAGCAATTTGAAATATTCCAATCCGGATCAAGTACCCAACTCCCTTTGTTGTCTCCTCCAGGCTGATTTCCTTAAAAGAACCTTTGTTTGGATTTATCCCTCTACATTTTGTCTTTACTCCCATAGATCCACCTGCGGTCGTGGCAGACGCCCCCAATGGTGCAACCTAACGGATCGTGTCCTTAGGTACTTCCCCTTCGCTGGAAGTTGATCTCTCCCATAGATCCACCTGCGGCCGTGGCAGATGCCCCCAATGGTGCAACCTAACGGATTGTGTCCTTAGGTACTTCCCCTTCGCTGGAAGATGATCTCTCCCCTTGTGCCCCATGTGGCACCTTCCTTCGTGTACCATGTACACATCTCCTGTCGTGCCCCTCGTGCGCACACTTTCTTTCTTCCAATCCAAACACTTGTTCCTTTAGGTCTTCTTCCTGGTGGTGACTTCCTTGGGTGTTAGTGAAAGACTCTTATCAGGTGGCAGTCACCAACGATTATGCGTGTCTATTTTTCACCTTGGCGTCTACTTTTCAGTCCACTCCACTGCACTCCACTTCGCTACGCTTCATTTTTTTCATTCCATTACACTCCATTCACTCCATTACACTCCACTTCATGTCCCTTCGCTTCGCTCCCCTGCAAAGCAGACGCCAAGGCGTGGCAGCTGTAGACACGCGAATTTGACTCCACCGTGGGTAAATTTCATATTGCGCCATACTACCACAAATGGTCCTCCTTTTGCCTTGCAAGAGTATTTTCCCAATATTTCTGGATCTCACCCATTTCTTCCTGGTGCTTCCTTGTTCTTCCCCGGTGCTTCCCCTCCATTTTCAAGGCTCATCGGAGGTCGTGGGCAGAAATCCTTGTCGCGATGGGTCTGGCGTAGGGGTGTTCAGTATATGGTCCAAACCAAAAAATCGAACCGAACCGGCCGGTTCGGTTCAGTTTCACTTGCCTTCTTGTTCAGTTCGGTTCCTGGCTGGGAAACCGAAATGAACCGAATATATATATATAATTATATAAATAATATAAATATACAAAAAAAACCATGGTAGCGCAGTGGAAGGAGGCGTCCGTGCGCGGCGCGCCCTCCTTGCGCATGGTGGTCGCGAGTTCGAAACTCGCGACCGCCGTAAAAACGCCACATTTCTCCTATTTTTTTCCAAAAGAGCGCCACCGTTTGCCTATTTTTTCCATATTTTAGCTGATTTCAGTTTGAACCGAACCGGTCACCGAAAAGGTTCGGTTCAGTTTCCCTAAAAATTGGGGAAACCGAACCGTTGTACACCCCTAGTCTGGCGGTCGCATCTGAAACGCATCCAGCATGGCCAACGCGATTCCATCAAGTCGCGCTGGGCATGTTGGGCGCGACCAGGCCGACTGGCCCTTGTCGCGACGGGTCTGGTGGTCGCATTCTGAAATGCGTCTGGCATGGTGGATGTTATTCCATTGATTCTCATTGTCGCGCCGGGCATGCGGGACGCGACTAGGCCAAAGGGTCCTTATCGCGGCGGCCTTCTGTGACGTGACAAGGAATTTGCTTATTTTATTTACAAAACTGCCCATTGCCACTTCATGAACGTGTCTGCTATAGGCGACGCGATTCTAATGTCGGTTTTGGTAGGATTTTCATAAATAAAATATGGAAATATTTTATCGCGTCCTACCGTCCCGACACGTTTCAAATCTGAGATGCGTCGGACTGTGCCGCCGCAATTAGGCCCGAGGCCCCAAAAGTCGTCGCGCTCAAGTGCCCATACCTTGAATCCCGAGGAAATCTCTGAATCGCCTCCGCCTGAGCCGTCGCGATTAGGTCTTGCACCATACCCCTAGACCATCGGAAGTCGTCGCATTTATGGCCCACGTGCCCAAATTGAAGTCGTGTCTGAGAAGGTCGACGCGTTTCATTATCACGGCGTGCCGTCCCGATGTGACTTTGAACCATAGCCCATACCCTACAATGGTCAAATCAAGCGGGAAATGCGGCGCTTTTTAATCGCGGCGGCCGTGGCCGACGCGTCGCCGATCAAAGACACGTCTGCTATGGCCGACGCGATTCAAAGCTGTGTTGCCTATAAATAGACCGTCGAGGGTTATTTGTAGAGGGGGGTCAACTCAGAGCGGCGGAGCCCAATCGAATTCTCGCCTCGACTCCCGAGCCAAGGAGGAGCATCTACCATTCCACGCCGACCTACGGCCTCCTTCCTCAGTGTTCGGAGCCGGCGTCGTCCTCTATGCACTTCGGAGCGAAGTGGGAGAGTCTTCTTCCTCTCCTTCCTCCGTCCACTCCGGCAGCGCCGTCGCGCCATCCACTATTCGGGGAAGCACCCCCTCCCCTTTCTCTTTCTCTTTGTTTATCCATCTCCTCCGAGCCCCACGTGGCTCCTTTTTACCTTTTCGCACACACACAGATGCATGCATTACACACACCGCATTTTTAGGGGTTTAAAAGCCAACACCCAAGGTGTGTTCTTCCCCCTATCATTTATTTCATTTCATTCATTTAGGATTTGATACTACACATTCGGCTAATTCCTCCCTTCTCCTTATTCTTTATTTTTGCAGGGTAATCAAATGAGGAAAACGCCCTCTACCACGGCTGGCCATGCTCGTAGAGGAAGAGGAACCCACATCTCCCGCGCAATCTCCCCACGCTCCAACAGGTATTATCCGCGATCATTCGTCCATCCACACCCCTTCTGCGCGTGCATTTCTCCATTCGGTACCCTTGCGTACCTGGAGATCACGATCCATCTCACCCCTTTATATCCCCTCTTTGTGGGCCGTTCTTCTTCTACGTCCCCTATAAAAAGGGAATGGGAAAAACGATACCTACACTCCCAGGGTTCTTCTCTGTTGGTTCTGGTGGAGGTGATGTTTCCCCAGAACTATGTTGTGCTCGTTTCTGGTGTTGTTGGGTTGCCCTCTGGGTTGAGGTGCATCGCTTGGCTGCTTGTGTTCTGGTGATGTTTCCCAGAACTGTTTTGTTGTTGTCCTAGTGAGAGTTTCTCTCTTTGGGGCTGCTTCTGTGCTCGTTGAAGTCTTCCGCTATGTTACCTCTTTGGTTTGAGGTCTATGTTGTCTGGTTGGTTGCCGTTGTGTTGCCCTCGAGGTTGAGGTGCATCGCTTGGTTGCCCTGCGTTCTGGTGATGTTTTCCCAGATTGGTTGGCTATTGTCTTGGTGAGGCTTGTTCTCAGGACTGTTCCGGGCTTGTCTCTGCCGGTTGTTGTGTTACCTCGGGGTTGAGGTATGTTGTTGTTGTGTTGGCTAGTGCATTCTGGTGGGTTTCCCAGAACGGTGCCTTGGTGGTTCTGGTGGAGGTTCCCCCAGAATCGGTTTGTGTTGCTTCCACTGGCTGCTATGTTTTTCTCTCGGTTGGCCATGTGTTTTGGCCGTTTGCTTGGGCTGCGTCCTGGTGTAGGTTTTCCCAGGACTGGCTTGCGTTGTTTCTGCAGTTCCGCTTGCTGCAGAGTGGTTTGTGTTCGTTTTGGGCTACCGTTGTGTTGCCCCTGTGGTTTGAAGTGTGTTGTTTGGTTAAGCTGCATTCTGGTGAGGTTCTCCCAGGGCGGATCTTGGCGCTTTTGGTGGAGGTTCTCCCCAGAGCTGCCCTGTGGTTACTTTGGTTGTCACTGCTCTTTCTCTCTATAGAGATGAGCTGTCATTGTTGCCGGTCGGACTGCCTGTGTGACAGTCTGCTTGGGCTTTGTCAGTCAAGGTGTGGTGCATTGACAGTGTGTCTGGCTGTGGTGCTGGCCAGGTTGTCTTTTTGTTCGTTTTCGAGTTTCTCAGCTGTGCTGGTGGGACTTCGTGTGTCCCCGTGGTCGAGTGGTTTGCTTCGCTTCTCGCGCCCTGCGTGCTCTCCCAGATGGTGGTCTGGTAAGTGCAGTGGGTGTATGGCTGGTTGTGCCTCTTGGGTGAGTGCTAGCTTTGTGCGATGTTTTCTTCTTTGTGTGAGGGAGAGGCCTGATGCATGCCTTCTTCCTCTGTTTTCCGTGGGTTGCTCGAGGTGGTGGTGCTTGCACATGGAAATTGGTGCCGTGTTGCGCACCGTGGCAACCTTCGTGGCGAAGGTCCCTTCCCTTGAGTTGTCTTGAGGTTGAGCTGGTTGCTCCCCTCGTGCGTGTGGTTCTTGTGGCACGATGGGTTATGGTGTACCTATTGTGCCATTCCGTGTTGTGTTGTTTTTCCTGTTTGTCTGACTGGGTGATGTGGGGCTGCGTGCCCTATGTTCCATGAAATTACAAAGCATGATTAGTTGTTAATCTTGTCAATCTACTGTTGCATGATTTAGGACTAGCCTGTATGCCCAAGTTTGTGAGAATCATACATGAATGGATCAGCCCTATTCTGAAATTGAGATTTTGCCATGCTTGTGTAAGTTATTAAAAGTGTTATTTGGAAAATAGGAAATTGTGCATAGGTTATGATAAATCCTCGGTAAAGTGGGCATTGCCCCGTAAATTGAGGAATAAATTATGTAGCTCTATACATGTAGGGTTCAGACAATAGCTTGCTAGAATTGTGACTTGTATATGATTCCATATTGACTTGAATTACGAATGGCATGAAAAATGAATGTTTGATTTTCAGTAAATTCATTTTAACTCAGAAAAATCTGAAAAATTATATGAAGGGTCCTAAACCTGAAACTAGTTTGTGATTAAAATTTCAGATCATTTGGACCAGAGCACGATGCCTTATGAAATTTTCATGAAAAATGTGAAATTGATGCATGTCATTGTAAAATGAGTTGATTCTTGTTTAATCCAACTTGATTAATGGAATTACCTGCTTGTTAATGTCTGAAATCTGTAGTGTCATGATAGGAAAATAGAGAATGTGCATGTGAGTGAGAAAGTAAATGAATTGAGAGTGACATGTGTCAAACTATGTGTAAAATCGGTAAAAATGTGTAAATATGTAAATGTGCCAAGTGTGACATTGCTTCCACAGAGGGCAGTAGAACCGTATCATGGAAAAGTCCCCCTGAGAAGGTTCAATGTGTAAGTGACCCTAAGGGCATTAGGGGAAAATCTTGGAGGTGGACAAGTACCACTGGTTAGGGTGGAGACTTGTTCTCCCGGTCTGCGCAGTCCAAGAGTCGCCATTGAAATGCCTAGATGGCGTCTATGTGTAACGTGATGTGTATATGTCCTTCTTTGGTGGTTTGGACTATGTGTCACGGCACCTAAAATGTGAATGTGTAGTGTGTAATGTGTATGTGTTCATGTGTTAATGTGTAAAGTGAACAATGTGAAATGTGTATGTGTAAAGTGCAACCATGTGAAAAGGGAAAACTTGTGTAGAGAAAATGTGAAACTAGAAATGTGAGAATATGACATTGAAATCCATGTGAGACAAATCTGAAACCATGTGAAATCAGTAATTTCCTGTTGTTACCATCATGTTTATATGTACGAAAATGTCTAGAATCCATGTTAGGGATAATTGATGAGCACGTGTACAAAATAGCATGATTGGTTGTTCACGTAGTATGTTTTAAACAATGTTGGTAGCTCTCATGTCTTGGTTTCTTAAAGGCAAAATTTCACAAGTAAATGGAATAGAGAGCATGTGATAGGTAAGTTTTATTCTTAGAAATCTGAAAGCATGATCCATGTATTAAATTGTAGAACTTTCAAATGACTAGCATGCCATGTGTTGAAATTTGTGAATGTGCATGTAGAAACCGCTATGACTTATACGTGTATGTTATGAGTAGTGTTGCTTGCTGAGTCTTTAAGACTCACTCCTTGCTTCGGCGTACAGGTATAGACGGTGACGAGACTCTCGTGGAGGAGACGGTAGAGACGGACTCCGAGTGCGGAGTTTAGATTGTTGGAGCAGGCGTACCCTTTTGTGATTTTTCATAGTATGTAAAGTGACATTGTACTAGAAATCATGAGAATATTGTATAAGTGTGGACATTGTGTACTTAATTTTCAGCAATTCAAATTATGTGAACTTTAAGTTCTTTAATGTTAATTGCAAATTTCATGTATGTTAAATGTGGATGATGAATGAATGAAGATAGTTGTCTTTTACTTCTGCTACTATGTTCGTATATTCGCGTGTATCTCAGTTGTTTGTATCGTTTGGGTAAATGTCCCACTGTGAGGACTCTCGCTATACCGACGTGGGTTGGTATAACCGTACCGGTATTGTCACGTCCCGAGAATTACGCAGCGGATATTAATTCGAAGAATTCTAGTCGATAATTCGAGACGTGAACAGTCGGCAAATAAGCCTCTAGCTAGCACGCACCAAATGTATGATAACATACATTATCATAGGGCCCAAATATTGAACTCAATTAATCTTTTATTCAAATCTCAACTCATTGTATTTCAAATGGAAACTATTACAGGACTAAGACTCAATAAAAGCGAAAGTACATAATACCTCACTTCCTACTACATTGTTCTAACACTCAAAATAACTAACTATAGATAGACTCATAATTGGAACGCTCATCACTCGGACGCATTCCCATCCTCGACTTGCTCTTCCTCTTGAACTTCATAGTCACCTAGATTGGGTAAAAGGTAGGGGATGAGCAAACTAGCCCAGTAGGATTTATATCTCAATGTGCGGGCAATGATATAAGTGATTAGCAATTTAGGACTAGGCAAGTACGATGAATGATATGCAAGTACGAATAAAACTCGTTAAAACATGATATATAAGACAAGCTAGAGAGAGTGATTATGATAGAACGAGATTTGTGAACAAGATGACAAGATAGAACTAGCAATAGATCACTTTGTACAAGCACGCAAGAATTCACTTGATGTCAAGAACGCAAGATATCACTAATTGCATTAAATGCAGGATGGCCATATCACGCAAGCAAGCAAGCAAGAATGTACGAGCATGATCAAGTAACACTAATTCGGCACGTAGACACTAATGTACACCGAGAAAAGATCCATCAAGAATGTACACCAGGACACGTGTATGTGGTATTGTATCTATCATTCAACACACACGCACGATTTTCCCAGCGCAGATGCAACGCCAGTAATCATTATACCCCATGGTTAACAGTATATCTATGACTCGCCGTCATTGGGGCTAGATTGGAGCCCTTGGACACACGCGTGCCCTGTTAGCATCTCACTTAAATTTTTAAATGTAGATACCCACAGTCATTTATAATGGCCAATGAGAGTTTCAATAAGTAAGCATGTGTAATGTCATGTTCATGATGATGAGGAGAACAAGTAATAAGTAATGGAACATGATTTCACGAGTACAATGGTCAAGAGATAAATTCGGCAGCATAACGGTACGATTTATACTTTCGTTCAATCTTTACATTAATGGCTTTAGTCCAGTTTGTAAGTCTCACTCACGAGAACAAGAAGAGAAAGGAAGTGCGTGCTATCTCCAGGGAACTTCAATGGTACAACCAACTCGTCGGCCATGTGGGAATCCATGGTCAGAGGAGATTTACGGAGGCCTTGGTGAAAAGGTCGCTAGTCTACCGATTCGGAATGACCGGTAGAGAGTTTCTAATTTCCCAAGAAAGGCTGCCTAATAGTGCTAGTGTGTATTGCGGTACGCGTGTCTCAATTCACAAACCATCGGTCTCAAACTCGTAGGAAGCACTTGACAAGATAACATGGAATAAAACTATGCACTTTAACTAATCATGGTTTGCAAGATTTTATGATAACCATTATCATTTAAACGTGGAAGAACAGTAGGAAGATTAAATCACAAGTAGCACGAATGGATCATAACATTTAAGGAGCACTTAGAATAGCATTCATGTAATTAAAGCTTTTTAAATGGGTTAATCGCTTTTAAGCCATTAAACAACAATCATGTAATGATCGGACCCAAGACAGGTAACTTACACAGAAATATCACATTTATACAGACCTCGGGTATATGCGGAAAACTTTGTAAGAAAACACGTGGTTTCCGGTAAAAATCCTGAGATCGCGACATAGCCATATAAGGAAGGCGACAGGTCGGGCCCAGAAGGCGACACAGGGGTGTGAGCATCGCGACAGGGTTGTCAGATCAGGTAGCCGGATAGCGACGGAACGCATGTCGCCTTGAGAAGGCGACAAGGGGTATGTCGCAATCAACCCTCTGAAAGCGACATATCGGGCCGTCGCGTTCACAGGGTCCGTGCCTGGCTCGGACAGAGCAAGGACAGTGCCTTGGATTGCGGACATGTCTTTCCTTCTTTTGACATAGGGTTGTTCTAAAATAGAGAACAAATTGCACGGTGCGTGAAAAACAACGAAACGAGTTTTAAAATAACCTAGACATACTAGGGTACTTCCAGTAAATCGGAATTGAACAATAAAGATGGTTTCGATAGGCTTTGATCACGGGGAACACAAGGTCAGACCAAGGGTAACCTGAAGACATAGTTTTATGCAGCAACCCTATTACCACTCTTATAACTCTCTAACTAATGAGATTTAGACAAAATGTTCAACATGAAACCTGACGAGGACAACTAGTAGAATAACTTTCATGTTATGAGTTTTCTCTAATTCGGTCTTGAAACACATGCAACATATAAGAACGGGAAAAGCTCTAACAGTGCGCGACTTTGGAAAAAACGCTTATAAATCAAGATCTACTAAATGAAATTTGATGAAACCAGTGGGCAATGAAAGTTAACTTGATTCTCTACACATTGGTATAGGATATGTTAAGGTTTGGCCCGATAAAGCGTACCTTTTGGATTGAAGAAGTCCCATTATTCCAGAAAACCCGTGTTCAGACCACTTGGAGGAAAACGCTTACTACTCCGTGTATACTGCATGGAATTTGGGCATTCCACTTGGGTTAGAACGTAGACTTGACTCTCTTTTCAGGGGTATAGGCCTTGCAAGGTTTGGTTTAGGTTTGACTTATCTTTGGTCGACTTCAAGAGGGTGGTTTGTGCAGGTCGCAGCAGACGAGAAGGGGAAGAAGAACGGCTTCTTGTGGTCGTTCCACAGCTCCTCAGCAACCAAGAGCTCCTCCACACGACCCTAGCAAGTTATAAATTCGTTCCTAGGGTTTGGGTGAAGAGTATTTAAGTAACCATGGTGTTTAGGAGTCCTATTATAACTAGGAAAAGAGGATTTCGGGATTGGCATGTTTGGTTTCCTATTTTTGATGATTTCCTCCTCCCTTTGAGTGTGTGAGGCATTAGGAAACCTCCCCTCATAGTTAGGCACGAATTTGGGTTGCCATGAATGCATGATTGCATCCCAATTCAACTCTAATTGCCTCTTTTTAATTTCAGCTTATTTATGGTTACGAATTTCTATGTATTTTCTAGCTTTATTTGATTTTTGGGCCAAATGTTACCCATTGGCCCAATGGGTCATCAATATATAAATGTTGGAAGTCTCCCCAATACTTTTATTTAATTTTTGATTTCGTCGTATTTTCGTGTTAACGGTTTTCCGACTTGTTTCCTTATTTAGATAATCGGTCACAATAACTCTCAAACCTAACCCAAATGATTTTTATTGAACCAAATTTCTTGAGGGGTCATTATAGGATATTATTTGAAGTCCATATATGATTTTTATTTAATTTTCTGACTCATCCGAGTACGCGTGATAATGGTTTTACGACTTATTCATGAATTACGATAATAAGTCGCGAAACACTTTAAACTTGGCTAATCTGATTTTTCTTGGCACAAATTTCTTTTTGAAACATTTAGTAATAATATTTAGGGTTGATTTATAATTTTCACGGAATTTTCTGATGTGTTTTAGCACATACGATAATGATACGTATGTTTTAAATACTTGATATTATGGAAATTATTTATTTCCATTTAATTGAATTTTTTATATAATTGAAATTTCCGGGGTGCTACACCCTCCCCCACTTAAGAGAATTTGGTCCCCAAATTCATTGATCATTAATTGGCTTTTGAAA
This sequence comes from Colocasia esculenta, assembly GCA_014218235.1. Lineage (NCBI taxonomy): Eukaryota > Viridiplantae > Streptophyta > Magnoliopsida > Alismatales > Araceae > Colocasia > Colocasia esculenta. Next base: position 118,487,403 of record CM024757.1, on the reverse strand, counting down.
GTTGTGATCCTTGAGGTCGTTTCGGATTTAATTCCTCTAACTTGTTTCAACATCGTGGATGCTAGTCCAACATCTACACCTATAGCCACCAGTACTATTCATTTGGTTCCTTCCACTCCTGTTTTCCTGTCACGGTTGTTATAACTCCATCTTAATCCACCAGATGAACTAGGGTATAACCACTAGATTATTCCTTTTCAATTTCTCCTTAATGATCTCCCCCACTTAGAAATATACTAATAAGACAACATCATAAGAGCAGTCTAGGGGTTTAACAATCATACCTCCTTCCGGGAGCTCCACTTGCGTTACTGCATTCACACGTCCTTGACGCTTTACCACTCCCTGGTTCCTTCCAACTTGGTCTTTTAGCATGGGACAGTTGGAAAGGTGGTGGTCGCGACTCCCGCATCGCAGGCAAGCTCCTGCCTTCTTCCAGCACTCTTCGGCTCCGTGTCCAGGCTTATCACAAAATTTGCAATTTTCCTTAACTGGTTGTTCATCCACCTTGCCCTTCTTGTTATTATAGACCTCATTACCTCCATTCCTTCTCTTGTTACCGTTGGTCCCTGGGTTTACAGTCACAGTGGTATGGGATACCTCGTTCTTTATATAAGTTGACTTTGTTACATCCTTTCCTCTCATGCCTTCTACCTTAGCCATGGTGTCTTCTACTAGTTGGGCTCTTTGGACCATCTCAGTGTAGGTTTGAATGTTGTGTGGTCCGAGCCTTTCAATGAACATGGGCCTGAGCCCGTCCATGAAACGGTTAGCCTTTAATCTTTCCGTTCCCGCCAAGTGTGGGGCATACACAGCAAGACGCGCGAACTGAGCCTCATACTCAGCCACGGTCATTCCTTTATGTTTCAGTGCAGCAAACTCCGCTGCCTTCTTCTCCTTAACTCTTTCAGAGAAGTACTTTCCTCGGAACATCTCCAGGAATCCGGCCCACTCCAATTCAGCTACATTAGGCAGATGGGCCGATGTGGCCTTCCACCATGCTCGGGCATCCTTGGTAAATTGAAAAGTGGCCAGTACCACCTTCTCCCTATTAGTGCATTGCATTACTTGGAAGATCCTTTCTATTTCTTCCTGCCAGTTTTCTGCCTCGTCTGGGTCAGGGGATCCAGAGAAACGAGGAGGGTTTAAACTCCTAAAATTGCAGTGCAGGTCACCGGCTCTGTTCCTTGCAGCTCCAGCTTGATTTCCAGCCTGAACTACATTTTGTAGTGTCTGGGGCAATCCAGCCACGGTTTCTTGCATAACTTGCCACTAATTACGAGCCATTGCGGTCGAGTGAGAGAGTTATGAGGGTTCCTGAGAAAAAGGATGGAAACCAATTAATGTCTCTAGATACATTTTAAGAGTCAATGGGTAGGGGTGTTTAATTCCTTCTAATATATTCCCAGTCTCTACCCATTCTCACCAGGTACTGTATTTAATTTCCAAGACCTAGGTTCCATAGGTATCTCCTATCCCTGAGACATATCCTATTTGGTAATCCTAGGCTCTGATACCACTAAAATGTCACGTCCTGAGAATTACGCAGCGGATATTAATTCGAAGAATTCTAGTCAATAATTCGAGACGTGAACAGTCGGCAAATAAGCCTCTAGCTAGCACGCACTAAATGTATGATAACATACATTATCATAGGGCCCAAATATTGAACTCAATTAATCTTTTATTCAAATCTCAACTCATTGTATTTCAAATGGAAACTATTACAGGACTAAGACTCAATAAAAGCGAAAGTACATAATACCTCACTTCCTACTACATTGTTCTAACACTCAAAATAACTAACTATAGATAGACTCATAATTGGAACGCTCATCACTCGGACGCATTCCCATCCTCGACTTGCTCTTCCTCTTGAACTTCATAGTCACCTAGATTGGGTAAAAGGTAGGGGATGAGCAAACTAGCCCAGTAGGATTTATATCTCAATGTGCGGGCAATGATATAAGTTATTAGCAATTTAGGACTAGGCAAGTACGATGAATGATATGCAAGTACGAATAAAACTCGTTAAAACATGATATATAAGACAAGCTAGAGAGAGTGATTATGATAGAACGAGATTTGTGAACAAGATGACAAGATAGAACTAGCAATAGATCACTTTGTACAAGCACGCAAGAATTCACTTGATGTCAAGAACGCAAGATATCACTAATTGCATTAAATGCAGGATGGCCATATCACGCAAGCAAGCAAGCAAGAATGTACGAGCATGATCAAGTAACACTAATCCGGCACGTAGACACTAATGTACACCGAGAAAAAATCCATCAAGAATGTACACCAGGACACGTGTATGTGGTATTGTATCTATCATTCAACACGCACGCACGATTTTCCCAGCGCAGATGCAACGCCAGTAATCATTATGCCCCATGGTTAACAGTATATCTATGACTCGCCGTCATTGGGGCTAGATTGGAGCCCTTGGACACACGCCGTGCCCTGTTAGCATCTCACTTAAATTTTTAAATGTAGATACCCACAGTCATTTATAATGGCCAATGAGAGTTTCAATAAGTAAGCATGTGTAATGTCATGTTCATGATGATGAGGAGAACAAGTAATAAGTAATGGAACATGATTTCACGAGTACAATGGTCAAGAGATAAATTCGGCAGCATAACGGTACGATTTATACTTTCGTTCAATCTTTACATTAATGGCTTTAGTCCAGTTTGTAAGTCTCACTCACGAGAACAAGAAGAGAAAGGAAGTGCGTGCTATCTCCAGGGAACTTCAATGGTACAACCAACTCGTCGGCCATGTGGGAATCCATGGTCAGAGGAGATTTACGGAGGCCTTGGTGAAAAGGTCGCTAGTCTACCGATTCGGAATGACCGGTAGAGAGTTTCTAATTTCCCAAGAAAGGCTGCCTAATAGTGCTAGTGTGTAGTGCGGTACGCGTGTCTCAATTCACAAACCATCGGTCTCAAACTCGCAGGAAGCACTTGACAAGATAACATGGAATAAAACTATGCACTTTAACTAATCATGGTTTGCAAGATTTTATGATAACCATTATCATTTAAACGTGGAAGAACAGTAGGAAGATTAAATCACAAGTAGCACGAATGGATCATAACATTTAAGGAGCACTTAGAATAGCATTCATGTAATTAAAGCTTTTTAAATGGGTTAATCGCTTTTAAGCCATTAAACAACAATCATGTAATGATCGGACCCAAGACAGGTAACTTACACAGCAAATATCACATTTATACAGACCTCGGGTATATGCGGAAAACTTTGTAAGAAAACACGTGGTTTCCGGTAAAAATCCTGAGATCGCGACATAGCCATATAAGGAAGGCGACAGGTCGGGCCCAGAAGGCGACACAGGGGTGTGAGCATCGCGACAGGGTTGTCAGATCAGGTAGCCGGATAGCGACGGAACGCATGTCGCCTTGAGAAGGCGACAAGGGGTATGTCGCAATCAACCCTCTGAAAGCGACATATCGGGCCGTCGCGTTCACAGGGTCCGTGCCTGGCTCGGACAGAGCAAGGACAGTGCCTTGGATTGCGGACATGTCTTTCCTTCTTTTGACATAGGGTTGTTCTAAAATAGAGAACAAATTGCACGGTGCGTGAAAAATAACGAAACGAGTTTTAAAATAACCTAGACATACTAGGGTACTTCCAGTAAATCGGAATTGAACAATAAAGATGGTTTCGATAGGCTTTGATCACGGGGAACACAAGGTCAGACCAAGGGTAACCTAAAGACATAGTTTTATGCAGCAACCCTATTACCACGCTTATAACTCTCTAACTAATGAGATTTAGACAAAACATTCAACATGAAACCTGACGAGGACAACTAGTAGAATAACTTTCATGTTATGAGTTTTCTCTAATTCGGTCTTGAAACACATGCAACATATTAATAATGGGAAAAGCTCTAACAGTGCGCAACTTTGGCAAAACGCTTATAAATCAAGATCTACTAAATGAAATTCGATGAAACCAGTGGGAAATGAAAGTTAACTTGATGCTCTACACATTGGTATAGGATATGTTAAGGTTTTGCCCGAGAAATCCTACCTTTTGGGTTGAAGAAGTCCCATTATTCCAGAAAACCTGTGTTCATACCACTTGGAGGAAAACGCTTACTACTCCGTGTATACTGCATGGAATTTGGGCATTCCACTTGGGTTAGAACGTAGACTTGACCCTCTTTCCAGGGGTATAGGCCTTGCAAGGTTTGGTTTAGGTTTGACTTACCTTTGGTCGACTTCAAGAGGGTGGTTTGTGCAGGTCGCAGCAGACGAGAAGGGGAAGAAGAACGGCTTCTTGTGGTCGTTCCACAGCTCCTCAGCAACCAAGAGCTCCTCCACACGACCCTAGCAAGTTCTAAATTCGTTCCTAGGGTTTGGGTGAAGAGTATTTAAGTAACCATGGTGTTTAGGAGTCCTATTATAACTAGGAAAAGAGGATTTCGGGATTGGCATGTTTGGTTTCCTATTTTTGATGATTTCCTCCTCCCTTTGAGTGTGTGAGGCATTAGGAAACCTCACCTCATAGTTAGGCACGAATTTGGGTTGCCTTGAATGCATGATTGCATCCCAATTCAACTCTAATTGCCTTTTTTTAATTTCAGCTTATTTATGGTTACGAATTTCTATGTATTTTCTAGCTTTATTTGATTTTTGGGCCAAATGTTGCCTATTGGCCCAATGGGTCATCAATATATAAATGTTGGAAGTCTCCCCAATACTTTTATTTAATTTTTGATTGCGTCGTATTTCCGTGTTAACGGTTTTCTGACTTGTTTCCTTATTTAGATAATCGGTCACAATAACTCTCAAACCTAGCCCAAATGATTTTTATTGAAACAAATTTCTTGAGGGGTCATTAGAGGATATTATTTGAAGTCCATATATGATTTTTATTTAATTTTCTGACTCATCCGAGTACGCGTGATAATGGTTTTACGACTTATTCATGAATTACGATAATAAGTCGCGAAACACTTTAAACTTGGCTAATCTGATTTTTCTTGGCACAAATTTCTTTTTGAAACATTTAGTAATAATATTTAGGGTTGATTTATAATTTTCACAGAATTTTCCGATGTGTTTTAGAACATACGATAATGATACGTATGTTTTAAATACTTGATATTATGGAAATTATTTATTTCCATTTAATTGAATTTTTTATATAATTGAAATTTCTGGGGTGCTACAGGTATAATGAGGCCCATCACAGAGATTGATATCAGAGCGACCGGTTGAGATTGCACATGAATATACCTAAGTCATCATCCCCATTACATGCTAAGGATGTCCACATGTGTAGAAAACACTAATAAGAAGTGAAAGATAGATAAGAAAATGGTTAGAAAACTTAGTAACCTAGCTCTAATGGTGGCTGAAATTTTATTACAGCCATGGCTTCGAGAGGTAGGCGTGGTGGAGCGTCGGCTCGTGAGGACGAGCCGCGACGTGACGAGCGGGCGGAGCAGCAGGCCCCGGCACCACCAGGTCCTGTACTTCCCCCACCGCCACCTGTGGATTACGGAGTATTCATGCAAGGTCTGGTGCAAGCCATGCAGACGCAGGCTCATACCCAGGCAGCACTCCAGGCACAGTTGGAGGCCCAGGTAGAATAATGAAACAACTAGTAGTTGCTATTTAAATTGCATGATATTGTGTTTATTGTGTATTGCCTATTGTTTAATGTAGCAGGCTCAGGCACCAGCTCAGAACCATGGTGGACCTCCCATCATGGAGCGATTCAAGAGGATGACCCCACCCTCTTTTAAGGGGGAGAGTGACCCATTAATGGCAGAAAGTTGGTTAAGGGAGACAGAGAAAATCTTCCGAGCCATCAGGTGCCCTGATGAGGATAAGGTGACATTAGCCACCTACATGCTACAGGTAGACTTTTAATTTTGTATGTTTGTATGTTCTGCTTAATTTAGAATTTGTTAGTTGGGGCTTATGAAGGTGTATTGCAGGAGAGAGCGGATGTATGGTGGTCCTCCCTACTACGTACATGCTTTGAGGAAGGAGCAGTAGACGTGGCGTGGGACGCGTTCGTGAGGCTCTTTCGAGCCAAGTTCGTCCCAGAGCATATCCAGGACAAGATGGAGCAGGAATTTCTCTCCCTGACGCAAGGCTCCATGACCGTGCTGGAATACGAGGCAAGGTTTTCTGAACTTTCTAAGTATGCACCGCATATCGTAGAGGATGAGCACAGGAAGACGAAGAAATTCGTGATGGGACTCAAGCCATCACTGCGGACGAGACTCGTGGCGTTTGACCACCGCACGTTGGACGAGGCCCTCAGTGCTGCCTACAGGCAGGAGGGAGAAATGGAGCAATATCTGGAGGAAAAGAAGGCTTCGCAGAAGAGGCCAGCAGCGACGTTCCAGCGGCAGGATAAGAAGAAAACGGTGTACCAGACACCGCAGCGATCCGTGACAGTCAACAACTCTCAGGTACCTTCTGTACGTTCCCCTGGTGTGAAGAAAGAGTGTCCCCATTGCGGGAAGACACATGGTGGTTCCGAGTGTTGGTTGGTAGCGGGTAGATGCTTGAAGTGCGGGAGCAGCGACCACAAGATCAAAGATTGCCCCAGACTTCAGCAAGGAGCTCAGCGTGGAGCGCCAGCACCAGCAGTAGCGGCAGCCGCGCCAGCTACAGGAAGACCAGGAAGGCCTCGAGCCCCAGCTCGAGTGTTTGCTTTAGCTCGCGAGGACGCCGAGCAGGCGGAGCATGTCACCGAAGGTACGGTTTTGCTTTTAGGTGTGCACGCTCGGGTTTTGTTTGATACGGGTGCTACTCACTCGTTCATTTCCGAGCGGTTCGCTAGGCAGTTAGCCCTAGAGTCAGGCATAGAGTCTGAAGATTTAGAGGTCCCCTTGTCTGTGCACACCCCTGCGGGTACGGTATCGACTAGGAAGTGCATTCCGTCATTACCTGTGTGCATTGAGGATAGAATCCTAGATGGGTGTTTCTTCTTGCTAAAGATGAAGGACTATGATGCTATACTTGGTCTGGATTGGCTAGAGGAGCACTATGCGTTAGTGGATTGTCGTCGGAAGAGGATTGTTTTCCGCATTCCTGGCGAGGACGAGTTCTCTCATCCCTTGCCAAGGAACTTGGCTGGAAAGTTAGTCATCTCTGCCATGAAGGCGATGCGCATGGTAAACAAGGGTTGTGACACTTTTCTTGCCAGCGTGGTGTTAGTGCCAGAGGCTGATGAGTCACTTACTCTTGCGGAGATTGAGGTAGTGCAGGATTTTCCAGATGTCTTTCCTGATGACTTGTCTGGATTGCCACCGGATAGAGAGATAGAGTTTACTATAGAGTTGCTTCCAGGCACCTCTCCTATCTCGAAGGCTCCATATCGGATGGCACCTGCGGAGTTAGCCGAGTTGAGAAGGCAGTTGCAGGAGTTGCTTGATAAGGGATTTATTCGCCCTAGTGTTTCCCCTTGGGGCGCACATGTATTGTTCGTCAAGAAGAAAGACGGGTCACTTAGGTTGTGCATTGACTATAGGAAGTTGAACCAGGTGACTGTGAAGAACAGGTACCCCTTACCTCGCATTGATGACTTGTTTGACCAGTTGCGAGATGCATCAGTCTTTTCTAAGATTGACTTGCGATCTGGTTATCATCAGTTGAGGATTCGGAGTGAGGATGTGTCCAAGACGGCATTTAGAACCCGTTATGGACATTATGAGTTCTTGGTTCTTCCTTTCGGATTGACCAACGCCCCTGCAGTGTTCATGGATCTCATGAACCGGGTGTTTAGGCCGTATTTAGATAGCTTTGTCGTAGTGTTTATTGACGATGTGTTGGTCTATTCTCCGGATGAGGCCACCCACCGTCAGCATCTGAGGTTAGTGTTAGAGGTTCTTCGTGAGCACAAGCTGTATGCAAAATTCAGCAAGTGTGATTTTTGGTTGCGCGAGGTTCATTTCCTCGGGCATGTTATCTCCGGCGCTGGTGTTGCAGTTGATCCAGCGAAGGTCCAGGCAGTTATGGATTGGGAGGTTCCCAAGACCCCTTCGGAGATTCGTAGTTTTATTGGGTTAGCTGGTTATTATCGGCGATTCATTGAGGGTTTCTCATCCATCGCCGCCCCCTTGATGAAGCTGACCAGGAAGGGTGAGAAGTTCGTATGGTCTGAGGCATGTGAGCGTAGCTTCCAGCTATTGAAGGCTAAGCTTACTTCTGCTCCGGTATTGGTATTGCCTAGTGGTCTAGAGGGCTTTGCCATTTATACGGATGCGTCTCAGATTGGTTTAGGCTGTGTGCTCATGCAGCAAGACAGGGTAGTGGCTTATGCTTCTCGTCAGTTAAAGGAGCATGAGAAGAACTATCCGACTCATGATTTGGAGCTCGCAGCAGTGGTTCATGCACTAAAGATCTGGAGGCACTATCTTTATGGTGTCAGATTTGAGGTGTTTACCGACCACAAGAGCTTGAAGTATCTTTTCTCCCAAAAGGAATTAAACCTGAGGCAGAGAAGATGGATTGAGTTCTTGAAGGACTATGACTTCGACCTTCAGTATCACCCTGGAAAGGTGAATGTCGTAGCGGATGCTCTTAGTAGGAAGAGGTCTTCGCTCCAGCAGGATTGGAAGATGTTGGAGGATGCGACGTACTCTATGACCGAGTTAGAGCCATTGCTGTGTCAGGCTTTTGTAGCTCAGTTATCCCTTAGATCCTCAGTCTTGGATGAGATGATTGAGCAGCAAAAAGCCAACCCTAGATTGTTAGAGTTAGTGGGTAAGGCGGGCATTGCTCGTGATGAGGACGGTGTGATTAGATTTCAGCACCGTGTTTGTGTCCCTGATTTGGTAGATGTCCATGAGCATGTGTTAGCGGAGGCTCATAGATCGCGATTCTCTATTCATCCGGGTAACACTAAGATGTATCAAGACCTAAAGAGATCATTTTGGTGGTCCGGCATGAAGAAAGATGTTGCGGATTATGTGTCTAGATGTCTAGTATGTCAGCAAGTGAAGGCCGAGCGACAGCGACCATCCGGCCTTATGCAAGGATGGATATCCCAGTGTGGAAGTGGGAAGCTGTCACTATGGACTTTGTTTCGGGTTTGCCTCGATCTAGAAGGGGCAATGACTCGATTTGGGTAGTTGTAGATAGATTCTCGAAGACTGCTCATTTCTTGCCTATGAAGAAGAAGCAGTCAATAGAGAGTTTAGCTAGATTGTATGTTAGTGGTATCATTAGATTGCATGGCATACTGAAGTCGATTATTTTGGATCGAGATCCGAGATTCACTTCGAGGTTGTGGAAGGGTCTTCAGGATGCATTAGGTTCGGAGTTGAAGCTCAGTTCGGCGTTTCATCCCCAGACCGATGGACAGTCCGAGCGGACTATCCAAACGCTCGAGGATATGTTGAGAGCGTGTGTTCTGGATTGGAAGGATGATTGGGAGCGTCATTTACCTCTTGTGAAGTTCGCATACAACAACAGCTTTCATGCGAGTATTGGTATGGCTCCATTCGAGGCGTTGTATGGTAGGCCCTGCAGATCTCCGTTATGTTGGGAGGAGACTGGCGATAGGCAGTTGATCGGACCGGAGTTAGTTCATGAAACTTCGGATAAGATCCAGCTTATCAGGAAGAGGCTTGTTGCGGCACAAGATAGGCAGAAGAGTTATGCCGACAACAGGAGAAAGGATTTGGAGTTCGAGGTTGGCGATCATGTCTTCTTGAAGATATCGCCTACTCGAGGTGTTGTCAGATTTGGCAGGCATAGCAAGCTAAGCCCTAGATTCATTGGCCCATATGAGATTCTCAGACGTTTGGGCAGCGTGGCGTATGAGCTAGCATTACCCCCAGCTTTGGCTAGCGTTCACCCTGTATTCCACGTATCTATGCTCAGGAAGTATGTCCGAGATCCGTCTCATGTGATCAGTCATGAGCCAGTGGAGATCCAGCCAAATCTTTCGTATGTCGAGCAACCAGTAGCCATTCTTGACCGGAAGGTTCAGCATCTCCGGAATAAGAGTATTGCGTCGGTGAAAGTTCTTTGGCGGAACTTCTCACGAGAGGAGGCTACTTGGGAGCTTGAGGATGCGATGAAGAAGAAGTATCCCCTTTTGTTTGAGTAGTGTCGTTCTAACTTCGAGGACGAAGTTTCTTTAAGGGGGAGAGGGTGTAAGACCCTCGAATTTTCGTCGCATTAATTGTATTTGTGTATGTATGTTTGTGCTTGTGTATGTATATACATATTTACGTACGTATTAATTAGTACAATTACGTGTGCATGTGTTTATGCTAGATGTAAATATTGCATGTATTGAATGGTGATAGTATGGATACACTACCATATACATATTGCATGTATATATGCATGGCATGCATAGTTTTCTGCATGTTTTAAACTTCTGGCCGAAGGCCCTATTGGCGTCAACCCCTAGCCGTTGAGGTGGTGTCAGCATCCACCCATGGACGCCAACACTAATCCTGGCGTCTAACGATGTGGACGCCTATTTCTTTGACCTGCATGCGTTGCAGAGCCAGAAATTCCGGAAACAAGGAAGCTCACCCATTGGGGAGCTGTCCCCAACGGCTCTGAGAGCCATCTTGTCACCTTGTGAGTGGGAGAGAGGCCTCTCCCATATGTTGAACCCGGATCTGCCTTCCCCAACCCTCTCTTCACCCTTTTGCAAGAGAGAAACCAGAGGAGAAAACCCTAGTTCTGAACTGTGAGAAAACCCCCACTTTGCACCCAAAGATCTGACCCTCTGAAGATGAATCCGGCCATCTTCCTCGACAAGAAGCTAGCTGGAGTGAAGGAGAAGACTTCCCCGGCCGTACCTTGGAGCCATCTTCATCCAAGAGCCTGGAGGAAGGAGATCTTGGAGGACAGTTTGCAACTTCTTGGGACTGCCCAAAGAGGGCTTCACCAGCACTTTTGATCCATTGAAGCAATTTCCTAGAGGCAAGTAACATAACCATAACGTCCCCATATGTGTCTAGGTCGATTCTACAATTTTTATGAATTTTCCCTCGTGTCCTAGACCCCCAAATTCACCCCAACTTGAGAGCTCGGGTCTGTGTTCTGCACAGACCTGCATTAACGGCAAGATCCCTGGACGGTGAGATCATGCTTGGCGTCCATCGACCATGCCGCTGACACTGAATTAGCGGCCAGAGACCGCCGCCAAGTTCATCTGGACAGAACAGTGACCTGTTCTGCCCTTCTATACACTATCTTCGATATGTTTCACGATGAGGATATACTGTAAACCATTTATATTCTATGTATATTATTAATGTGATGAATGTGGTGTGTGGATGGATGAGTGTGCATGGTGGTGAATGATAGAAGTTATTTTGTTCCATGAAATTACAAAGCATGATTAGTTGTTAATCTTGTCAATCTACTGTTGCATGATTTAGGACTAGCCTGTATGCCCAAGTTTGTGAGGATCATACATGAATGGATCAGCCCTATTCTGAAATTGAGATTTTGCCATGCTTCTGTAAGTTATTAAAAGTGTTATTTGGAAAATATGAAATTGTGCATAGGTTATGATAAATCCTCGGTAAACCGGGCATTGCCCCGTAAATTGAGGAATAAATTCTGTAGCTCTATACATGTAGAGTTCAGACAGTAGCTTGCTAGAATTGTGACTTGTATATGACTCCATATTGACTTGAATTACGAATGGCATGAAAAATGAATGTTTGATTTTCTGTAAATTTATTTTAACTCTGAAAAATCTGAAAAATTGTATGAAGGGTCCTAAACCCGAAATTAGTTTGTGATTAAAATTTCAGGTCATTTGGACCAGATCACGATGCCTTATGAAATTTTCATGAAAAATGTGAAATTAATGCATGTCATTGTAAAATGAGTTGATTCTTGTTTAATCCAACTTGATTAATGGAATTACCTGCTTGTTAATGTCTGAAATCTGTAGTGTCATGATAGGAAAATAGAGAATGTGCATGTGAGTGAGAAAGTAAATGAATTGAGAGTGACATGTGTCAAACTATGTGTAAAATCGGTAAAAATGTGTAAATGTGTAAATGTGCCAAGTGTGACATTGCTTCCACAGAGGGCAGTGGAACCGTATCAGGGAAAAGTCCCCCTGAGAAGGTTCAATGTGTAAGTGACCCTAAGGGCATTAGGGGGAAATCCTGGAGGTGGACAAGTACCACTGGTTAGGGTGGAGACTTGTTCTCCCGATCTGCGTAGTCCAAGAGTCGCCATTGAAATGCCTAGATGGCGTCTATGTGTAACGTGATGTGTATATGTCCTTCTTTGGTGGTTTGGACTATGTGTCACGGCACCTAAAATGTGAATGTGTAGTGTGTAATGTGTATGTGTTCATGTGTTAATGTGTAAAGTGAACAATGTGAAATATGTATGTGTAAAGTGCAACCATGTGAAAAGGGAAAACTTGTGTAGAGAAAATGTGAAACTAGAAATGTGAGAATATGACATTGAAATCCATGTGAGACAAATCTGAAACCATGTGAAATCAGTAATTTCCTGTTGTTACCATCATGTTTATATGTACGAAAATGTCTAGAATCCATGTTAGGGATAATTGATGAGCACGTGTACAAAATAGCATGATTGGTTGTTCACATAGTATGTTTTAAACAATGTTGGTAGCTCTCATGTCTTGGTTCCTTAAAGGCAAAATTTCACAAGTAAATGGAATAGAGAGCATGTGATAGGTAAGTTTTATTCTTAGAAATCTGAAAGCATGATCCATGTATTAAATTGTAGAACTTTCAAATGACTAGCATGCCATGTGTTGAAATTTGTGAATGTGCATGTAGAAACCGCTATGACTTATACGTGTATGTTATGAGTAGTGTTGCTTGCTGAGTCTTTAAGACTCACTCCTTGCTTCGGCGTACAGGTATAGACGGTGACAAGACTCTCGTGGAGGAGACGGTAGAGACGGACTCCGAGCGCGGAGTTTAGATTGTTGGAGCAGGCGTACCCTTTTGTGATTTTTCATAGTATGTAAAGTGACATTGTACTAGAAATCATGAGAATATTGTATAAGTGTGGACATTGTGTACTTAATTTTCTGCAATTCAAATTATGTGAACTTTAAGTTCTTTAATGTTAATTGCAAATTTCATGTATGTTAAATGTGGATGATGAATGAATGAAGACAGTTGTCTTTTACTTCCGCTACTCTGTTCGTATATTCGCGTGTATCTCAGCTGTTTGTATCGTTTGGGTAAATGTCCCACTGTGAGGACTCTCGCTATACCGACGTGGGTTGGTATAACCGTACCGGTATAATGAGGGTCGTCACAAAGTGAATAGTTAACTCAATTACCAGATATATTATTGAGCAATTTAACAAGTTTTTGTGGCAATCATTCATGTATAGTGTGTGCTTGTGTAAGATAATCATAAGAGCAAGATTGATCGTGCACACATCCTTTATTTGATTTAAAACATGAGAATAATGTTCAACATTTATTCACAGGTCGTTACTATTCTTACGGTGCATGATTAGGGTTTAACAGGGATTAAATGGGGCAATTAGTAAGGTTATACAAGCAAATCAGGGTTTAGGCCGCTCTGTTAAGGTCGCGACATAGGGTTAGGTCGCGTTCAGGTCGCGACATAGAGTCGGGTCGCGATCAGGTCAAGTCGCGACAGGGTTTCTTGTCGCATTCATGTCACGGCGCGGTGTCCGGTCGCGTTCTGCTGAACCGGGCGTTGGAGTGAACCAGGAGGCAGGTCGCGACCAGTTGATCCACCGCGTTCATAACGCGTCAAACCTTGGTGTCGCGACCCCTCTGAGATCGCGGCGTATCGTGTCGTCACGACCTCAGGAGGTGGCCCGAGCCCAAAAAAGAGGGATTTGCCCTTTTTCCAGGTGGATCTGCCTGACACATAACTATTCAAAATTCGATAATAAATCGTATAGAGGTCCAAAAAGCATGAAACCAGTTTTAATCGAAAGTTGACATATAGATCTATCAACATGCATGATTAATTTGAAAATAGACAAGCTTTAGGCATGATTTGATCGGGTTACATTTCTATGACCTAAACTTGTGCAGTTAGGGTTCAACAAATTAATTAATGATGGATACATGATGAAAAATTTCGAAACTAGGGGAGTTCAAAAGCTAACATGATGTAATATTTATGAGCATTTTCTCATGGTATGTAGTCAAGTATGAACGAGGTTCACAAACAAACATGAAGGGTTGGGTGCATAGATCTGACAGGGATTCAAAGAATTAATTCTCCCTCATGGGAGATCAAAATAGAGCAAAACTAGGGGCGTTTGAAAAATAATATGATGTAGTGTTAATGAGAATTTTCTCACGGCATATGAACAAGTACATGCGGGGGTATAGAGAAAACATGAGAATTCAGGTTCATGATAACACCAGGGTTCAAGCAATTAATTTGCCCAAATGGATGAGCGAAATACAACGAAATGAGAGGGCTTTTGAAGAGGTTCATGAACTCTACCTATGGTAATTTTTACATGAATTTAGCTTGAGAGATTGCCTACATTTTTGCATTGTAAAGACCCTAGGGTTTGGGTTAACGAAATTTCCAAGTTCTTCTTGCTCCAAGCCTCCCTCTTCCTTGCTCTCCTCGTCCTCAGCCTCCTCCTTTGTTCTTCAGAGTTCCAGGAACGAAAATGGGGCTTAGTAGATACTAATTAGAGGTCTATTAGGTTGCTTAAGAGTCCTAATGACTTAAAACTCTTCCCTTCCCTTCAAACTTCGAATTTTTACATTTATCTCCCTATTCTCTTGCATTTATCCACCTAATAATTAAGATAGGGAGAGGTCCAATTTCGTGGGTAATGGGTTAGGATAGGCTTAGGACTCTTTTTTTAAGATATTTACATCCTATTTTAGTATTTATCTTATCCTTATTTAATTTATTTATTAATTAACTCCGAATTTCTTATTTATCTCCCCCTTTACTATCATTATTCCACCTATTTGGCTTGGGGAGAACTTAAATTTCGGGGCTAATGGATTTGGTATGTCTAGGATTCTTTTTAAGATAAATAGGGGTCATATTGGTGTTTTAATGATCACTTTTTAATTAAGAGATATTATAATTACGAATTTCCCTATTTATTATAGGTCTTCCATTTTTATCCCTATTTCGTCTTATCTAAATTCCCTTTTTAGATTACGATAGAGTCATATTGAGTTGGGCTAGGGTTAGGACTCTTTTTAAGATAATTTAGGAGTTAAAATAGTCATTATCTTACCCCCTTTTATTTATTAATACTTTTAGGTATGAATTTAGGCTTAATTAACTCCCATGAAATTTGGGCTCTTCACATTTGGGCCCATCAATCCATGCTTGGACCACTTATACAACCCATACTTAATTTGGCTTAATGAGTTTTTAACTACTTCGAATTATTCACCCTTTATTCTAATTTAAATCCATTTATCATATTTATTCAATTGATTTCTTATTTTAATTCAATTAATATTACTTATCCCAATATTGATAACCTTCATCCATCATTTGGCATCTTGCTTTTGTCCAAGTAACTTATGTATAACTTAATTGTACAACCAATATACTTAATTTATAATGGGTTAATTATCCTTTCGTTAGTGAATTTATTCATGGGCCAAGATTGTCCATTGGTCCAACTATCATAATGGGCTATCAACCCATATTATTTAAAATCTACCTATATGTTTATTTTTAATTTATAACCCACCTTGGCTCATATAATAATGGGTTTTCTGTCTTATTCCTTAATTACGATAATAAGTCGCATAGATTCTTAAACTAGGTCCAAATGATTTTTTTATGCCCAAACTTCTTGATGAGTCATTAGAGAATATTATTTAAAGCATAACCATTATTTTTACAATATTTTTATAGGGGTTTTTACGCATGTGATAATGATGTGTACCTTTTTAACTAGTTTGAATTTATTAATTGATAAATTTTATTTTATCTTTATTTTTGAATTAATAAATTTTTCGGGGTACTACAGAAAGAGTAGGTTGATCTGATTTGATGAGAGAGGAATTGAGCTGATCCAACTGGAGAGCAGCCTGATGATATGCTTTTCTCCAGTCAGAGGGGAAAAATCTTTCAGACTCTGCCAGCAAGGGAGCTAAAATTGACGATTTAATGAATCCCCTGTGATATTCTCTGAACAGAAAACGATGGAATGCTAAGGGGGGTTCTGAACAAAAATTCTAGCCTTAACTCTAGCAAACCTCTCAAATATGATTGGACCCACATCAGAGTCCATGAGCAGAAAGTGCAACTGAGGGAGAAGCTTGAATTCAGGCAACTTAAAAGTGGCAAAATTAACCTGAAGAGCTATGTTGAGAGGGTGCTCAGTCCAAAGATCATTGACAGCAGACCGAAACTGACCAAGCTAAATTTCAAGAAGGCCATTAACATGGCAGTAGTCATTGTACATCTGAAATTGCCTGATCAGCTTGATTTTCTTCTGAATAAAGGGACCCCAAGAAGAAGTATGCTGACTGACAAACCATTCTGACAGGGTAAGTGTATGATCTGAAGGAGGAAATCTACGATCCCTAGAAATCTCAAACTTTCTATAGAGGGCTTTATTGGACCTGGCCCACTGATCCTCAATCTTAGACTCAGCTGAGGAGAGGATTTTAGATTGTTCAGGCGTGGGTATAAGAGAGATAGGAATAATGAGAGTGAGAGTGAGATATTCTGAGAGATTTAGATAAGGGAGGCCAAAAATTGCAGCAAATGTGCATTTTTTAAGATATTCAGTGTAGAGGGATTTTCTTCTGTGGACAATGGAGAGAGAGTACCATAGAAAAGGAAATAGAGCTTGAGAAGTGGGGGATACAAGCTCTTTGGAGAGTTTCCTTTTCTTGGAGGCAGAACTAGGAGATGGCTGAGAATCAGTCCTGTAGATGTGAGAAGAAACAGATAGAACTGTTCTAATGATGGCCTCTTCAAATTCATCTTTGATATGAGTGACAGTAAGGCCAGTGGTGCTAGCACCCTCAGGAATGAGAGTGATGAAAGATGGTGGAGTAGGAAGGTGAAGAGAGGAAAAAGATGAAGTGGGAGGAGGTTGAGTAGATGGTCCAGCAGAGGATGGACTAGAAGAGGAGGGACCAGAGGAAGAGGCTGGAGGTGCCTTAGAAGAGGGAGGAGGAATAGAGGATGAAGGAATAGGTGATGATGAGGGTTCAGGAATGAAGGGAGTAGGAGAGGAGACATGTTTGGGAAGGGGTTTCTTAGAGGGTTCAGGAGCATGGGGAGAAGTGAAAGGAGCAAAAGGGGAGGAAGGAGCTGGAGTCTGTAAGACTAAAGGAGGATCATAAAGCTCTGGTGGTACAGCAGCTTCCTCTACTTGCTTTTGAGGCCCGAATGGCCCAACCACTGCTTCTTCTTGCTCAGATGGCCCTGATGGCCCAGCTACTGCTTCTCCTTGCTCAGATGGCCCTGATGGTTGAACGAAGCATTGTTGAATGTACACTTTCGTTGTCTAGAGTTCTTTGCACATATCAAGATGCTCACCTTCTCTAAACTGTCTCACAAATTTAAAATTGCAAAGATGAACTAATAAAGTGGTGAGAGCAGGTCATATCCACAGAGAGGCTGAATAAAGTTTGACTTAAGAAACTGCTTTTTTGGAACAACTCTAACATACACTTTTCACCAAAGTAACATTGCGTTGAAATTAATTTTGTAAACAGCACCAATCAAATCCCTCACAACTCGACAGATCAAACATAATGAAAGAACAAGCAGAATGGAAAATAAAAGAAAATTGGTATCACTGTACCCTCACAATTGAGGGATCAAACAAGTAGACAGCAATCTGAACTAGAAACACACGGATGTACCTCTAATTCTGAAACAATCTGGAACTCAAAAGAAAATAAGAAGATGGCAGAACAAGATTCTCAAAAGAAAATTCTCATATTAATTTACCCCTACAGCTCAGAGGATGAACATTCAGTTGTAGTAGCCCTCCACAAACACTGGACCACTATCCTCACAACTCAAGGATCGGACAGAAAATTAAGAAACAGGAATTTATTGTTGCTAAATCAGATTCTTAGTGCTATTACTGAAGAACAGAGATAAGAACAAAATAATAACTCAAAAAAAAACTAGAAAAACTCTGAAATCCTCATGAATCTGATCTATCCTCTGCTACAATAGGAACCTAAACTCATGAACTCATCCATGTATTTGGACTCTGCAGATGTCCGAAATCCCTCTGGACGTAGTTGGATGTCGTTGCCTTCCCGGACGCCGGATAGCCCCAGAATGAGCCAAGAAATGAGGTGTTCTTGGTCGCCCTGAGCCTTCTTTGTAGTGCACCCTGGATCGTCCTCACTAGATGCCTTCTCCACAGAAGAAAAGAAATAGAAACACTCCCAGACGCTGAACAATCCCCCTCAGCCCTTGGAATCCCCCACAGAAGAAAAGAAATAAAAATCGACTCCTACACAGAAGAAGGGAAGAAGTAGTCGAACCCTCCCCAGTCTTCTACATAAAACTAGAACCAATCTTCCCAACCCAGAAGAAAGGAATAAGAAACCCTCGATCTCTCCAACAGCCCCTGGATCGATCTCCCCAACCCTTACAGAAGAAAAGAGAAACAAAAATGTCTACCTCTCCCACCCAACCCAACAACTCTGATTCTGAGGACCATGGGGTCCTTAAATAGGTTCCATCGAACCTTCCAGGCGCCAGGCTCCTCACGCACAGCTGCTCACGCACGGCAGCCCGCACGCCCAACAGCCCGCACGAGCTCCTCCATCGCGTACGAGCTCCGCCTCCCGCCTCCAT
The DNA here is from genome assembly GCA_014218235.1 of Colocasia esculenta. NCBI lineage: Eukaryota > Viridiplantae > Streptophyta > Magnoliopsida > Alismatales > Araceae > Colocasia > Colocasia esculenta. The sequence goes on along the minus strand of CM024757.1, from coordinate 118,468,600 downwards.
CTCGCACACGCCAGCTCCGCACCGTCTCCAGCCGCACCAGCTCCGCAGTGCTAGATGCGCAGCACCCCAGCTCCGCACCGTCAGATCCACCGCAGATCCGCACACCCCCTCTCTGCACGCGAGCTCCAGCCGGATGCGCACCGCCAGAGCTCCGCACCAGCTCCAGCCGTTGCGTAGCTGCTGCGCAGCTGCTCACGCCTCCTCTGCCTCCAGAAGCCCTCATGGAAGAAAATGGGTTGTGGCGGTCTAAAGTACCAACAGGGAAGAAAGGATGACTGCCGGTGCAATGGAATGAGAAAAGGTATGTGGTATGATGGGATTGGGTGGGGTTATATATTTAACTAAAAAATTTATTTAAAATCTGAGTTATTTACAAACTAATATTTGCAAGAATTATTAGAAGATGTTTATGAAAATATAAGACCAAGAATTATTTATGTACAATGTACCTGCAAAAAGAGAAAACACTTTTATTAGTCAAACTATTCAAAAGGCATTGACTTTATTAAATGAGAATCTAACTATGTGTTCTACCCAAAAATTTAACTAATATGCTAAAAAAAAATGTTCATAGATGAAATGAAAATTAAAATCAAAATGCACATTATTTATAGACAAAGGATGTCTAAAATCAACTATATGTATGAAATTTAACACTAAAAATTCTGCAGTTATCAATGGTCCTGTAACTTGTTCAGCTAGCACTGACTGGTCTATCTGTTCTGACTGTTCTTATTGAGAAGGCCCTGATGGCTCTGCAGCAGCTTCAGGTACTGGACTAGATGGCTCTGAAGGCCCTGGTTCAGACATAGTAAGAGGGACAGGATCCCTCACAAATTGAGTGAGATCAGTCACCATGCTCTTTAAACTGCTCAAATCATTTCGCATATCATGGAGCTCAGATCTAACTGCACAAATATCTTTAGCTTGAGAGCTTTGACTGATAAAAATTAATGAAACATCTGACTGAAGGGAACACAAAAGCTCTCCATGAGCATCCAATCGAGCTGTAACATGCTCCAAGTGAACACAAATCTTCTTCTTCTTACATCTATTATGAGCCCTTCTAGTAAGCATAGGAATACTACTGGCTACACCCTGTCCTTTTCCTACAGAACCAGCAGTTGGCTCATCATGCATTACTGTAAAACTTGGATGTTGGTGATCATTAACATCATCATCATCATCATCATCAGACGCATCCTCCACTAAGCCTTCTTGAAAGGGGTCGACAGGGATATCAGCATCATGCTCCCCCTGAGAAGCAGCATCTTCCATAAGAATCTCTTCAGCTTGATCTTGATCCACACCATCTAGAATACCTACCACATGCCCTTCTTCAACTGGAGTTTCTTTAACTGGAGCATTAAGTGAATCTTCAATAGGAATATCTACATGCTCCCCCTTAGTATGAGCAATCTCTTCTTCAACAGGGCTGATAAAGGTCTCTTGTACAACAAGAGGCTCAAGGATAGGGGCAAGTACATCACCTTCAGTTGATTGCCCAAAGGGCTCAATATGTTCAGGTGCTATGTCTTCAATCCTCTATTCTGATGCAGCAAGGTCATCATCTCTAACTACATTCTCATCCTCTTGAGCAAATGGAGCTTCAGTTGTAGAAGTGTCTCCAATGATGGCTTCTCTAACCACTCTTCTTTAAATTTCTGGTGCGAATGGGCTGTCCCATTTTCCCCATCAGTTCACCTTCCAAAACAACTTCAAAATGTCTGAAAATCCTGGTAAGAAAATGAGCATAGGGAAGGGACATTGCTAGCTTGCTCTTCTTGTCCCAAATAAGCTCAGTGGCAGACTTCATCTTCTCAATCATAATTTGTGCCATATTAACACTCTGATTCTACACAGCCTAGAACATGACATCTGCATCCCCTTTGGTGCAAGATGAAAAGGTGGCACTGCGAGGTACTATTATTTGACAAACAATAAATTGCAGAAGCCTATTAAAAGCATTAAGCTGATTTATGTCGATTTTTCCATCTCTTAGCTTATACTTTGTTCTGATAATTCCAAGACGCATGAATGTCTACTGTGTTGATTAAACTGTGGCCTACTTTAGAAACACCAAACAAGGTCTCCAACAAATCATGAGTGATACAAATGGTCTTACCTTTGACAAATGAAGTGAGAGACCCATCTTCTTCAATCTTAAGACATGTATAGAAAGCCTTGGCCAAATGCAGATAACTGGGCTCAGAAACTATACAAACCTGTGTCCATTTCATCCTCTGTAGAGATTCAACCACACTAACCATCCTGTGCTTCTCCAAATCTACTAAATCCACTGCCTTGTTCCCACAAATCTTGATCTTCGCAGCCAAGAATCTCTCGAGCTGATCTGCCATGAGGAAGGCGGCGTTGTAGCCACCCAAACTGTTGGAACTCTCAGAAGTGGCCATGGAAATTTTCAAGGAAAAGCACTGGAGGGTTGTGAGGAAGTGGAATGAAACCCCTCAAGAAATTTGAGCGGGAAGAATCAAATCCTTTGAGAATGGGGAAGAGAGATTCTGGAGTCGATGGAGGGTTTCGCAAACCTCAGAGTCAAAAGGGTACGATAAGAAAGAGAGAGAATCGGTGAGGGATGAGTTGCTTTCATAGCAGAGAGAGAGATAAAGTGACTTTCGAAAAGGCGGAGCATTTATTGCATAAAATGACAAAATAGTGGATGACGATAGCGCAAAGATGAAAAGAATAGATTTATTTAATTTAAGGGGGGAAGAGTTAAAACTTGTTCTGAAATATTATTCTATTTCAGTTATACGCAAAAACATCTGTTACAAGTTGCGCATGCCTAATTCTCTCCTCAGAGAGGTAAATCTCTCTTCAGGTAAGACTTTTGTAAAGATGTCTGCTAACTGATTTTGAGTATCTACGAATGAAATATTAATATTACCATTTGCTACATGATCTCGAATAAAATGATATATAACCTCAATATGCTTTGTCCTCAAGTGCTGCACAAGATTTTTAGTGAGATTTATAGCACTAGTGTTGTCACATAATAATGTAATAGTCTTGATGTGTAGTCCATAATCTTCAAGTTGTTGTTTGATCCAAAGGAGTTGAGTGCAACAGCTCCCAGCGGCTACATATTCAGCTTCAATTGTTGATAGAGCTACTGAGTTTTATTTCTTTGAAGACCAAGAAATCAAGCATCCTGCAAGAAATTATCAACAATTGATATCTTAGCACACATACATACACTGAATAAAATATCAGGTCTACTTGCGGTTAAATAAAGTAATGAACCAATCATACCTCTATAGAGTTTCTGATCTACCTTCTTACCTTCTGGATCACTATCCAACCTGGTTGATGTGCTCATGGGAGTAGATAGTGGTTTGGCATTCTCAAACCCAAATTTCTTCAACAGTTCCTTGGTCTATTTGATTTGACTGATGTGAGTTCCTTCATTGCTTTGCTTAATTTGAAGTCCAATGAAGTAGTTGAGTTCTCCCATCATGCTCATTTCAAATTATCCCTGCATAAGCTTTTCAAAATACTTGCACAGAGATTCATCAGTGGATCCGAAGATAATGTCATCTACATAAATTTGTACAATTAATATATTTGGCTTTAGATTTAATAAATAGAGTGTTATTTACTTTTTCTCTAATAAAATCATGGTTTAATAAAAATGCACTAAGTCTTTCATACCGTGCTCTGGGTGCTTGTTTTAAATCATATAGAGCTTTATGTAATTTAAAAACATGATTAGGATAATCTAAGTCATCAAAACCAGGAGGCTGTTCTAGATAGACTTCCTCCTTTATAACACTATTCAAAAAAGCTGATTTTACATCCATTTGAAAAAGTTTTAAATCCAATGCAGATGCATAAGCAAGCAAGATTCGAATAGCCTCAAATCTAGCAACTGGTGCATAGGTTTCATCAAAGTCTATGCCTTCCTCTTGAGAATAGCCTTGAGCAACCAGTCTAGCCTTATTTCTAGTAATTACACTAGCTTCATCCAATTTATTTCTGAACACCCATTTGGTACCAATCACAGGATGATCTGATGGTCTAGGAACAAGGGACCAGACTTGACTTCTCTTGACTAATTTAGTTCATCTTGCATGGCTAAAATCCAATATTCATCAATTAGTGCTTCATTGGCTGTCTTCGGCTCTATTTGAGAAACAAATGCTAGATAATCACAAGGAATGATATTACCTCTAGTTCTTACCCCAACAGATAGATCTCCAATTATATTATCTTTTGGATGATCATTTTTATATCTCCATTCCTTAGGAAGATCATCATGAATGATATCTTTTTGTTGCAGTTCTTCAAGGGTGGATCTTCATCATCTTTGATGGATGCTTCTTTCAGTTTCTTGGAAAGATTTTATGTATCTTCATCATCACTAATAATTTCATTTCTCAAGGAAGAGTTAGATTCATCAAAAATAAGATATACAGTTTGTTCAATTAATAAACTTCTTTTATTGAAAACTCTATATCCTTTGGGTTTAGAAATGTAACCTATAAAAATACCTTCATCTAATCTGGGATCCAGCTTACCAATATAAGACTTACCATTGTTGTGAATGAAGTATGGGCATCCAAATATTTTGAGATGGATGATCTTGGGCTTTTTTGCTTGTATAGTCCGTATGTTGTTTTCTTCAGAATGGGTCTGATCATGGCTCTATTGATTATGTAGCAAGTTGTGATGATTGCTTCTACCCAGAAATATCTTGGAAGATTGTATTCAGATAGCATAGTTCTTGCCATATCCAGTAGAGTTCTATTCTTCCTCTCAGCTACTCCATTTTGCTGTGGTGTTCTTGGTGCTGAGAAGTTGTGTTCAAGCCCTAGATCATCACAAAATTCTGCAAACATGTCATTCTGAAATTCTCCTCCATTATCGAATCGAATACTTATGATGCTAAACCTTTTATCTTTCTGAACTAACTTGCTAAACTTCACAAAGCTATCAAAGGTGTCATCTTTGTGTTCAAGAAATGATACCCATGTGTATCTGGAATAATCATCAACAATAACAAATCTGGAATTCTTTCCTCCCAAACTTGTAGTTCTCATTGGTCCAAATAAATTCATATGAAGCAGTTCTAGTGGTTTGGAGGTAGTGACAATTGTCTAGGATCTGAAAGAAGATTTTGCATGTTTTCCTTTTGCACATAGTTCACAGATGTTATCCAGTCTTGAATTCACCTGTCACGTCCCGAGAATTACGCAGTGGATATAAATTATTCGAAAATAATTCGAGACGATAACCCGAGACATGAACAGTCGGCAAATAAGCCTCTAGCTAGCACGCACTAAATGTATAACAACATACATCATCATAGGGCCCAAATATTGAACTCAACTAATCTTTTATTCAAATCTCAACTTATTGTATTCAAAATGGAACTATTGCAACTCTTAGACTATGGGATAATAGGACTAGACTCAATAAAAAGGAAAAGTACAGAATACTCCTCACTTCCTACTACATGTTCTAACTCTCAAAGCAAATTACTATAACTAGACTCATAGTTGGAACGCTCTTCACTCGGACGCATTCCCATCCTTGACTTGCTCTTCCTCTTGAACTTCATAGTCACCTAGATTGAGTAAAAGTAGGGGATGAGCAAACTAGCCCAGTAGGATTTATATCTCAATGTGCGGGCAATGATATAAGTGATTAGCAATTTAGAACTAGGTAAGCACGATGAATGTCATGATATGCGTGTACAAATAAAACTCATTAAAACATGATACATGAACAAGCTAGAGAGAGAGTAATTGTGATAGAGCAAGAATATAACGAGAAATATATTGTCAAGAGTGAGGTTTGTAACAAGCATGCAAGATATCATGTAAATTACAATAAATGCGGGATGGCCATATCACGCAAGCAAGCAAGCACGCACGAGCACGATCATGTAACACTAATATGGCACGTAGACACTAATGTACACCAAGAAAAGATCCATCAAAAATGTACACCAGGACACGTGTATGTGGTTATTGTATCTATCATTCACAAGCAAGCAAGACTCCCAGCGCAGATGCAACGCCAGTAATCATTATACCCCATGGTTAACAGTATATTTATGACTCTCCGTCATTGGGGCTAGACTGGAGCCCTTGGACACTCGTCGTGCCCGGTCGGCATCTCATGTAAAATTTTAAATGTAGATACCCACAGTCATTAATAATGGCCAGTGAGAGTTTCAAAATGTAGCATGTGTAACGTCATGTTCATGATGATGATGGGAACAAGTAATAAGTAATTGAACATGATTTCATGATAACAATGGTCAAGAGATAAATTCGGTAGCATTACAGTACGATTTATACTTTAATTTAATCTTTACATTAATGGCTTTAGTCTAGATTGTAAATCACACTCACGAGAACAAGAAGAGAAAGGAAGTGCACGCTATCTCTAGGGAACTTCAATGGTACAACCAACTCGTCGGCCATGTGGGAATCCATGGTCAAAGGAGATTTACGGAGGCCTTGGAGAAAAGGTCGCTAGTCTACCGATTCGGAATGACCGGTAGAGAGTTTCCAATTTCCCAAGAAAGGGATGCCTAACAGTGTAAGTGTGTAGTGATGTATGCATCTCAATCCACAACCATCGGTTTTAAACTTGCGGAAAACACTTAACATGATGGCACGAATTGAACAATGCATTTGACTACATATGGGTTTGCAAGGTTTTAAGAATAATAATTATCATTTAAAACATGGTAGAATAATGGAAAGATTGAATCACAAGTTGCATGAATGGATCATAACATTTAAAGAGCAATTAGAATATCCTTCTTGTAATTAAAACTTTTAAATGGGTTAACCACTTTTAAGCCATTAAATAACCATCATGAAATGATTAGACCTAAGACCTGTGAATTATATTTAAACAGACCTCAGGTACAACAGTTAGATTTACAAGAAAACATGTGGTTTTATGTAAAAATCCTGAGATCGCGAGGGACCCTTGTAAGGGTCGCGACAGGCTTGTCTGATCAGGCAGGCAGATCGCGACGGGTGCTTATGAAGAAGGCGACATGGCTGTCAGACCCGGAGGTCAGGTCGCGACGGCAGTCCGGTCGCGATCAGATCATGACGGAATTCTTGTCGCAATCTGCCTGAGAATGCAGCCTATCGAGCCGTCGCGTTCTCAGGTCCTTGGCCTGCGTCTGCCAGAGAAAGGACAATGCTTTGGATTGCGGACCAAACCTTCCCTGTTTTGACACAGGGTTGTTCCAAAATTAAGAAAAAATTGTACAGTGCGTGAAAAATCACGAAACCAGTTTTAAACCAACCTAGACATGCAAGGGTGCTTCCAGTAAATTGGAATTAGAAAACTAGGATGGTTTCGATAGGCCTTAATCAAGTCAAACACAACGTAAAAGCCAAGTGCAACCCGAAAACGTAGTTTCATGCAGTGACCCTCTTACCATGCTTATAACTTTCTACCTATTGACATTCAGACAAAATGTTCAACACAAGACATGATGATGACAACTATTAGAAAAACTTTCATGTTGTGAGTTTACTCTAATTCGGTCTCAAATCATATGCAACATATAAAGAAAAGAAAAAGCCCTAACAGTGCATGACTTGGGAAAAATGCTTATAACTCAAAATCTACTCATTGGAATTCAATGAAACCAGTGGAAAATGAAAGTTAACTTGCTGCTCTACACATTGGTATAGGATATGTTAAGGTTTGGCCCGAGAAAACCTACCTTCTGGATTGAAGAAGTCCCATTTTTCTAGAAAACCATGTTCAGACCACTTGGAGGAAAACGCTTAATACTCCGTGTATACTACATGGAATTTAGGCATTTCACTCGGGTTAGTACGTAGACTTGACCCTCTTTCCAGGGGTATAAGCCTTGCAAGGTTTGGTTTAGGTTTGGCATACCTTTGATCGGCTTCAAGTGGACGGTTTGTGCAGGTCGCAGCAGACGAACGGGGGAAGAAGATGTCCTTCTTGTGGTCGATCCACAGCTCCCCAGCCCCCAAGAGCTCCTCCACACAACCCCAGCAAGTTGTAACTGTCCCTAGGGTTTGGGTGAAGAGTATTAAAGCAACCAAGGTGTTTAGGAGTCCTATTGTAACTAGGAAAGAAGGGTTGCGGGATTGGCTTGTGTCTTTCCAAAATTTGAAGATCTCTCCCTCCATTAGAGAGTCTTGGCCATCAAGCAACCTCCATGGTGGGTAGGCACGAATTTGGGTTGCCAAGAGTGCAAGATCTCTTCCCAATTCAACTCTAATTGCCTCTTTCTAATTTCAGCTTATTTAAGATACGAATTTCCATGCATTTTCTTGCTTCATTTGATTTTTGGGTCATATGTGGTCCATTGGACCAATTATGATAATGGGTCATCAATATATAATGTTGGAAGTCTCCCCAACATTTTTATTTAATTTATGGTTGCGTCGTATTTTCGTGTTAACCGCTTTCCGACTTGTTTCCTAGTTTGGATAATCGGTCACACTAACTCTTAAACCTAGACCAAATGATTTTTATTGACCCAAATTTCTTGATGGGTCATTAGAGGATATTATTTGAAGCCCGTATATGATTTTTATTTAATTTTCTGACTCATCCAAGTACGTGTGATAATTATTTTTTGACTTATTCATGAATTACGATAATAAGTCGTGAAGCACTTTAAACTTGGCTAATCTGATTTTTCTTGACACAAATTTCTTTGTGGAACATTTAGGAATAATGTGTGGGGTTGATTTATAATTTTTACGGATTTTTCCGATGTGTTTTAGCACATACGATAATGATTCGTATGTTTTAAATACTTTGATATTATGGAAATTATTTATTTCCATTTATTTGAATCTTTATATAGTTAAAATTTCCGGGGTGCTACACCCTCCCCCACTTAAGAGAATTTGGTCCTCAAATTCATGTATAGAAAGTTATTGTACCAGTGAGGTGTACTTACTTGCGAATAGCTCCGGGTATCTTTTGCGCATTGCTTCCTCGGTTTCCCACGTGTCGTCTTCATCCATGCGTTGATTCCATCTAACCCTTACCAGTGGGATGATCTTGTTCCTTAATTGGCGCAGTTCCCGGTCCACGATCTTAATTGGCTTCTCTTGATATGTTCCATCTTTGTTGAATTCCAGGAGCTCATATTCTATGACATGCCACGGATCCTGTATGTACTTTTTCAACATGGATATGTGGAACACATTGTGTATTCCATCCATTTGTGGTGGTAAAGTGAGACGATATGCCACCTCGCCGGTTCTTTCAAGGATTTCGAAAGGCCCGACAAACCTTGGTGACAACTTGCCTTTAATGCCAAATCGCCTGATCCCACGGCCTGGAGACACTTTCAAGAATACATGCTCACCAACCTGAAACTCCAGGTCTCTTCTTCTATTATCTGCATATGCCTTTTGCCTTTGCTGCGCCACTGTCATTCTTTCTTTAATAAGCTTTACCTTCTCTGTGATTTCCCTTATCATTTCTGGTCCTAGCATTTGTTTTTCGCCAACTTCATACCAGCATATTGGAGATCGGCAACTCCTGCCATAGAGTGCTTCAAATGGTGCCATTTGAATGCTAGCTTGATAGCTATTATTGTAGGCGAACTCCACAAGAGGTAAGTGTTCGTGCCAGTTACCTCTAAAATCTAGGACACATGCTCTAAGCATATCTTCAATCACCTGGTTGGTTCTCTCCGTCTGACCATCTGTCTATGGATGGAAAGCCATGCTAAAGTTTAGTTTAGATCCCAAGGAGTAGTGCAGTCCTTTCCAAAAGTGGGATGTAAACCTAGGGTCCCTATCAGATACGATAGACACCGGTACTCCATGTAATCTGACTATTTCCTTCATGTATAATGCAGCCAGAACATCTACTGACCACTTATTCTTCACTGGCAAGAAGTGAGCCGACTTAGTTAAGCGGTCGACAATAACCCAGATACCATCAAATCCACCTCTAGATTTGGGTAGTTCGAAAATAAAGTCCATGCCTATACTTCCCATTTCCATGTCGGGATTTCTAGAGGTTTGAGTTTACCTGCGGGTCACAAGTGTTCTGCCTTGACCCTTTGACAAGTTAAGCATCGGGCGACATATTCCGCCACCTCTCTCTTCATATTAGGCCACTAAAAGCTTCTTTTCAAATCTTGATACATTTTGGTAGTTCCAAGATGAATGGTACAGCTGGTCTTGTGAGCCTCATCCATGATCATTTCTTTGTCTCCGCATGGTCGGGTACACAGACTCGATCCCGAAACAATAGTCTTCCATCTTCAGTTAATGAGAAATTCGGCCTCTGGTCTAGATTAGCCTTAATCTCCACAAGTACAGGGTCATTATCTTGGAGTGTTGTGATGTCCTCCAATAGTGTAGGTTGTGCTCTAACACTAGCAACAAGGCATCCCTTCTCTTTGATGTCAGCATCAATATTTAATTTGGCGAAGTCCTCTAACAACTTCCATTCGTCCACCATTAAACTTGACAATGTGATCATTGGCTTTCTACTTAGAGCATCTTCTACAACATTTGCTTTTCCTGGATGATATTGGATCGTGAAGTCGAAGTCTTTGAGATACTCCAACCACCTCCACTGTCTCATATTCAAGTCCTGCTCAGAAAATAGATACTTCAAGCTTTTATGGTCAGAAAACACAATGAATTTCTCACCATATAGATAATGACGCCATATCTTCAAGGCGAAGACTACAGCAGCTAGCTCCAGATCATGTACAGGATAATTATCCTCGTGCTTCTTCAATTGTCTGGACGCGTAGCATATAACTTTCCCATTTTGCATCAGCACACAGCCAAGGCCGATCCCGGATGCATCGGTGTATACTTCAAAACTACCCCCAGCAACTGACAGTGTCAGTACGGGTGACGAGGTAAGGTGCCCTTTCAATGCCTTGAAACTTTCTTCACATTCATCAGTCCATGCAAATGGATTCTCCTTCCTGGTAAGCCTGGTCAATGGTACAGCTATCTTTGAGAAATCTTTAATGAAGCGACGATAATAATCGGCTAAACCCAGAAAGCTCCTAATCTCCGACACAGTTGTCGGCCTTTCCCAGTTCTTTACCGCCTCCACCTTAGATGGATCCACAGAGATTCCCTCCTTGGATATGATGTGACCAAGGAAAGACACTTCCTACATCTAGAATTCACACTTACTAAGTTTAGCATAGAGTTGATTCTCTCTGAGCACTTGCAGAGCAACCTTCAAGTGTTCCTCGTGTTCTTCTTTGGATTTGGAGTAAATAAGGATGTCATCAATGAACACCACTATAAACTGGTCCAAGTATGGCCTAAAATATTGTTCATAAGTTGCATGAAAGCCGCTGGAGCATTTGTTAAACCAAACGGCATGACCACGAACTCATAGTGACCATATCTACTCCGGAATGCAGACTTGTGAATATCCTCCTCCTTTATTCTTAGTTGATGGTAGTCTGATCTTAGATCTATCTTGGAGAAATATTGTGCACCGGAGATCTGGTCAAACAGCTCGTCGATGCGGAGCAGTGGATACTTATTCTTTATTGTCAACTGGTTTAACTGACGGTAATCAATGCATAGCCTCATTGTCCCGTCCTTCTTTCTGACAAATAGCACTGGTGCTCCCCACGGAGATGTGCTAGGCCTGATAAAACCCTGGTCTAGCAATTCTTGGATCTGTCTTTTCAACTCCTGCAATTCAACAGGGGACATGTGATACGGAGCTTTTGAAACAGGGGCTGCCCCAGGGAGTAACTCAATGGTGAAGTTTACCTCCCGCTCAGGTGGTATACCAGGTAATTCCTCTGGAAATACATCGGGATAGTCCCTGGCTATTGGAATGTCTTCTAGGGTTGGTTTCTTCTTTTCAGTTGCCAAGACGAAAACTAGGAAAGCATCACAACCCTGGTTGATCAGCTTAGAAGCCTTTAGGGAGGATATCAAGATAGGGTGTTTGTGATAACGGGTGCCAAGTAGTGATAGAGTTGGAAGGTTTGGTCTTTTAAAAGTGACCCTCCTATGGCGACAGTTTACATCAGCATCATATTCAATTAGCCAATCGACACCCAAAATGGCATCATAACCCTTCATGTCTAAACAGATAAGGTCGGCAGGGAGATTGTGTCCTCCAATTATAGTTTCGCATTTCGGCAAGTAGTGAGTGAGTTCAGATTCTGAGCCTAGTGGAGAGGCTACAGTGATCTTGGATTTCAAGGGTACAGATTTGACAGGTAGAGTTGCAGCAAATGTGGTGGAAATAAATGAATATGCAGCTCCAGTATCAATAAGCACAAATGCAGGTTGCGAGTGTATGAAAATGGTACCTTCCACCATACCCCCTTCCTCGGGTAGGTCAGCTTCTAGGACAGCATTAAGGCGTCCTTGACGTCGTGGTACATTCGGGGCTTTGCCTGGTTGGTCCTTCATCATTGGACAGTCAGGAATACGGTGGTCACGACCACCACATTTCAAGCATGCCCCGAGCTTCTTCCAGCATTCTTCAGCTCGGTGCCCCGGTTTATCACAGAATTTGCAGTTTTCAGCCAACTGCCTACCTTCCACTTTGACTCTCTTGTCTCCAGCAACATCTCTTCCGGCATTCGGCCTCTTGTTGTTGTTGTTGACATTGTTGTTACGAAAAGTTGGAGCAATATTAGGTGCTCCCTTCTTGACGAAGACCGGCTTGGAGTTGTCCTTGCCCCTCATGCCCTCTACTTTGGCCATGGTGTCTTCTACCAGCTGAGCTCTTTGGACCATCTCAGTGTAGGTTTGAATGTTGTGTGGTCCGAGCCTTTCAATGAACATGGGCCTGAGCCCATCCATGAACCGATTTGCCTTAAGTCTTTCAGTTCCCACCAAGTGTGGGGCATACACAGCAAGACGCGCGAACTGAGCCTCATACTCAGCCACGGACATTCCTTTCTGTTTTAGTGCGGGAAACTCCGCTGCCTTCTTCTCCTTGACTCTTTCAGAGAAGTACTTTCCCTGGAACATCTCCAGGAATCCGGCCCACTCCAGTTCGCCAATATTAGGCAGGTGGGCCGATGTGGCCTTCCACCATGCTCGGGCATCCTTAGTGAATTGAAAAGTGGCCAGTACCACCGTCTCCCTGTTAGTGCATTGCATGACTTGGAAGATCCTTTCTATCTCCTCCTGCCAGTTCTCTACTTCGTCCGGATCAAGGGATCCAGAGAAACGAGGAGGGTTCAAACTCCTAAAATTGCAGTGCAGATCACCGGCTCCATTTCTAACTGCAGCAGCCTGATTTCCAGCATGAACCACATTTTGCAGGGCCTGAGTCAATCCAGCTACTGTTTCTTGCATAGCTTGCCATTGGTTACGAGCCATTGTCGTTGAGTGCAAGAGTTATGAGGGTTCCTGAGAAAAGGATGGAAACCAATTAATGTCTCTAGATACATTATCAGAGTCAATGGGTAGGAGTGTTTAATTCTTGCTAACATATTCCCAGTCTCTACCCATTCTCACTAGGTACTGTATTTAATTTCCATGACCTAGGTTCCATAGGTATCTCCTATTCCTGAGACATATATCCTATTTGGTATTCCTAGGCTCTGATACCACTAAACTGTCACATCCCGAGAATTACGCAGCGGATATAAATTATTCAGAAATAATTCGAGACGATAACCTGAGACGTGAACAATCGACAAATAAGCCTCTAGCTAGCACGCACTAAATGTATAACAACATACATCATCATAGGGCCCAAATATTGAACTCAACTAATCTTTTATTCAAATCTCAACTTATTGTATTCAAAATGGAACTATTGCAACTCTTAGACTATGGGATAACAGGACTAGACTCAATAAAAAGGAAAAGTACAGAATATTCCTCACTCCCTACTACATGTTCTAACTCTCAAAGCAAATTACTATAACTAGACTCATAGTTGGAACGCTCTTCACTCGGACGCATTCCCATCCTCGACTTGCTCTTCCTCTTGAACTTCATAGTCACCTAGATTGAGTAAAAGTAGGGGATGAGCAAACTAGCCCAGTAGGATTTATATCTCAATGTGCGAGCAATGATATATGTGATTAGCAATTTAGAACTAGGTAAGCACGATGAATGTCATGATATGCGTGTACGAATAAAACTCATTAAAACATGATACATGAACAAGATAGAGAGAGAGTGATTGCGATAGAGCAAGAATATAACGAGCAATATATTGTCAAGAGTGAGGTTTGTAACAAGCACGCAAGATATCATATAAATTGCAATAAATTTAGGATGGCCATATCACGTAAGCAAGCAAGCACGCACGAGCACGATCATGTAACACTAATCAGGCACGTAGACATTGATGTACACCAAGAAAAGATCCATCAAGAATGTACACCAGGACACGTGTATGTGGTTATTGTATCTATCATTCAACAAGCAAGAAAGACTCCCAGCGCAGATGCAACGCCAGTAATCATTATACCCCATGGTTAACAGTATATTTATGACTCTCCGTCATTGGGGCTAGACTGGAGCCCTTGGACACTCACCGTGCCCGGTCGGCATCTCATGTAAAATTTTAAATATAGATGCCCACAGTCATTAATAATAGCCAGTGAGAGTTTCAAAATGTAGCATGTGTAACGTCGTGTTCATGATGATGATGAGAACAAGTAATAAGTAATTGAACGTGATTTCATGATAACAATGGTCAAGAGATAAATTCGGCAGCATTACAGTACGATTTATACTTTAATTTAATCTTTACATTAATGGCTTTAGTCTAGATTGTAAATCACACTCACGAGAACAAGAAGAGAAAGGAAGTGCACGCTATCTCCAGGGAACTTCAATGGTACAACCAACTCGTCGGCCATGTGGGAATCCATGGTCAGATGAGATTTACGGAGGCCTTGGAGAAAAGGTCGCTAATCTACCGATTCGAAATGACCGGTAGAGAGTTTCCAATTTCCCAAGAAAGGGCTGCCTAACAGTGCAAGTGTGTAGTGATGTACACATCTCAATCCACAACCATCGGTTTTAAACTTGCGGAAAACACTTAACATGATGGCATGAATTGAACAATGCATTTAACTACATATGGGTTTGCAAGGTTTTAAGAATAATAATTATCATTTAAAACATGGTAGAATAATGGAAAGATTGAATCACAAGTTGCATGAATGGATCATAACATTTAAAGAGTAATTAGAATATCCTTCATGTAATTAAAACTTTTAAATGGGTTAACCACTTTTAAGCCATTAAATAACCATCATGAAATGATTAGACCTAAGTCCTGTGAATTATATTTAAACAGACCTCAGGTACAACAGTTAGATTTGCAAGAAAACATGTGGTTTTATGTAAAAATTCTGAGATCGCGATGGACCCTCGTAAGGGTCGCGACAGGCTTGTCTGATCAGGCAGGCAGATCGCGACGGGTGCTTATGAAGAAGGTGACATGGCTGTCAGACCCAGAGGTCAGGTCGCGACGGCAGTCCGGTCGCGATCAGATCGCGACGAAATTCTTATCACGATCTGCCTGAGAACGCGGCCTATCGATCCGTCGCGTTCTCAGGTCCTTGGCCTACGTCTGCCAGAGAAAGTACAATGCTTTGGATTGCGGACCAAACCTTCCCTATTTTGACACAGGGTTGTTCTAAAATTAAGAACAAATTGTACAGTGCATGAAAAATCACAAAACCAATTTTAAACCAACCTAGACATGCAAGGGTGCTTCCAGTAAATCGGAATTAGAAAACTAGGATGGTTTCGATTGGCTTTAATCAAGTCAAACACAACGTAAAAGCCAAGTGCAACCCAAAAATGTAGTTTCATGCAGTGACCCTCTTACCACGCTTATAACTCTCTACCTATTGATATTCAGACAAAACATTCAACACAAGACATGACGATGATAACTAGTAGAAAATCTTTCATGTTGTGAGTTTACTCTAATTCGGTCTCAAATCGCATGCAACATATAAAGAATAGAAAAAGCCCTGACAGTGCGCGACTTGGGGAAAATGCTTATAACTCAAAATCTACTCATTGGAATTCGATGCAACTAGTGGAAAATGAAAGTTAACTTGCTGCTCTACACATTGGTATAGGATATGTTAAGGTTTGGCCTAAGAAAACCTACCTTCTGGATTGAAGAAGTCTCATTTTTCCAGAAAACCTGTGTTCAGACCACTTGGAGGAAAACGCTTAATACTCTGTGTATACTGCATGAAATTTAGGCATTCCACTTGAGTTAGTACATAGACTTGACCCTCTTTCCAAGGGTATAAGCCTTGCAAGGTTTGGTTTAGGTTTGGCCTACCTTTGATCGGCTTCAAGTGGACGGTTTGTGCAGGTCGCAGCAGACGAATGGGGGAAGAAGATGTCCTTCTTGTGGTCGATCCACAGCTCCCCAGCCCCCAAGAGCTCCTCCACACGACCCCAGCAAGTTGTAACTCGTCCCTAGGGTTTGGGTGAAGAGTATTAAAGCAACCAAGGTATTTAGGAGTCCTATTGTAACTAGGAAAGAAGGGTTGCGGGATTAGCTTGTGTCTTTCCAAAATTTGAAGATCTCTCCCGCCATTAGAGAGTCTTGGCCATCAAGCAACCTCCATGGGTGGGTAGGCACGAATTTGGGTTGCCAAGAGTGCAAGATCTCTTTCCAATTCAACTCTAATTGCCTCTTTCTAATTTTAGCTTATTTAAGCTACGAATTTCCATGTATTTTCTTGCTTCATTTGATTTTTGGGTCATATGTGGTCCATTGGCCCAATTATGATAATGGGTCATCAATATATAATGTTGGAAGTCTCCCCAATATTTTTATTTAATTTATGGTTGCGTCGTATTTTCGTGTTAACCGCTTTCCGACTTGTTTCCTAGTTTGGATAATCGGTCACACTAACTCTTAAACCTCGCCCAAATGATTTTTATTGACCCCAATTTCTTGATAGGTCATTAGAGGATATTATTTGAAGCTCGTATATGATTTTTATTTAATTTTCTGACTCATCCAAGTATGTGTGATAATGATTTTTCGACTTATTCATGAATTACGATAATAAGTCGTGAAGCACTTTAAACTTGGCTAATCTGATTTTTATTGACACAAATTTCTTTGTGAAACATTTAGGAATAATGTGTGGTGTTGATTTATAATTTTTACGGATTTTTTTGATGTGTTTTAGCACATACGATAATGATTCATATGTTTTAAATACTTTGATATTATGGAAATTATTTATTCTCATTTATTCGAATCTTTATATAATTAAATTTTCCGGGGTGCTACATCACCTTTGGTAGACCTTCCACTAGATCATATTTGATAAGTTTTCTGATTCCATCCAAGCTGGCATGTCCTAGTCTTCTATGACATAGTTCAACATTCTGCTCTTTGCTGGCTGCCAAACAAAATGTCTTGACTTTTCAAATCTTATAGATGTAGTGCATACATATTTCTTTCTCTGTTGGCTTCAAAGATTGGTGTTCCATCTTTGATGATTAAGCATTTAGATTCCTAGAACTTGATTTGATGACCTTTGTCGCATAGTTGACTGATACTGATCAAGTTATGCTTGAGTCCTTCGACGCAGAGAACATCCTCTATCAAAGTCTTGTCTTTGCTCCCAATTGATCCACAACCAATGACTGTACCTTTACCATTGTCTCTATATGTTACTGTTCCTGCTTCATTCTTGATAGATGAGAATAGTCTTTTGTTTCCAGTCATATGCCTTGAGCACTCGCTGTCAAGGTACCACTTTAACGCTCTAAGGCTTCCCTGTAATAAATCAATGAAATTTAGGTACCCAAGTTCTTTTGGGTCCTAATTGGTTAGCTTCTACAGAGTTTCTTTTCAGAATCCACCTTAGATGTTTAGTTGTACAGGTAATTTTTGTATGACCTAATTTGTTACAGTGAGTACAATAGGAAATATTATTTATTATTTTGCTTAGCTTATTGTATTTATTAGTGTTTGATTTATAATTAGGATTTTGTTCAGCTACAAATCTTGGCATTGGATATACTTTGGGATATACAACTGTTTCTTCATTATCTGGTGGAGTATACCCAATTCCATATTTTTTCTTACCTGATCTTCTTGCTCATTTTAAAATTAACGAATATCTTCCATTTGTTAATTTTTCAATTGTGGTTGTCAGGTATTCGTTGTCTTTTTTTAATACATTAATTTCACTCTTAAGTTTATTTTATGGTTTCCTAGCTTTCCAAACTTAATATTTTTTCATTTTTAGTTTTTACGTCTTCACATAATAACTCATTTCTTCTTTTTAGTTCTACAATTTATTTTTCCAATTGTTCAATTTCTGATTTTAAATCTGAATTAGTTATTTCAAGGCAAGCATATTTTTTCTTAATTGATCTTAATTGTTTACATACATATTTATATTTACTGTATAGTTCATTAAAAGCATATTCTGGACTATCTGAATCAGATTCACTACATAAAGTAAAAGAAGAGTCTGAAGTTACCTTATCATCAATATCTGTCAAAAATGCTAGGTTGGCATTTTCTTCTTCTTCTTCACTAGAGCTTGAATCACTGTCTGTGTCACTTTTATTGTTCCATGCAGTAGCCATGACTTTCTTCTTGTATTTCTTGAATTTCTTGGTATTGTCCTTTTTCTTGAATTCTATGTTTTTAAGTTTTGGACATTCAGCCTTGAGATGTCCAGGCTTCTTGCATTCATAACAGATAGGCTTAGATCTTTTAACTTCTTTGCCTTCAGGTCTTTTGAACTCTTTGCCTTTCTTGAAGTACCTTCTTCCTGACTGATATTTCTTCTTGGCTAGAATTCGTTGTAGTCGTCTGGAGAGAAAGGCTTCTTCATCTTCACTGTTTTCTTCACTCCTTTCACTTTCTGACTCGCCTTCAGATGTGTTTTCTACAGCCTTGAGAGCATTGTTGTGCTTTTTCTTGCTGGAGGATTCTCTCAGCCTTTCCATATTTATCTTATGAGCCACTAGAGACCCAATGAGTTTTTCCAGAGACATTGCCATGAGGTCATTTGCTTCCTCAATGGCGGTTACCTTTGGAGTTCATGAAGTTGGCAAGGATCTTAGTATTTTTCTTACCATATCTTCTGTCTCATATGTTTTGCCTAGCCCAGCCAGGTCATTTGTGATATCTATAAAGCGACTGTACATCTGGGAGATGGTTTCTCCAGAGTGCATTTGGAACCTATCATATTGAGCTACCAATATATCGATTCTTGTTTCTTTTACCTTGTCAGTTCCTTCATAAGTGAGCTTTATCTTATCCCACATTTCTTTAGCCGACTTGCATGCAAATATTCTGTTAAATTCCTTCTTGCTTTGGGAACAACATAGTATACTCTTGGCTTTGCTATTTTGAGACAGTTTCTTCTTGTCTTCATCTATCTATTTATCTTTGGTGTTGGTTACTGCCAGATCTCCATCTTCGATTATTGTTCATAGTTGGAAATCAAGCCCTTGAAGAAAGAACTTCATTCTTCTCTTCTAATAGTTGTAATCTTCTCCATCGAACAATGGAGTTCTGTTGACCGATTGTCCTTCTACATGACCTTGGGCTGCCATTTATATTTGCTCTACAGATCATGAGATTCACTTACTCGAAGAGACTTGGCTTTGATACCACTTGTTGACCAGGTTGCAAGCCCAGAGGAGGGTGAATGGATTGCTAAAAATTCGTTTATGAATATTCCTCTTAATAAAAAACACTTTGACAGAAGACACTAAATTCGATGGTTAGAGTTAGTAAGTAACGAAGACAGAATAAGATCAATCACAAGAACAACGGAAATTTTATCATGGTTTAGATCTCCTATCACAAGGAATCCTACGTCCAGTCCCCAAGCAAAGACTAGGGATTCCACTAACCAAGGGTACAGTCCCCCTCAAGGACACTTACACATCCAGCCGTAGCTGGCCTTCTCTTCACTACACGAAGAGGCACTACACCACCTGATACAACAGGTCTTCCTTCTTACCAAAGGGAAACAACCACCTACTTCAAGCAGGTCTTCTCTTCACAGATGAAGAGGAACACTAAGGAAGAAGAAAGTGTTGATGGCCCCTAGACCAAGCTTATAGAAAATGCTTGATCTGAGGCAGAATCTGAGAGATAAAGAATTACACAGAAGAATACTCTCTCAGATCTAAAATCAAGCTCTCAAAAACTGAAAGACAACACTGTGTGGAGAGCTAAGAGTTGGAGGCTTTAGAATGAAGGATCGAGCTCTTCTTTTTTTGTTGTTCCTTGATGGTTTGAAAGAGTTTTCTTTCATGGAGTCCACAGACTTCTATTTATCTTCTCTTAAAGAAGTATCTGTTGTCTCTTATCTTCAGATACGTTAGTTGTGTCTGGTCCAACGTAGGAATCAAGAAACACCTGCAGTCATTTAATGCTGGGATAGACACAGACAAAGAGAAAGATTATCTGGATATCTTCTTTGCTTCTGTCAGCGTGACAAGTCCAATCGTTGTAGCATTTGTGACTACCGAAAACCTGCGCACAGTAAATGCTGGAGCATAGACAACCTAACTGTGTCTAAACTATCAGTCAGTGTTACTGCCCATGCTGAGAAGTTTATATCAGAGAGGAAACTTCTTTCTGTCAGCATTTAAAGTTTTCCTTTATGAGACAAGAATATGGAAGTTCATAATGGATGACATGTAAAGATAATGTACCTAAGAAAATAAATATTTGAGTGCATTGGATATGCCATAATTCGCGAGAAAGTTTGAAATGCACAAAGATTTGAAAATATATTTGAATATCATGAAGGATAAGATTTATTCAAGACTTATTTAAAATGATTTTAATAATAGTATCCATTAACTATCTAAAACATAGTTTGTCAAAGGAAGGTCGATGTTTAGAGACAGTCTATATGAACTGGCAGTCGATGTCCAATCACAACTGATGTTTAAGAGAAGTCGTTGTGAGTGAAGTTGATGTTAATATGAAATCGATGTTGAGATATAACCATAATCTATGTGGAAATGTAATCGATGTTGAAATGAAGTCGATGTAAACATAATCCAAGTATAAATGTAATCGATGTTGGAGTGAAATCGATGTTCTAGATGAAATCATTGTTGAACTGAAATCGATGTTTAACTGAAGTCAATGTTCAAATGAAATCGTGGTTAAACTGAAATCAATGTTTGACTGAAGTCTGTGTTCAAGTCAAATCGATGTTTTTAAGTCAAATCATTGTTGAACTAAAATCGATGTTTGACTGAAGTCGATGTTTTAAGTCAAATGGTTGTTGAACTGAAATCAATGTTTGACTGAAGTCGATGTTTAAGTGAAATCGATGTTCTGGATGAAATCGATGTTATAAATGAAATCGATGTAGAACTGAAATCGATGCTTAAGTGAAATCGATGTTCTAACTGAAGTCGATGTAGAACCAAAATCGATGTTTGAACGGAAATCAATGTTTTAAGTAAAGTCGATGTTTGAATGAAGTCGATATTTAAGTGAAATCGATGTTCCTTCTAAAATCAATATTTTAATACAGTAGTCGTTATTTAAGTGAAATCGATGTAGTAACAAAACATTAATCGTTGTGAACTTTCAATAGTAGTCGATGTAGACTTAGGCAAATCATATGCAGTTTGACTTCAAATAAAGATGAGTAAAATAACTTACTGAGTTTGTTTTATTTGATACCTGTTGACAAGCTTCAGAAAATAATGTTAGTCAATAATTTCCAGTGTTTTGTTGATCACCAAAAAATACATATAATATATAACAATTTATATGGAGATGGACTGATCATCAATTACACATTTGATAAATGACGGAATGTCATTACATGCCGAATACTTGTTATTATGGCTCAGTTCATTGACATATCGATTTATTCTTGTTACTATTATTTAAACATGGTTCAATATTTTACATCTTGATTTGCATGATTCTCTCTTTTCTTGAACACTGTTATTTGTTATCCTCGTGTGCAACAAATTTTCCTTGATTCCAATATCTATTTCATTGTTATTAGAGGATAAATCCTACTGGGCAAGATTGCTCATACCTACTCTTTTTCCAAGTTATTATTAGTCCTAGAAGGCGGGATAGAGAATTGTGTGCTAAGAGTTCAACTCTTGCTACATCTGTCCTTTTATTTATAGTTTAAAGATTATGTAATACTTTAGTTTTGAAGAATGATAGTGGATTAATTTTATTTTAGGTTTTGACCCCAGGAAATTTATGTTCGAAAAATTTTTGAGTTTACTCTTGATTCCCTGATCGGTCACGTTCTGACATTTATCGAAATATTAAATGGCAGGACGTGACAAGGAATATGAAGAAAAAGAAGAAACACCATCATCATCTGAGGGGGAGCCAATGTCAGCATAACCCTCCACATCCTCACATCCTAAGGGGAAGTCTTTATCTGATGAAACTCCAAGCTTAAGAGAATTGGCCCAAGACATGAAAGAGCTCAATGAGGAGTTGAAAGTCTTCAAACCGGAAGTTTGGCAATCTCTCACTGCACAGAGGAGAATGCTAAAAAGTATTATGAACATGCTACATCTCGAAGCACAATTAGATTCAGAAAGAGCATGCAACAGAGATGAGCTGTGAACAGCTGAAGAATCCAATGCTACTGCAACTCTAGAGAAAGTTGTTACATAATCTGAGGGAGAGCCCTCTGAGAATAATGAACAAGAGAAAGACACAGAAGAGTAAGAAATAAGCATGACTAAGCCTCTTCAAGGTGTCTCTTCTCCTACTCCCATGGAAGGAATCTCCTCCAAAGCACCTCAAGTCTCCCAAGTTGGACACACACCCCTCTCTCAATTGACTGAGCTGGTTAGTACTGTGTGCACTGAAAAAGATGAATCAGCTGAAGTAGAGACAACTATACAGAGTTCCGAATTTGTTCATGAGCCTGTGACTGAAGAAGCAGAAATGGAAAAGGGTCAAATAGAAGTAATCAGTGGTGATGATGTCCCTCTGACAAGACTCTTCCATGGAAAGTCTGTGCAAAAGAGAGAGCAAGAACCTGGAGCCTCAACCTCTCCAGAAATAGAAGAAGCTAATCAACCCACCTTTGATCAAACTCCGATTCTTTCAATGGCCATCTAATCTTATGATGCGACACCAACTGGACCCTCCACCTCACGGGTGCCAACACAAGAAGAATTTGATTTGGATATCAAGATTGAAGAAGAAGTGATTAAGGCAGTTTTTATGACCAACTACCAAGAGTTCTATAAGCATGAATGGAAGGCTTCTAAAATCCTACCTTCCACTTTGGATACTCATGAGGGGCACCCACTGCTAAGGGACGCACTTATTCTATCCAAACATAATAAAGCATGCTACAGACCAATGATGGAGATGAATTGGAGACTCAAATTCTGGAATTTAGCCACTTATACATTTGAATAATTGATTGAAATCTTTATGGAGGAAGGGAATTTGTCACATGAAAATGTTAATGATGCCAAAGAGGCTGCCGAATCCATGACAAAAACAGAATGGGCAAGCAAGCATCTAGCAGTGCAGGTGAGTTATTTGCTCCCAGGCTCCCAGCCGCCCTCCTCCTGGTGGCCCTCTTCTCCTGTGGGAGGGGGGGCCAGCCATGGCTGCTCTTGGAGGGGGGGGACCCCTCCCACCACCCCTCTTGCTGCTCCATCTCCCTATGTTGCTGCGGACGGGCCTGCACTCAGACATGTTCCTGGTGCGACCTGCTACAGTGGAAAACGTGGACATCCACCTGCTACCAGCCCAGCATCGACTGCTCCTGTTCCTGCTATGCTTGGTGCTACTGCCACTGGGCAACTTTCTACTTCGCCCCTTTCTACTGCTGGTCTGGGCGTGCAGGCCCCTGGTCCTGGGACTGCGCATATGGCAACCTCCCCTGGTGCTGTACTTGTGCACCCAACCCACTGCTGGCCCGCCCCAGCCCAAGACCCACTGCATCCGCCATCTACTGCACCCCAGCTACCACCAAGGGTCAAGGAGGCTGCCTACGCAACCCCCACAACAACTCCTCCATCATTTGCCCAGGTTCTGATGCAGTCCTTTACTCCCCCTGTTCTGCCCCTGGTCGCCCATGCACCTGCTACTACTGATTCTGGCGAACCAGCAGCATTTTTTTTCTCTTGAGGAGATCAAGACATCCTACAAACCTTTAGAGCTGGCCATCATAGCCAGAACTCCCCAAGGGAGGCCACCTTTCAATGAGATCAGAGCGTACCTCACTCAACGGTTTAAATTCAGGTTAGACTTTCTGATCAGTGCACTGGATGCTCGGCACTTGCTGCTTCGATTTCAAGACAAGGAGGACTACCTCCAAGTGCTGCTCAAGGAAGCCCTGCATATCCAGGGCAGACCCTTCTGGTTTGCTAAGTGGACCATTAATTTCTCTCCACATGAAGACAGTCCACTTGTTCATGTGTGGACAGAATTCCCAGGTCTTCCAGCAAACTTTTATAATGTTGCCATGCTATGTACCTTGGCTGGGATATCAGTCCTGTGCTCAAAGTTGATAGAAACACATTGTGTTTAGCCCGCACCCACACTGCTCGAGTGAATGTCCAGCTGGACATTTCAAAGAAGCTCCCTCAACGCATCTGGGTAGGCCTGGGTGCAGATGGATACTGGAAACCGGTAACGTTTCCAAACCTTCCTTCCTACTGCCCCTCCTGCAGACGCATTGGTCACGTGGCCTCCAAATGTAAGAAGAACCAGTCGCCCGATGGAGCAGATCGTCCTCCGGAAGAGATGCCAACACAAAAACCTACTGGTCTATATCACATGCATAAAGTAACATACATATATATATATATACACACAACTTTCATGGAATAGGTAGGATAGTATGCACTTCAAAATTTAGATAGTGCATGCATAATATTATTAAGATACAATTTGGAATAAGTTATCTACGAAAATTCTATACAACAAAAGAAATCCTTGCATGCACATACTTGAATTATCATATGCATAAATATACACGTATTTACATCATAATTATATACGTTATGCATGAAGTAGATAACTACAACATGCACATCGGTAATTCTATTATCATGCATAATATTACCCAAGTATTATATACTAGGATTTTTGTATACACAGTATGCACAAATTTGTTAATTTCCTATTTTCACCTAAATATCATATATATACATGCATACGTTCATGAGAAGTGTAAGAATTATAATATGCACTATAAATACACATATTATGCACTCAACAAGTAAATACACATGCACGATATAAAAGAATGAAAATTCGGGGTATCACAAGATCAAACCATTGCACAAAGGATTTTTAGGTGGTTCAAAAATCACACCAGTGATTCCTACATCCACCCTTCACACAGTGAGGCTTCACTACTCAAAAGAGTACAACTCACACCGGAGCACAACGATTCCAAACACCCTTGAGCTTGACGGCTCAAACACACAACCTGGAGCACAACGACTCCAAAAACTGAGCACAACGGCTCAAACCACAACAGGAGCACAACGACTCCAAATTGAGCACGACGGCTCAAACCACAAAAGGCTAGATCAAACATAAAAGAAATCAAATCCTCTAGCAATGATCTGATTCACAAACTCAATCGTACATAGAAATCTGCACAGAACTTCATGCACAGATCTCACAGACGAAAGTGAGAAGAACACTCCAAGAAATGAGTAAAATAGATGTAAATTGGATATTCCTTGGTGAAGAGGTCTTGCATAAGCTTGAATTGAAGAGCCTTGATGGAATTCGATAGAGATTCTCTTCAATTTGCGATACTCTGCTTTAATGGCATCTGAATTGCCAGAAATTCTTCTTCTGATGCTGCTCTTCAGTTGGATCTGCTCCCTTTCTCAGCACATCAAACTTCTCTCCAGAGCTTGGCCTTGATTCCCATGTCCTTCCTCTTAAAAGGATGGTCTGCAGCTTCTGGAGATGGAGCAAGATCTGGAAAAATCCCTTTTGCCGCCAAAAAGCTTCTTCTGGAAATGGTAAGGGCTTGGTTTCTCTTGGGGTACGAGGATCATGGGTATTTATAGCCCCATATGTCCATGAGATGCCTTGGGGTGGGTGGGCACAAAATTCTAGATCAAATCCCTTGATTCCTAAGCAGCCACGTGTCCAGAAAAATTCTCGTTTTTGAGCTTCAGTCGAAGTGTGTCGACACACAGGCAGACTGTGTCGACACCACTGGCTACTGGCTTCAGAACTGGCTTCTGGGAGGGATAGTGAGTGTCGACACACAGGCAGACTGTGTCGACACCACTGGCAGACTACAAAGTTATGTAAACTTGAAAATATGAAATGTGAACCATTAACATAAGTCATTATCATCAACATATGAAATATTAACATGTCATTTAGTCATCATTTTAATATGTACAAAATGTCATCATCAAAATCAAATTATGAGTGATGTCAAATAGTCATGATTAAAATCATCATTAAAATGTTTCAAATACACACTCAACACAACATTCTCCCCTTTTTGATGGTGACAAAATAAATGCAATTTTCGTCCATGTCTGCAATTTCTCCCTCTTAAGTCTTTGCAATTTCTCCCCCTTTTTGACAACATCGAAAGGATATTCATGAAAGAGAACAAAGAATGGTAGGAGATCAAGAAATGAAGTTGTAGAAATGAAGGTTCAGGAATGATCAAAATAAGCGAGGCAAAGTGATATTGACATATGAGAGAAGTTATTGTGTGTTTGGTATTGTGCAATAAAGTTTAATCATAAAGACACACTCAACGCAAGGTATAGCACTATATAATGATATGAATGCAATTAAAATAATGATGCAAATGTGAAGTGAAGTGACCTATATGAGCGAGCAGAAGTATTTAACAAGGATGTTAAGAGCTTTAATTTTAACACAATGTAGAATAATAAATCTAAACTCAGTATACATGAACTTTATTAAGGTCTTAAGCTTTCCCATCCTGTCAAGTTGATTTTCTTTCATTTTGAACTGGGAAAGAATACAAGAATAAATTAGTTAAATCTCACTTTTCAGTGCAAGAGATCACATTGATCAGATGCAAGACCTCCTGATTACTCAGTGGTTTAACTTTCATTATCTTATACAGAGTTGAAAACTTTGATTTCTATTTTTTGACGCGAAATAAATCACTTTTTAGGTGAAATGGCCCGGTTACTCAGTGGTTCAAGAATTTGCATTGCTCTGTTTGTATCTTTACAGATTGTTAATCATTTTCTTTTGATGTTTTACATGAATATGTTTGCTTTGACCAGAAAAGTCATGACTACGAATTTAGAAAAATTATTCTTAACATGTGGTAAAAATAAAGCTTAAACATGCACATGTTAAATAGTAAAGCCACTCATGTGCCTACAAGTGTTTTGCAAGTCATTTTAAAGACATTCAGTATTAAGATTGCTTAACTTTGAAATGATGATGAATCTTTGAAATTAAACTAAATGCACAATGAGTTTAGTTTCAATGTCTTAATTCTCTCATAAGAAAATAGCACAAGGACTCAAAAATTCTGATAAGTTTGGGGTTCAAGATAGACAAGTAAGGTCAAGGAATGTGACAATGACTCCCCCTTTCATGTATCTCCCACTCACAATGTGAACATGAAGATTATTGAAGAAATTGGAATGGAATGAAGTGAAAATAAAATGAACAAGAATGTTTTATTGAAAAACAAAGACTCCCCATCAACAATTGCATACAAGGCTCTTGATACTTGGTGGAGACATATACTCTCGCATAGTGAAAGTGTCCAAACAAGCCTGACTTGTCTTTCTTCAAATCACCATTTGATATACGAAGAATGTCAATGCAATGTGAGAGTGAGGAAATTATTTGAAAGAACAAGAAGACTTTTATTTGTAAAAAGAGATAGAGGATATCAAGAATGTGGAAATTTACACAAACCAAGCTCTCTTCTTAAAGATGAGAATTTGTTTTCTGGAAGAGGCTTAGTGAAAATATCTGCAATTTGTTTTTTTAGTTTCAATGAGGTGAAGTTCAAAAGATTTCTTAACGACCTCATCCATTTATTGCATTTAGAAAAGATGATCTAGTTCTAACTCTATCATGCACATTACCAACTACATTCTCAATTGGATGATCTCTTAAAAATCTGTTTTCAGGAATTACCTCTTGGGATGCATTCAGTTCTGGAACAATATTACCTGAACCACTTGTGGTAGGTGATTGATTGTCCAGATTTTCAAATGGTTCTTCATCCTCTTCAACAGTTGGTGAAGATTCGACAATGATGTCATCTTCTTCATTACTTTGAGGAACCCTGTAAGATGTAGAGTCATCAGTTTGACACAAATTTTCATTAAAAACTACATGTGGAGATTCTTCCACATTTTTATTCTTGAGAATGTAAACTCTATAGGCTCTTGAAATCTCAGAATAACCAAGGAAAATGGCTTCAAGACTTTTGACATCAAATTTATCAAGATTTTCTTTATTGTTGTTATATACAAAACACTTGCAACCAAAAACTTTAAAGTAAGACAAAGTTGGTTTTTTATTTTTCAAAAGTTCATAGGGGGTTTTTCTGATTTTTGGTATGACCAATGCTCTGTTCAAGATGTGATTTGTTGTGTTCACAGCTTCAACCCAGAAGGATTTGGGCAATTTACTTTCCAAGAGCATTGATCTAGCCATTTTCACCAGAGTTCTATTCTTCCTTTCCACAACTCCATTTTGTTCTGGAGTTCTTGGAAAAGAGAATCTGTGGAAAATGTTCAGTTCAGCACACAAATCAGAAAAAGCCTTGTTCTCAAATTCTCCCCCATGATCAGCCAAAATGGATTTAATTTTATATGAAAACCCATTAAGGTAGTGGTACAGAAATTCCTGAATTCTAAACAAATATCACTTTTGTGGGATAGAAAGATGACCCAAGTTTATCTAGTAAAATCATCAATGATGACAAACCCATATCTTTTACCACTAAGACTAAGAATTCTTGTTGGCCCAAAAAGGTCCATATGAAGTAATTCTAGTGGCTTAGAGGTGAGTACATCATTAAAAATTTTCAAAGATTTTCTGGTTTATTTTCCTTGAGCACATATCCCACAAAGTTGATTCTCTACATTGGGAAGAGATTCAGGAAGTCCTTTAACCATATTTAGACTTAAGAGTTTATTTATTGTGTTGAAACTTGCATGACCAAGTCTTTTGTGCCATGTC
The DNA here is from genome assembly GCA_014218235.1 of Colocasia esculenta. Classification (NCBI taxonomy): domain Eukaryota; kingdom Viridiplantae; phylum Streptophyta; class Magnoliopsida; order Alismatales; family Araceae; genus Colocasia; species Colocasia esculenta. Next base: position 118,439,446 of record CM024757.1, on the reverse strand, counting down.
CATGCAATTTTATTTTTATTTGCCACCAAACAAATGTTTTCGGTAAAGTTTTTATCAAGATTGATCATGTAGACATTGTTTTCTCTTTCACCAAAGAATTTTATTTTTTCAGTTGAAGAATCAATTATTTTGCAGAAATCAGATTCAAAAACAACCTTGTGACCTTTGTCACACAACTGGCTTATACTCAAAAGATTGTAGACTAAACCATCAACTAACAGAACATTTTTAATTGAGTTTGAGGAGGATTTACCAACCTTTCCAGATCCAATGATTTTCCCTTTATTTTTACCTCCAAATGTGATGAATCCTCCTTCCTTTTCAATCAGAACTGAAAATTTTGTTCTGTCTCCTGTCATGTGTCGTGAATACCCACTGTCAAGAAACCACACATTGGAGCTGGGTGCACGACCTTCCTGCATAAATTAGATCAGAGAAGAAAAGATTTTGGTACCCAAATATTGTTGGGACCATCAGTTTGTTTGAGCAAAAACAATAAGTCTTTTCTGATCCATATTTGAGTTGTTTTTTTGTTTTTGTTTTGTTTCAGAAATGATTTCCCATTTTTGACATTTTAACATTCTAATTTGAAATGAAAACACCAGTGTTCTTCCTTTCATAAGCATGGAAATTATGCATTTTGGCATGATTATTCATGTATGGAAATCCAAGCCAAGAATTCTGTTGATATCTTGGAAATTTTGGATAAAAAGATTGTGAATGGTACCAATGAGGATTATGATACCATTGATTCTAAGAATTGATCCAATTAGATTGATATGATATCTTGGATCTCCAATAATCATCATGAAAGTTTGTTTTTGTGTTTGTATAATTTTTCATATTTTTATTTGGATTTTTTTGAAACATCTTTTTCTTGTTTAGAAACGGGTAGGTCGACCTGTGTTGAGGTAGTATCGACTCAACAGCCACAGTTTTCAACTTGGGGTTATCTGGTGTCGACCTAACATCAATGTGTGTCGACCTATTTTGTTTCTTTTGATTGGAAACATTCTTTTCACTTTGGTTTTTGATTATTTCAAATGTTTTCTTTAACACTCATTTATTTTTGTTTTCTGGACTAGTGCTTTTGACAAATTTTATCAAAGGAATTTTTGAAAGTTTTTCTTTCTTTTCACCAGATTTATTCTTCAATGATTTTTCTGTGGTGAATCCTAGTCCATGTTTTTTCACATTCATTCTAAGTCCTAACAATGCATCAAGATTTTCTTTTCCATTTATAAATTTTTTTATCACTTGTTGCTTTTCACCCAACAACTTCTTAAGTTTATGAATTTCATCAATATCTTGTTGCTTTTCTTTTTATTACAATTCCATTCTTTCAGAAAGCTTTTCAAAATTATTGTTGGCCTTTTGAGATGCAATTTTAAATTCATCAATTTCATTCAGAAGGTCTTCCTTTTCTTCATTAAGTTCAGATATTTCATTTTCCAGTTCAGAAATTCTTCTATTTAAGGAAGTATCATGCATGAAATTTTCAATTTTCTTTTTCAGATGTTTATTTTCTTTTCTTATTTCAGAATATTTTTCAACCAACTCAGCATATGCATCTTACCAATCTTCAATAGTATATTGTTCAAAAGAAGAACTTACCTTTCCATCACTGCTGTTGGCCATAAAGCATAACTCCTCATTTACAGAACTTGAGGAGTTCTCTTCTTCATCTTCACTCTGGTCTTCATCCGACCAAGTTGCTATCATGGCTTTTGGCTTCTTCAATTTGTTGTTCTTCTTGTATTTGTCATTTTTCATCTCAGGACACTCACCCTTCATGTGTCTTGCCTTGTTGCACCTGTAGCAAATAATACCTTCATCAGTTTTTTGATTTCTACCAGCATTAAAATTTGAAGAAGAAGCATTCCTTTTACCAGAAGAATATTTTTTCTTTCCATTGAATTTTCCTCTTCTTGATTTTAAAAATTTTTTGAATTGTCTAGTCATGAGGGCAAGTTCATCCTCATTGGACTCAGACTTATCAGAACTTGATTTTTCTTGATTTTTCTCTTTGTTGCTTGATGAAGCCTTAAGTGCTACTGGTTTAGCCTTAAGCAAATGTTCTTCACTTCTTTTCAGATTTATTTCATAAGTCATTAAAGATCCTATGAGTTCATCCAAAGAAATTTTGGACAAATCCTTAGAATCTTCAATCACTGTAGCCGTTGTGTGCCAGATAGATGATAGAGAGCGCAGGATTTTTCTTACCAGATCAGCATCAGTGTATTCCTTACCTAGTGCCTTCAGTTCGTTGACAATTATCATAAACCTAGAAAACATTTCAGAGATTGATTCGTCAGATTTCATCATAAACAGTTCATATTCAGAGACAAGTATGATTGCTTTGGTTTCCCTAACTTGAGATGTTCCCTCATACATTAATTCAAGTTTATCCCACATTTCTTTAGCAGATTAACACATGGATATTCTTGAATATTCTTTAGGGTGGACAGCACACTGAAGCATATTCATGGCACTGTAATTAAGAGTAGATTTCCTAATCTACTCTCTAGTCCAATTCTCCTCATCTCCATGATTTTCATAAGGACCCACTTCAACTATCCTCCAGATTTCATAGTTTTGAGCCCTAAGAAAAACTTGCATGCGATTTTTCCAATAAGAGTAATCAGACCCATTAAAAAATGGTGGTCTATTAATGGAATGGCCCTCAGCTACAAATCCTCGAGAATCCATCAATCAAAATGAGATAGTGAAAGAGCAAGCAAACAATTCAAGCAATTAACACTGAGATCAAACAGAAGCAATCAAATCAGATCAGAAACAGATATTAACCCGCTCTGATACTAATTGTAGGATCAAATAGGTGGATGGATCAGATCTAGAAGGGGGGGTTGAATAGATCTAACACCAATTAATGCGGAAGCTTAAGCAATTCAAATTTACTTCGAATCAGAGATCAATTCAGACAAACAATTTACTGATCTGAAGTGTGGATGTGTAGATTATGTGTGAAGCAATTAAACACAGTGTGAAAGCGAAATCCTATGCAAGCATCTAGCACAGACAAGAAGATCAAACCATTGCACAAAGGATTTTTAGGTGGTTCAGAAATCACACCAGTGATTCCTACATCCACCCCTCACACAGTGAGGCTTCACTACTCAAAAGAGTACAACTCACACCGGAACACAACGACTCCAAACACCCTTGAGCTCGACGGCTCAAACACACAATCTGGAGCACAACGACTCCAAAAACTGAGCACAATGGCTCAAGCCACAACAGGAGCACAACGACTCCAAATTGAGCATGACGACTCAAACCATAAAAGGCTAGATCAAACACAAAAGAAATTAGATCCTCTAGCAATGATTTGATTCACAAACTCAATCGTACATAGAAATCTGCACAGAACATCATGCACAGATCTCACAGACAAAAGTGAGAATAACACTCCAAGAAATGAGTAAAATAGATGTAAATTGGATGTTCCTTGGTGAAGAGGTCTTTCAAAAGCTTGAATTGAAGAGCCTTGATGGAATTCGATGGAGATTCTCTTCAATTTGTGATACTCTGCTTTAATGGCATCTGAATTGCCAGAAATTCTTCTTCTGATGCTGCTCTTTAGTTGGATCTGCTCCCTTTCTCAGCACATCAAACTTCTCTCCAGAGCTTGGCCTTGATTCCCACGTCCTTCCTCTTGAAAGGATGGTCTGCAGCTTTTGAAGATAGAGCAAGATCTAGAAAAACCTCTTTTGCCGCCAAAAAACTTCTTTTGGAAATGGTATGGGCTTGGTTTCTCTTGGGGTACGAGTATCATGGGTATTTATAGCCCCATATGTCCATGAGATGCCTTGGGGTGCGTGGGTACAAAAATCTAGGTCAAATCCCTTGATTCCTAAGCAGCCACGTGTCTAGAAAAATTCTCGTTTTTGAGCTTCAGTCGAAGTGTGTCGACACACAGGTAGACTGTGTCGACACCACTAGCTACTGGCTTTAGAACTGGCTTCTGGGAGGGACAGTGAGTGTCGACACACAGGCAGACTGTGTCGACACACAGGCAGACTGTGTCGAAACCACTGGCAGACTGTGTCGACACACAGGCAGACTGTGTCGACACCACTGTGACAAAGTCATGTAAACCTGAAAATATGAAGTGTGAACCATTAACATAAGTCATTATCATCAATATATAAAATATTAACATGTCATTTAGTCATCATTTTAATATGTACAAAATATCATCATCAAAATCAATTTATGAGTGATGTCAAATAGTCATGATTAAAATTATCATTAAAAGGTTTCAAATACACACTCAACACAACAAGCATTAAAGGCCCAACCACTTTGCATCTATGTTCATCCTTTGGGGCTCATCACTATGCTTTCACTCCGTGCCACTTCTGTCTACTTCATAGACATTCTCTTCTTGGCACTACTTTCTTTTGTTTGATATATTTCCACCTTGGGTAGAAGGTGAAGACTTGTGTTTAGGTGTGTTGTTCCACCTCAGGTAGGTGAAGACCTGACCGTGCTGTAGTAGGTGTGGTGACCAACCAGAGGTCGGTATCTGGGGTGTTTTCTCCTTTGATGGAGAAGACCTGAGTGGCTCAGGGTGTTTGTTAAACCAATTGGATGTTGATATCCGGGGTTGTATTGCTTGGCTGGGGTTTTACTTGATTAGTGGAAATCTCAAGGTGCTTGCCCTTAAGGACTGGACGTAGGTGTTGAGTGGATCAACACCGAATCGAGATAAATAGCAGTGTTGTGCGTGCTTGTGTGCCTAATACGTTGCTTTTGTGTTTGCTAGCTTATTCCAGTCCGCTCGTTTAAAGCCTTACAAACTAACAAGGTTTATTTATGTTTTCTAACTATTTGATTAGTCATAGTCTATATCTTGTTAAAACAACAATTATAGTTAAAAAAAATACGATTAAGACCTGTTCACCCCCCTCTAGGTCCTTATAGCTTGGACAAGAAAATGGATAACACAATTAACATGTGAAATATCAAACAAGTAGTGCCATGAATTATCAGGTGGATATTACAAGTAACAAGTAACAAATCAAGTATAACAAGCAAGTAGTGTCTTGAACTGTCATGTCAAGTGTATTAAACAGGTAGTAGTGCCTAGAATCGCCAAATGAGTACCACATGTAACAAGTAACAAGCAAATAATGGTACTATGCTAAACATCTGATCATTGACTTCCCAACTGGTCATTTAGGAGCTCTCTCTATAACAAATCAGCCTTCATGCATTTCCACAATAATTTTCAAGTATGTAGCAAGAGGTTCGAGATCCTAACAAGTAGCAAGAGGTTCGAAACCTCAATAAGTATTTCACAAGCATTTACTCATTAAAAATCCTTGCACGCAAGCTATTTATCATCAAGAATTCTTCAATAGGAATCTTGGGTGAGTACAAAGGCTCAGAGTTCTAGGCAGTGAAAGAATGAATGAATAGTAAAGATTTCAATAATAATCAGTGGAATAAAGCAATAACTAATTATGAGAAATTACATATATTTAATGTAGCTGGAACTTGAATTGATCATAAATAATCAAGAGGGAAAACAAGTCATTAAAAGGAGTTTGGGATCGAGTATTTAAGAGAGTCTAAAAACAATCCTTCTCGAAAGTAAGCTTTGATTAGTAAGAAGGAAGCTCCAACTGACAAGGTGGAAACTTTGGCTTATAAGGAAAACTTCAACTAACAAGAAGTTAACTTCAACTCAAAAGGAGTACGTTAACTTTGACTCAAGAAGAAAAACATCAACTTCGACTTAGGAAGAAAACTTTGATTGATAAGAAATCAATTTCAACTTCAGAAGAAACTTCGACTAAAGAGAAGACAACTTCGATTGAAGAAGAAATTCGATTCATAAAGAACTTCAACTTATGAACAACTTCGACTCAAAACGAACTTCGGCTCACGAAGAACTTTGAACTCGTGAAGAACTTTGACATAAGGGGAAAACTTCGACTTATGAAGAAACTACAACTTCAACTTATGAAGAGAACTTCGGCTGGTGAAGGGAATTGCAACTGGCACTTCAACTTATGAAGACTCTGACTGATAAAGACTTTGATTGTCGAAGGGCACTTCGACTTATAACTTTGTATGTTCAAGAAAACTTCGACTGATGAAGACTTAGTCTGACAAATACTTTGACTGGCGACTTTGACTCATGAAAAAGACTTCGATTGATGAAGAAAACTTCAACTTGTAAAGCACTTCGACTAGTCAAAGGTAACTTCGACTTATGAAGAAAACTTCGATCGACAACTTTGACTGGTCAAAAGAATTTCGACTAGTAACTCTAACTGGTCAAGAGAGACTTTGATTGATGTAACTATACTTTGACTGTCATCCTAGAGCTTCAACTGATGGCCTAGAAACTTTAACTCATGAAGAATCTTCAACTTATGAAGAGCTAGACTGGTAACCTAGGACTTCAACTTCAATAATAACATTTCAACTTAACAAGAACAATTAATGACACCAGTGACTCCACATGTCCTCGGACATCAATGTACAAACATACCTGAGTAGCTTTCAGAGTAGCCGAGTAGTCTTTTGAGCAGTCGAATTTGCTTTCGAGCAGCTTGAGCAGCTCGAGTAGCCTTTAAAGCAGGTCGAACTACCTTTCGAGCGGCTCAAATAGCCACCAGGAAGGTCTATAACTTTTGTAGCAACCTGGATTTTTGGAAAATAAAAATTTAATAATTTATAAAAAAAATAAAAGTAATTAGGAAATCAAATAAAAGAAAATTAAATAAAACCCATTAAAGAAAAGAAGTAATGGGCTTTGTTAAATGGACCCATTAGAAATTAGTGGGCTAAAATAGAGAATCTTAAAAGGGGAATAATGGGAAATTACCTAAATAAAAAGAGAGTATTTAATGTATTAAAATAAGTGGTTTGAGTTGGATTTGGAATCCTAAACCTACCACAATTGCTTGGTCACGAAATCCCCTCTCTCTCAACCCAATTAGGAGATCTCTTGCCTAAAAAGGGGAGAGGAAAATAGAAAACTCAGAATTAAATGGGAATTAGACTTAAACTAGGAAATGGAATTAGGGGGAGCTTAAATACTTCTCTAAAACCCTCATGGCCGGCCCTAGCTCGTGCCAAGAGGTTGTTGGACTAGAAGGAGAAGCCAAGAGGAGGAGAAATCGTGGAGAGGAAGATCTATCAAAGCTTCTTCCCGAGTTCTTCATCTTCAAACCCTAGAAGAGGAAAAGCGTGAAAGGTAGGCATTCTCACGAGCATAAACTATGAAAATTTATCTGTAGGATGTTTCGTCCATCAGGAACAAAAGCCCTTTAGTTTCATAATTTTCCATTGAGCATATCTTTTGTTCTCGAATTTCGAAGTTCTGCAACTAGATTGACCCCGAACCCTCTTCATATACTAAACCACATGCCATGAAATTTTTATTGAAGATTCTGATGGATGTTAGGTTTCTTTTGCCCTTGAAAGCCCTAATTTCCATCCATCCTATCATGCAAATTAATTAGTTGATCCCAACTCTACATTGTTCTAGGTTCATCAAGAATACTCCTTATTAAACCATGTTGAAACCTCCGATGCTTTCAGATTCTGATTTACTGGAAGTACCCATGCATGTCTGGATCTGTTTAAAACTGGTTTCATGATTTTTTATGCACTGTACAATTTGTTCTTAGTTTTAGAACAATCCTGTGTCAAAATAGGTAAAGTCTAGTCCGCAATCCAATGCTCTATCCTTTCCCTGTCGGACTCTGGCACATACCCTGTGAACACGATGGCCCGATAGGCCGCGTTCACAAGGCCGTCGCGACAGTGCTTCAGTCATGATCTGATAGCGACAGACCTGTCGTCGCGATCTGCTGCCCGGTCTGCCAGAACCTGTCGCGACCCTCGCATGACCTCGTCGCGATCCGAGCGCCTGTCCTGCCCGACCTATCGCGATCTATACCGCACCCTGTCGCGACCTGTTCTGTCTGTAACGACCCTCTTTATATCGATACAGTTATACCAACCCACGTCAATATAGAAAGCGTCGCCACAGTGGGACATTTACCCAACACATACAATAAGTTGAGATGTACACAAATATAAACACATACAGCGGAAATAAAGAACTAAATAAAAGATCTTATTCCATCATCCACATTTATCCACAGTCTATATAGTACAAGAAGGAACTAAACATTTCACAACTGAAAATTTAAAGTAAATTACATTGTCCACAACTGAATTACATCAAGTTCTTTATTACATACTATGAAAGAAAAGTACAAAATGCTGAAATCTCCACAAAGGTGCTACTCCTCGCGCTCGGAGTCACTCCTAATTGTCTCCTCCAAAGAAGTAGAGATATCTGCACCTGTACGCCGAAGCAAGAGTGAGTCCAAAGACTCAGCAAGCAAATCCACACACATAATACATACACACATCATATAGACATTTTACTTTTAAGTCAGGTCACGATTTTATGTAACATGGATTTAACAATCTTTTTTTTTAATCTAAACATGTTATTCAACTACCTTTGATATAGGCCACATGCTTTATATATTTACATTTAGAATTAAATTACCTAACACATGCTTTCTACACATACTTTATCATTCTAATTGCAAGCACTTTTCATCATGTTTATGTCATGATACAATAACCATATAAGCATGGAATTTACACATAGTGAAAGAGATGATCCTACCATGGATTTTATATACAACTTCACATTCATAACGCATTTATAAACATAAATAGCTTGCTATTTTTTTTACATGGGTATAACACATTTAATAGTCTGATTCACAATTTCACATATTATCATATTAATTCACATTTTTACACATGCCCATTTCACATATAAACAAAATCACATTATCTCATTTTATGCCATGACACATAGTCCAAACCACCTCTAGAAGGACATACATACTTGTCACATCACACACATATATCTTATCACTTAGGCAATCAAGTGATAGATGTAACGCCCCAGAAATTTAAAATATTAAGAAAATAGAAGTAATTTGGTTAAAATACCTTAGAGTTATTAATAAATTGTGATAATTGGATGGTAGACTTAATTAGTGGTAATGAACATTATCCCAGTGTTGTACCTCGAAGTGTGTGCCTCCACAGTGCGATACTGGAAAACGACATCGAAATAAAAATCCGAGAATATCATAATTTCCAAAAAAATGTGGAGAAATTAAATATACAATTATCTGAATTTTTCGACGTACGGATTTCAGGGTACAGTCGACGCGACGATTTTTCGGGTGATTTTTCACCTAGTATAAAATAAAATCTAAAAACTAATTAAAAATCACCATAATTAGTAAAACTATCATATTAGCCTATGGTCAAAATTTCATGGCAGTCAGATATGGTTTGGGTAGGTTTCTTTAAGGAACAAGTGGCCAGTTGAATTATGGCTTAATTACGGGATGGAATTTTTGGGAAATTCCAGTGGAGTACGTGTAAGGCTCCTAAAGAGCCATTACATCAGGGATAGGCCATCATTACGGTTACTTATGTGTAACCAAAGGGTAAGTTGCATGTGATACGTGTTAAGGTAAGAATCAAAGGATTCTTACCATGACACATGGGCAACCAATGTGTCTCTGCATGAGAAGGTGATGAGGGTTATAAAAGCCAACCATCTCCCTTCATACGCACCTCTCTCCACTCCTGCTCCTGTTGCCTTTCCTGCTGGCATCTGCTAGATCTTCTTCCCATTCTTGTATCCTCTCTCAATTCTGGTTCCTAGTGTCTAGCTACTGCTGCAATTACTTCGGTTTGTTCATGCTGCAATTATAGCTACTGCTATCTTGGAGTCAACCTCCTATTGGAGCTACTGTCATTACTAGCAAGTTATCTACGTTGGAAAGAAGTTTCTTTCACTGGGTTAGGCTCTTTAATCAAGAATCAAGTGGAAGTTCTCCTGCTTAGCAAGGTAGGATTCATCTCCTTTTCCTTAATCCTGTTCTCCACACATGATAAATAACTCGTGTTGAGTAGCCAAGTTGATATATCTATAATCCTACTAGTTTTCATCTAGTTTTGATGAATATTCTTACATTAGGGAGGAAAAGATACTTGTTTTACTTCCCGATCATCTCTTCTTCTTCTTCTTCCACCCTTGATCCTTGTATATGTTATAGAAGTTTGATAGAAGTCACAATACCATTAGAACTTGTGACTAACTTCTGTTCAGATGTTTGGTCCTTCATGCCTTGATTTAAATCCATGGAACACTTTGAGTTTTAGTATTTATCTTGAAGGTTCTCATCCTTTCCTTGAACTTCTATTCTCTAGTCATGTTGAAAGAATTTAGCCTCATACGAGATTGCCTTGGAGCCGGCTAAACAGTCTCGGTTAAGCTTGTATACGAGATTGTAACCTCAAATTCTTTTGTTTGATCCCTCCAATTATCTTTGAAATCATATAGTTATCAAGGGGCATCTTCATTCCCATTACAATTTAAGTAAGTTTCTAACCTCTTATACCACCCATAATCCATGTTTATGCTATAGAGTTTTGCTAGAAATTTCGATATCTTAGAACATTGTGATTCTTCCCATTTAGACGTTTGTACCTCAAGCTTTGATTTGGAACATTAAATATCTTGTGTTTTAGTGTCCATCTTGTAAGAATCTCCCAATAATCCATTGCTATCAAGACCACACTTCCAACACCATACTATGTTTAGTTTCAAGCAAGTCAAGTTTGAATTGCAAACCTCTTCTTTCATCTTGTTTGTTCGGTTTATAAACCACTGTGAAAACTCTATTTAGACTCTTCCATTTGATACCAATCATGTCTTGAATTATAAGATCTATAATTAGGGTGCTTAGAATGGATTTAAACAGATTTACGGAAGTTCTGCAGCTTCCTGTCGACAGCCAGCCCAAAAGCTGTCGACAGGCGCATGCTATCCAGAACCCAGATAACTGGGTCTGTGTGTAGCTGTCGACAGGCCCCCTGGTTGCTGTCGACAGATACACACAGTCCAGCAAACCTGAGTTCTGTCTGTAGCCATCTGTCGACAACCCCTTCTCACCTGTCGACAGCTATTGCCCTGCCTTGGATTTCAGCACTTTTTATGTGCAAATCCTTGCTTAAACTTCACCCTATTAGACTACCAAGTTACCCTCATATTTACTTTGATATTTACTGTCATTCTACTATAAAGATCACCCACTTTGGATACCTTACTCATTATTGAATTATCCTTGAAACCGTCAACTCCGAATGGTACTCCGTTGAGTCCATTCTCCTGTATTCGACAACTAAGTTTATATTACTTGATGACTTGAGAGTTCAAAGGCTTGAACACCTTGTGAGATATGATAAACTTATGATGATGACATTTATTGGGTCCTTGGACCCCACCTAACTGATATGCCTGTGCAAATAGGGCTGGTCCAGTCCTGGGAGGAGCACCCGAATTCATTACGGGCCGTACGGGAGTGATAAGGATACCGGGATGTTTGGCATTGCATCACTATTTCCTGATTATGGTCATCATACTTCCTGTATTGTGTGAACTGATATATGAACCAATTCTTGAGCTATATACTTGAGCATGACCTGAGTTTTACTATCACTGTATCAAGCTACTATTCTGAGATCTGGTATTGCCTTTTTGATATCCGTTCTATCCTTGTCTTAGAAGGATAAGGACACCAAGATGTTTGACATTGCATCACTATCTCCTGATTATGATCATCCTATTACCTGTCCTGTGTGAATATTTATATGACTCCGAACCTGAGCCTTAATATGAATTTCTGAGTATGCCTATGTTTTCATACTACTGTTATACATTCACTGACATGTTATCTTGGTTATCTGACCCTGTTCTTGATACCATTCATGTTCTTACCTAAATTATCATGTGTTCCTGATCCTTTGATTTAAGGATTTGAATTCTACTGGGCTAGTTAGCTCACCCATCCTTCCCTTTTCAGGTAATCAAGATGAGGGAAGTATAAAATGGGCTGTGTGCAGAGTGGACACCGATGACGAATCAACCAACCATTTACTGCTTTAGTTGCGTACTTGTAAAATGTTATGAGTAGTAGCTACTCATCCTTACTCCTCACTTAGTGTGTAATGAGGAGCTTTATGTAATAAGACTTCCGCAGACTGCGTTATAATGAATAAACGTTAATGTTATTACTTTGTGCCTGTTTTCTGTCATTTCCCAATAAATAGTCTTTTATTAGGACGTGACAGATAAATTTTGTATCAGAGCCTTAGGTCGATAAACCTAGGGATAACCTGTGAGGATGGGTAGAAAGCCTGAGGTTAAGCTAGATAAGTATAGTTGGATATAGATTGTATTGAGTATGAAATGAAAATTTAGAGGATTCCTTCTTTCTTTCATTCTTGCTTCTTATTCCTACACAAGAACTTCATAATTAAAGTGTTTACCATGTATACACACTTGAAACAACCATAGATGTGTTGTTCTATTTCTTGTAACCATGCTTTAGTTAAAGTTTATGTTATGACTCAAGCATACTATGAAACTCATCCTATTAGAAGCAAGAAAATGTTGTCAATCATGTAAAGATTCATAGGAACACTTGGTAGAATTTTCTATGGTAGTTTTTCAAGATTCCTGGAAGTTTAGATCACACCTGTCGACAGCCAGCATTTACCTGTCGACAGGTAACATGCTTCCAGAACCCAGAAATGCAGAACTGACAGTAACTGTCGACAGCCACTCCCTTGTTGTCGACAGATACCCTCAGAACCAGAAAAACCTTACTCTGTCTGTTGCTATCTGTCGACAGCCACTTCCAAGCTGTCGACAGACACCAGTCTGTGATGAACTGGTCCTTCTTCAGTCAGTTAGAAGAGTCAAAATGCACTCTGTAGAACTGAAACTCATACCTTATTTACATTCCATTGTTATAATTTGATGTTTCATTTACTTAAGATATTACATGTAAATAAGGAAGTACCCCCCATTTGAATCCAATAAAAATATCAGAAAAATCATATCTCTTACCAATAAAAAGTCAACTCTTCCACCGAAGAAGAAAAACGTAATTTTTGCGATTCTATCAAAATAGCGTCTTTCTAATTTCTCACAATTTGGCCTACCTAAAAATTTCATAATTTAAGTAAACCTAGTAGAATGATAAAAATTCAAGGTCCCGTGAAAAATGATAAACACACATGACTTCTCCAATGGAGCCCTCTCCTACTGAAGGAAAAATCAAACCTGTTCATCCCTTAATTTACGTCACAATGACTTTTATATGTTATTATATCCAACTCTAAACAAGAATTAGTAAATGAATGATTCAATCGATCATATAGATTTCATGACTATCCTCGTGATTTATTCTTCCGTTAACTTTCCAATTTTCTTGGATTTTAAATTATTATACCACTGAGATAGATTATTTAATCATTATCTACATCCATTCCTTACTAAACCAAGTAAGACTCTTTAATAATTTAAATGTGTTTAACACTCACATAATTGATGAATCAAAATTTCAAGATTGTTTTAAATCTCACGAAGCTTATGGACAAGTAGTGATGTAAAATGTTATATATCCTCTAACTAGATAATGGAACTAGGGTGTTGTGAATCTAAAGCCTGTGCATGATGAAATTTACATGGTTTGATTATAGAAATTGATGTATGCCTTATTGAATATCTCAGATACTCTTCCAAGTTATCTATGGACGGAAGTGACATTAACTGGAAGAAGATGGAAAATTCAATGCATGACTTGACTCGAGTAATGAAAACAGTAGCCAAGAACAATAGTCATACTGGAACAAGTTTATTTAAGGATTTTCGAAGCCTGGACCCTCCGAGATTTGCAGGAAGTACGGATCCGGATGAAGCTGAGAACTGGTTGAAGGATATTGAGCTAATTTTTAAGATAATGAAATGTACAGAAGAAGAAAAAGTTTGTTTGACAACATTTCAGTTAGATCGGGATGCCCGAGCGTGGTGGGAAACTGTAGAGGAACCTTGGCGGATTCAACACAAGTTAGTTGGGAGGAATTCGTAGAATTATTTAATGACCAGTACTTTTCTGAAGTAATTCAAGAAAGGAAGGCGAATGAGTTTGCCAATTTAAAGCAACTAAGGATGTCGGTATCGGAATATGAGGCACAATTTGCCCGATTGTCAAAGTATGCTCCGCATCTTATAGCTACAGAGAAATTAAAAGCCAAGAGGTTTATGAATGACTACGTCCCCAATTTATTATGCAGCTAACCCCTCATCTGATCACTACCTACTCAGAAATGGTTAAGAGAGCTTTAGCATTAGAGGCTGCAAATGACACTGTGGAAAAGATTAGAGGAAATCTGGAGAAGGATCTTCTGATCATAAGAGGAAGTTTGAGTCGGGAAATACCCCAAAAGTTCAACAAACAAATAAGAAAGCAGGAAAAGCTTCTAATGGAAACAAGGGGGTATGTCAGCATTGCCATCTCAGTGGGCATAAGGCTGAGGACTGTTGGCGTAGGTTGGGTGCTTGTCTCCGTTGTGGGAGTACTCAACATCGAATTCCGGATTGTCCGATGCCCAAGAATGCACCAAAGAATCAGAATTCCCGAGGAAAGCAAGGAAGACTAAATGCCATTCAGGATGTGGAACCTGAATCTCCGCAGGAAGGCGGACTGATAGAAGGTACATTGCTAGTAAACTCAAAGCCTGCGTATGTGTTGTTTGATTCAGGAGCTACGCATTCTTTTATTAGTTATGAGTTTGCTATATCTTTAGAAGTAAAATCAAAACTACTGTCTACACAACTTGAGGTAACAATTCCTTTGAGTGGGGATAGGAAACTTAAGTAATATTACCCTGCTAGTCAGATTTCAGTTAAAGGACAAAATTTACCCGGTGATTTGATATGCTTAGACAGGTGGGATTATGACGTAAACCTTGGGGTTGATTGGCTATCTAGATATCATGTAAACTTGGATTGCCTATTAAGTCAAGTAATCTTTCTGAAAAAGAAGCTATCTCCATAACTTTTGATAAACCCTGTACCAGAAATATACCTATAAATTCAGCAGTCAAAACTTATAAACTGGTGCAAAAAGGATGTTAAGGATATTTGGCTCCTGTGACCATGATAAGATAGAACATTATTGGGTTGGATGATATACTGATCTACTCTAAAAGTATGGAAGAACATGAAACACATTTACGGGTTACTTTGCAATTACTACGAGATCACAAGCTATATGCGAAGTTTAGTAAATGTGAGTTTTGGCTAAAGCAAGTAATGTACTTAGGACATGTTATCTCCAGTAAGGGATTGTCAATAGATTCCTCAAAGATTGTAACTATATAGAAATGGGAGATGGAAGATGTAATCAAGAACCCGTATCCAAAATTATTTCCAGGTGAGTAAACATACTCTCGTTTTATTAAATTTGGAGGACCAAATTTTTTTTAGTAGGGGAGAGTTGTAACGCCCCAGAAATTTAAAATATTAAGAAAATAGAAGTAATTTGGTTAAAATACCTTAGGGTTATTAATAAATTGTGATAATTGGATGATAGACTTAATTAGTGGTAATGAACATTATCCCAGTGTCGTACCTCGAAGTGTGTGCCTCCACAGTGCGATACTGGAAAACGACATCGAAATAAAAATCCGAGAATATCATAATTTCCAAAAAATGTGGAGAAATTAAATATGCAATTATCTGAATTTTTCGACGTACGGATTTCAGGGTACAGTCGACGCGACCATTTTTCGGGTGATTTTTCACCTAGTATAAAATAAAATCTAAAAATTAATTAAAAATCACCACAATTAGTAAAACTATCATATTAGTCTATGGTCAAAATTTCATGGCAATCAGATATGGTTTGGGTAGGTTTCTTTAAGGAACAAGTGGCCAGTTGAATTATGGCTTAATTACGGGATGGAATTTTGGGAAATTCTAGTGGAGTACGTGTAAGGCTCCTAAAGAGCCATTACATCAGGGATAGGCCATCATTACGGTTACTTATGTGTAACCAAAGGGTAAGTTGCATGTGATACGTGTTAAGGTAAGAATCAAAGGATTCTTACCATGACACATGGGCAACCAATGTGTCTCTGCATGAGAAGGTGATGAGGGTTATAAAAGCCAACCATCTCCCTTCATACGCACCTTTCTCCACTCCTGCTCCTGTTGCCTTTCCTGCTGGCATCTTCTAGATCTTCTTCCCATTCTTGTATCCTCTCTCAATTCTGGTTCCTAGTGTCTAGCTACTGTTGCAACTACTTCGGTTTGTTCATGCTGCAATTATAGCTACTGCTATCTTGGAGTCAACCTTCTATTGGAGCTACTGTCATTGCTAGCAAGTTATCTACGTTGGAAAGAAGTTTCTTTCACTGGGTTAGGCTCTTTAATCAAGAATCAAGTGGAAGTTCTCCTGCTTAGCAAGGTAGGATTCATCTCCTTTTCCTTAATCCTGTTCTCCACACATGATAAATAACTCGTGTTGAGTAGCCAAGTTGATATATCTATAATCCTACTAGTTTTTATCTAGTTTTGATGAATATTCTTATGTTAGGGAGGAAAAGATACTTGTTTTACTTCCAGATCATCTCTTCTTCTTCTTCGTCCACCCTTGATCCTTGTATATGTTATAGAAGTTTGATAGAAGTCACAATACTATTAGAACTTGTGACTAACTTCTGTTCAGATGTTTGGTCCTTCATGCCTTGATTTAAATCCATGGAACACTTTGAGTTTTAGTATTTATCTTGAAGGTTCTCATCCTTTCCTTGAACTTCTATTCTCTAGTCATGTTGAAAGAATTTAGCCTCATACGAGATTGCCTTGGAGCCGGCTAAACAGTCTCGGTTAAGCTTGTATACGAGATTGTAACCTCAAATTCTTTTGTTTGATCCCTCCAATTATCTTTGAAATCATATAGTTATCAAGGGGCATCTTCATTCCCATTACAATTTAAGTAAGTTTCTAACCTCTTATACCACCCATAATCCATGTTTATGCTATAGAGTTTTGCTAGAAATTTCGATATCTTAGAACATTGTGATTCTTCCCATTTAGACGTTTGTACCTCAAGCTTTGATTTGGAACATTAAATATCTTGTGTTTTAGTGTCCATATTGTAAGAATCTCCCAATAATCCATTGCTATCAAGACCACACTTCCAACACCATACTATGTTTAGTATCAAGCAAGTCAAGTTTGAATTGCAAACCTCTTCTTTCATCTTGTTTGTTCGGTTTATAAACCACTGTGAAAACTCTATTTAGACTCTTCCATTTGATACCAATCATGTCTTGAATTATAAGATCTATAATTAGGGTGCTTAGAATGGATTTAAACAGATTTACGGAAGTTCTGCAGCTTCCTGTCGACAGCCAGCCCAAAAGCTGTCGACAGGCGCATGCTATCCAGAACCCAGATAACTGGGTCTGTGTGTAGCTGTCGACAGGCCCCCTGGTTGCTGTCGACAGATACACACAGTCCAGCAAACCTGAGTTCTGTCTGTAGCCATCTGTCGACAACCCCTTCTCACCTGTCGACAGCTATTGCCCTGCCTTGGATTTCAGCACTTTTTCATGTGCAAATCCTTGCTTAAACTTCACCCTATTAGACTACCAAGTTACCCTCATATTTACTTTGATATTTACTGTCATTCTACTATAAAGATCACCCACTTTGGATACCTTACTCATTATTGAATTATCCTTGAAACCGTCAACTCCGAATGGTACTCCGTTGAGTCCATTCTCCTGTATTCGACAACTAAGTTTATATTACTTGATGACTTGA
Organism: Colocasia esculenta; assembly: GCA_014218235.1. Lineage (NCBI taxonomy): Eukaryota > Viridiplantae > Streptophyta > Magnoliopsida > Alismatales > Araceae > Colocasia > Colocasia esculenta. The sequence goes on along the minus strand of CM024757.1, from coordinate 118,421,670 downwards.
GAGTTCAAAGGCTTGAACACCTTGTGAGATATGATAAACTTATGATGATGACATTTATTGGGTCCTTGGACCCCACCTAACTGATATGCCTGTGCAAATAGGGCTGGTCCAGTCCTGGGAGGAGCACCTGAATTCATTACGGGCCGTACGGGAGTGATAAGGATACCGGGATGTTTGGCATTGCATCACTATTTCCTGATTATGGTCATCATACTTCCTGTATTGTGTGAGCTGATATATGAACCAATTCTTGAGCTATATACTTGAGCATGACCTGAGTTTTACTATCACTGTATCAAGCTACTATTCTGAGATCTGGTATTGCCTTTTTGATATCCATTCTATCCTTGTCTTAGAAGGATAAGGACACCAAGATGTTTGACATTACATCACTATCTCCTGATTATGATCATCCTATTACCTGTCCTGTGTGAATATTTATATGACTCCGAACCTGAGCCTTAATATGAATTTCTGAGTATGCCTATGTTTTCATACTACTGTTATACATTCACTGACATGTTATCTTGGTTATCTGACCCTGTTCTTGATACCATTCATGTTCTTACCTAAATTATCATGTGTTCCTGATCGTTTAATTTAAGGATTTGAATTCTACTGGGCTAGTTAGCTCACCCATCCTTCCCTTTTCAGGTAATCAAGATGAGGGAGAAGTATAAAATGGGCTGTGTGCAGAGTGGACACCGATGACGAATCAACCAACCATTTACTGCTTTAGTTGCGTACTTGTAAAATGTTATGAGTAGTAGCTACTCATCCTTACTCCTCACTTAGTGTGTAATGAGGAGCTTTATGTAATAAGACTTCCGCAGACTGCATTATAATGAATAAACGTTAATGTTATTACTTTGTGCCTGTTTTCTTTCATTTCCCAATAAATAGTCTTTTATTAGGACGTGACAATAGATCTTAATTACTGCGCAGAACCGGGAGAAGCACTCTCCACCCTAACCAGCGGTACTTGTCCACCTCTAGGATTTTATCCCAATGCCCATGGGACATCACACACATATGAACCTTCCTGTAGGGACTTTACTACGGTACAGTTCCACAGCCCTCTAAGGTAGCAGTGTCACCCATTGGCACGTTTACATAATTTCCATTTTTTAAAACACACACGATTTCACACTGTTTAACACATAATTCCATATTCACAATTATACACACGGTTTCGGTTCCCTATCACGATATTACTGTTAACAATATTTAATCAACCGTAGATTAACATAAAGCATGCTGAAACTATTTAGTTAATCTATAATTACAATGAACATGCTTTAATTAGTCATTTCTTCATGAAATGAACAAATTATTACTTACTATTGTCCAATCCACATGAAATTTTTATCAGAGATTGTTTATGGGTTGGACATCATGCTTACAGAATTTCACATTTTTCTGAGCTATACACGATTTATAGCATTTAAAACAGTGATTCTACATGTTTACTCATAACTCGATTGTTCATGAAATCACAGTATTGTAATCATTTTTAATAGTTCAAGACCTGTATTTACAGTTATAACATCACATGAAATTTTCAGGAATTTAGGTTGCATCGTACAGTTTATTGAAGAATCAAAACTAATTATGCATATTCACTATCTTACAGTTCATAAATCATAATTAATTATACAGATATCAAAAAAATCCCAAATTTTCGTGATCTGGACTGACATCTATAAACATCTTACAGAAATTCTATGGTACTCAATTTCCACATGGATCATGTAAACAGCAAATTTACAAGATATAAAACATGTCTAACATGCATTTCAGGAATTTTTATAAATAATACAATTAACAAAAATTTACAGAAATTACACAACATGATTCACTACATATATTACATAACATATAAAAGTTACAGTATATCCTCATACGCAGAAATCTGAAAAATAAATCATAAAGGTGAGAACAGTGCACTGTTCTTGCCTGAAGAACTAAACGGCAAGGGGTGGCCGTCTACCATGTTAACGGCAACAAAGGCCGCCGCCAACTTCAGATATTAACAGCAGTAAAGATTGTCGTTAAGTTCCTGTCTGTAGAAAACAGACAGAACTCACAAAACACCGGAGAAAGGGGGGTTCCAGGACACGATTAAAATCTGTAAAAATGCCTAGGACCTACTAGACACATGAATGGACCATGGGTATGGGTTACTTGCCTTTATAAAATTCCTCAATCGATGATTAGGTTCGAAGAAGCCCTCCTCGGCCTGAGCCAAAGAGCCTTCAAAACTCCCTCGATCCGAGTTTTGTGTTGATGCAGAGCTCAAATAGGTGTCGTAGAAGTCTTCTCCAATGTTTAGACTCTCCTCCAGTCGTTGTAGAACGTCGGATGAAGCCTCCAGTCGCCGGATTTCAGAGCTCAAAGATTGGGGTTTCGCACAGAGAACTAGGGTTTTGACTCAAGAGCCAAAAGGGTTAGATCTGGCCGGAGATGGGGTGTTTTATAGAGCTAGGGTCAGAGACATAATTGGGTAAGGCTGGGTTACTGTTGGAGAACGGTTACCATAACAAGGGGCGAAAATCTCGAGGGCGTTTCTGGATCTGAAGATGCAACAGATCTGGGAGGTTAACGTCAACATCACAGGCCGCCAATTCTGAGTTGGCGTCCATCAATGTGGCCGCTGACTCATAATCGACGTCAACTCATGTTGACGCCAACAGGTCGTCAAGACAGAACTTAAAGTACAGAAAACCTTATACATATACATATACCATACAACTATACATGTAATTTACAATGCATACCTTAAGTAATACTTGGTCATGCAATGTAATTGAATAAATAATGTGCACAATACAAATATACATTGTATATACATATATACATAAGCAATCACCCAAAGATGAAAAATCAACGGCCTTACACTGTCCCTGTCGCGACCCTTACAAGGGTTCATCGCGATCTCAGGATTTTTGCATGAAAAACTCACATTTTTGCAAGTCTTGTTGTTCTGCAGTAATCCCAGGTCTTGTTAACTATCTTAATTGCAGAAAAACGAAGCTGTACATATTGAATGTATTCTAATTAATAAAAGTTAATCACATGACCTTTTCATGTCTATGATTTCTTGTCACATATGCACACACTTTGAACCATCCAAATATGGCTTAATTGGTATGAACATGTTACATAATATATCTGGTAATTTATGCAATTAAATTACCTTATTTATAAATGAACTTGTTTTTGATCCTCGCGTTGTTTTGGAACACCGATCTCGACGCTCCACTGTTCTAGAATTCTTCTAGAACGTCGGGCACTTGTTTCTATGTTTACACTCTCTCTTGACTTGGACGAACTCTCCGTCGGATACTCCTTTCGCCGGACTAGTGAGTCTTTGTTCAAGGCCTCCGTAAGTCTCCTCTATCCATGGATTCCCACATGGCCGACGAGCGGGTTGTACCCTAACACCTATGAACCCTTTAGGGATCAATACGATTCAAACGACTATTAGAAGTTCGCTCTTATCTTGAATCACGCCGGACCTCTGGACATGTGCTTAACATGGCCAGTGGTAGAGTCGTGAGTTCCACCTGACTGCCAACACCACGTGCATGCGTTGTGCTACTGTTACTATCGTCTGTTTACTCGACGTGTTATGTACAATGTCCACTAGCTCTCATCTATGCTCTACTCGCTCATCTTTTCACGTTCACTCTGTTATCTCGTCTATTCATCTAGTACTCTCATCTATTTCTTGGTACTCTATATTGGCCATTGACTGATTGTCTAAAGATAAACAATATAACCAATGTCTGGCAATATATAAAGGGCCCAATCTGGTCCTGGGATGTGCGCCCAAAAGTGCTAGTGCCCATGGGAGTTAAATGATCAGAGTGTTTGGCATTACACTCGAGTGCTATTTATCTCGACTATCTAAATGACAATAAAAAAGTGCTATGTTCTCTCGTTGTCTATTGACAAAAGTGCTATACTATACTCGTTGTACTATTGCTATACTTTGTGCTATTTGTGCTATGGCCATCTTGCTATTTGTGCTATACTTGACTCTCGTGCTATATTTGAAAAGTTGTGCTATTTTGTTCACGTGTTATCCTGCTATCTTTTACTTGACTCTCTCACCCTATCATTAGTTACTCTGCCTTTTAAAATAGTAATCATTTAAAGCCTGCTTGATTATTGAGATTTAAGTCCTACTGGGCGTTATCGCTCACCCTGCATTATTTGTCGTTGTGTTCTCAGGTGAAACTGAGGATGACACATACACTCAAGAGGACGGGAATGACTAGGAGTGACGTCATGAGTACCCTAGTGTCCTAGCATTATGTTTCGAGTTGTAGTTTAGTCTTTTACTTTTCTTTCAATGTAATTGGGCCCTATAGAACGGCTCTGATATTAGTGGTTGTAACTAGACACTTGGAAAGTTATTAATGAGAATAATTTACTTTAGTACTATTCATTGTGCAATGGTTTGATGTCTAGTACTCGCTCTATACCCGTTTACTTGCAACTGCCTCACGTTCCGATATTTCGCGTCGGGGCATGACAGTTTTGTGGTATCAGAGCCTAGGTTATTCTTAAGTATAGGATGATCTAGGTTAACCTGCCTCGACTAGAGTCAATTATCCTACCTATGTGAGTTGTGGTTAGAGCCAAGGGTAACTAGCTAAAATGAACTCACATACGCACGAATTAAATTTCACGTCAATATCATGATAATAAGTTATTTTGTAGGAACTAAGCAACAAAGATGACTGTTGAACATGCTCAAATGAGGGGCATGCAACAAACCATTCAAGAACTGACGCGCGCGATTGTGCAAGGTACCCAAGGAGGTGGCAATCGTGGTGCAGACGACCTGCATCGCAACTTCAGGAGTCTGAACCCACCTAGGTTCAGTGGATCCATGGATCCAGATGAAGCTGAGCACTAGCTCAAAGAGACAGAAAGAATTTTCCGCGTCATGCAATGTGCAGCGGGGGATAAGCTGCTACTAGCCACGTTCCAACTTGAAAAGGATGCCCGCGCTTGGTGGGAGTCTGTTGAAGCGACCAGAGCTAATGGTTAGTTCACCTGGACCGAGTTCAAGGAAGCTTTTAATTCCAAATACTTCTCGGAGCGTGTCCAAGAAAGGAAGGCTGCAGAATTCGCTGCTTGAAACAACGAAGCTCGACTGTGACCGAGTATGAAGCCCAGTTTTCAAGACTGGCATGATATGCTGAACACCTAGTTAACACGGAGAGAATGAAGGCTAAGCGCTTCCTCAACGGCCTTAAGCCTCAGTACATTACTCAACTGGCACCTCTCGACATCCAGACCTACGCCGAGATGGTGAAAAAGGCTCAACTACTGGAAGATGCTACGGACTTCACCGACCGTATCAAAGGGAAGTTCGTGAAAAAGGAAATGACCTCAGGTCAGTCATCTGCTAAGCTGAACAATGGCAAGAAGCGTCCCTTCAACATCACAGAGGGACCTAACCAAGAAAGGAAATCGAAAGTCTTCGTACCCAACGCTCCAGCCAACAGCAACTGCAAGCGTTGTGACAAGCCAGGTCACATTGCTGACGAATGCTGGAGGAAAGTCGGCGCATGCCTGCGCTGCGGAAGTTGCGAGCACCACATCCCCGAGTGCCTGCTGCTGAAAGAACATGAGAGGCGCCCTAATGCGCCTAAGAAACAGGGCCGACTGCAAGCCCTGCATGATGAGGAAACCGCTACGGACGGTGGCATGGTAGAAGGTACTCTACAAGTTTTCTCCTTATCAGCATTTGTCTTATTTGATACTGGAGCAACTCATTCCTTTATATCTCAAAACTTTTCTGATACCCTGACTGCAAAACCTATATCCATGGGTTGTGAGTTCTCTATCACTACGCCACTAGGAGAAAAGGAGAAATTGAACAAATACTTTCCCTCTGCCGATGTAATGATCGGAGACCATAACTTAAAAGCCGACCTGGTGTGTATGCCCATGAACGGCTATGATGTAATTTTGGGAGCCGACTGGTTGTCCACTTATGGGGCAAGTGTCGATTGTAAGAAAGGGAAGGTTATCTTTAGTGACTTTTCTAAATTGGCATTCTCTGGGATTAGACATAAGAGACAGATGTCTCTAATCTCTGCCATAAAAGCTCACAACATGATAAGAAAAGGTTGCATTGCTTTACTAGCAGTCGTAGTTATTGAAAAGAAAGGTTCTAAGATAGAAGACATCCACATAGTCCAGGATTATCCCGATGTGTTTCCTAAAGATCTGCCAAGGATTCCCCGGAATGTGATGTCAACTTCGCCATAGAGTTGATCCCTGAAGCTGCCCCGGTATCGCGTCAACCATACCGGATGTCACCTGCCGAGCTCAAGGAGTTGAAGATGCAGCTAATGGAGCTACTAGAGAAGGGGTTCATCAGACCGAGTACTTCCCCATGGGGAGCACCTGTGCTATTCGTCAAGAAGAAAGACGGATCGATGAGGCTATGCATTGACTATCGTCAGCTCAATCAGCTCACATCAAGAACAAATACCCACTACCCAGGGTCGATGAACTGTTGACCAAATATCCGGAGCTCAATATTTCTCCAAGATAGATCTTCGATTTGGCTACCATCAAATGAGGATCAAGGATGACGATATCTTCAAAACGGCTTTCAGGAGCAGGTATGGACATTATGAATTTGTCGTTATGCCTTTTGGTCTAACCAATGCTCCTGTAGCCTTTATGCAACTCATGAATAGCATATATCGGCCATACCTTGACAAGTTCGTGGTCGTCTTTATCGACGACATCCTCATTTATTCAAGGACCAAAGAAGAGCACGAAGAACATCTAAAGATTGCACTGCAAGACTTGCGAGACAACAAACTGTACGCAAAGCTTAGCAAGTATGAATTCTGGCTCGAAGAAGTATCCTTCTTGGTCCATGTCATCTCAAAGGATGGCATCTCTGTTGATCCCTCCAAAGTCGAAGCTGTACTCAATTGGGAGAGACCAACCAATGTCACAGAAATCAGAAGTTTCTTGGGGCTGACTGGCTACTACAGGCGGTTCATCAAGGACTTCTCCAAGATCGTCGTTCCTCTCACACGATTGACACGAAAGGAGAATCCATACTCCTGGAGTAAAGAGTGTGAGAAAAGTTTCCAAACTCTTAAGGATTGCCTTACCTCCGCACCTGTTCTCGCTCTGCCAATAGAGGGAGAAGGTTTCTCTGTCTACACTGATGCCTCAGGGATTGGGCTAGGGTGTGTACATATGCAAAAGGAGAAAGTCATCGCCTACTCTTCTCGACAACTGAAGACTCATGAGGTCAACTACCCCATGCATGATCTGGAGTTGGCTGTCGTGGTCTTCACCTTGAAAATCTGGAGGCATTATCTCTATGGGGAGAAGTTCACTGTCTACTCAGACCATAAAAGTCTGAAGTACTTATTCTCCCAGAAGGAACTCAACATGAGACAGAGAAGATGGTTAGAATACCTAAAAGATTTCGACTTCAACATCCAATACCATCCAGGCAAGGGAAACGCTGTGGCTGATGCTCTTAGTAGAAAGCCGATGGCATCTGTTTCAAGTCTAGTCCTTGGCGAGATGCAACTACTAGAACAATTCACAAGGTTAGACTTAAATATTGAACATAGGGATGTTCGAGTCTTGGTTGCCAATATCAAGATTCAATCTGATCTGCTAGAGGAGATCAAAGCTCAGCAAGATGATGATCCATTCTTAGTTCGCGTCAAGGAAACTCTAGCCGAAAGACCGGACCTTGCTATGACCGAAGATGGAAGGCTTGTCTTTCAAGGGAGGACATGCGTCCCCGACAATGAAAAATTGAAGAGGAAGCTAATGGATGAAGCTCACAAGACAAAGTACACTATTCATCCAGGAGGCACCAAAATGTATCAAGACATGAAGAGAACGTTTTGGTGGCCGAACATGAAAAGAGAGGTAGCTGAACATGCTGCACACTGCCTTACTTGCCAACAAGTAAAAGCGGAACACATGCGTCCTGCTGGTGTACTCAATCGCTAGATATTCCGGAATGGAAATGGGAAAGCATTGGCATGGACTTCATCATGGGTTTACCCAAGACTCATGGTGGACTCGACGCCATATGGGTCATAGTCGTCCGACTAACTAAATCTGCTCACTTTCTGCCTATAAAGAGTAAGTGGTCAGTGGAGGTACTAGCTGCCTTGTATGTCAAGGAGATTGTAAGACTACAGGGTGTTCCATCATCCATAGTCTCGGATCGAGATCCTGTTGGGTTCTCATGTGGGAGAATGTTGGGTTTACATGAGAATGTTAAGTTGACATAATGGTATGTTTGTTTTTGATGATGAGATTTCATGAACAATACAAATTGATGTGATGTGAATATGTGAAACATAATGAGAATGTTAAGTCAATCAAATGTTAATCAAGAAAAGCAAATGCTAATCAAGAAAAACATGTTTAACTTGTTCTTTTATATGTTCATTATATCTCACTAATAATGTTCTTAAATGTAGGTGAGATTCCATGCAAGATAAAGCCCAAAATCCAAGTGCAAAAGAACAAGACAAGTTGCTGAAATAGTGCACCTGTCAACAGATGAATAGTGCATCTGTCGACAGATGATTTTTGCATGTCGACAGATACACACAGAAAATGGTTTCCCAGAAGGCCAGTCTTTGGATTTTGCAAACCTGTCAGCACCTGTCGACAGCAGCAAGTCGGCTGTCGACAGACGGAGTTTTGGGAAGATCTTATGGCTGGGATATGATCTATATTTGGGTGTTTCCTTTTACCACGACTCTCCATACTTAAACACCCTTATATAAGGATCGTTTTGGAGGTATTTTCGCAGCAAGGCAGCCTCCACACCAAAACCCTAAGCAAAGACCAAGAAGAGAGGTTTTTCTCTGCTGCTCTGCTTCAACTCTCTACTCAGAACAAGGAAGATCCATTCGACGAGCAGGATTGAAGCTAGTTAGTCCTCAAGTCAAGCTTCTCCATTATCACGTGGTCTTCAACGACGTGAAGCTTGAAGTATTCTGGACGAACTCACAGAAGAGTTGTAGCGACCCTCATTATATTGGTACGGTTATACCAACCCACGTCGATATAGTGAACGTTGCCACAGTGGGACATTTACCCAAACGATAACATTTAGCTGAGATACACGTGAATATAAGAACATAGTAGCGGAAGTAAAAGAACTACTGTCTTCATTTCATTCATCATCCACATTTAACATACATGATTCGATTGAATTTAAAGAGCTAAAGTCCACATAATCCATATAGAAGAAGTGCTAAGATAAAATACATAGTTTGTCCAAGTTTACATGATAGTTCTAATATAATGCCCCAATTACATACATCAAAATGTCAAAATGTCACAACTAAGCTCCACCAAGCTAGCTACTCCCCGCTCTCGGAGTCGCTCTCCACGGTCTCCTCCAAAGGTGTGTCACCTACTACACCTGTACGCCGAAGCAAGTAATGAGTCTAAAAGACTCAGTAAATAACACTACATCTATCATCCATGCGCATATCATAGCAGGTTTTTACATACACATTTACAAGACACAACATGTAGCATGCGTGACATTGAAATTAACAACTTATCATGGTAATTCTACTAATGAAACACATGACTCATGCTTTCAGATTCCTAAATTAAAATCTCCTATCACATGCTCTCTAATCATTCCAACACATGAAAGTTCTACTTTCAATTAAGCTAAAACATGAAAACAATGTAGCATGATTAGCTTACATACATGAAAGAAAACATTGCTAACATGGTTACTACTCATTCTTACACATGCACATAACCATTTTACATGCTTTAAGCTTGCTGTTTTGACATGGTTTAACACTTTACAATCTAACACATGAAAGCTACATTCTCATTCAACCACAACGTGAGAGTAAACATACATGGAATGGTTTGCACATAAGTAAGGATTGTCCTTAGCATGGATTCTACGCATTGTACACATATAGCACATGATCATAACCACATTTATGTTGCTGTTCTAACATGATTTCAGATCATCATATCATGGATTTCAATTTCACATCCTCACATTTTGGTTTCACATTTTTACACAATTTCAAATTCATATACTTCACACTTCACACATTCACATTTACAGATTCACATTTACACATTGTTCACATTCACAATTTTACACATTTCGCATTCACATTCATATTTAGTGTCGTGACACATAGTCCAAACTACTATAAGAAGGACGCATCACATCACATACACATAGACGCCACCTAGGCAATATAGTGACGACTCTTGGACTGCGCAGACCGGGAGAACAAGTCTCCACCCTAACCAGTGGTACTTGTCCACCTCCAGGATTTCATCCTAATGCCCTTAGGATCACAACACATTGAACCTTCTCATGGGGACTTTTCCATGATACGGTTCCACTGCCCTCTATGGAAGCAGTGTCACACTTGGCACAGTCTTACACATTTCACATTTACCGATTTTAACACATACTTTTACGCATGACACTCACATCTCATTCATTCTCTCAATCACAACATGACTCTGTTTTTCCCCTAATCATGCCACTACAGATGACAGAAATTAACATTCAGGAAGTTTCACAATCAGGTTGGGTTACACAGAAATTAAATCATTTCACAATGGCATGCATTAATTTCACATTTTTGCATGGAAAAAAATTCATATTGCATTGTATAGTTGTCCAAATGACCTGAGAATTTAACCACATGCTGATTTCGGGTTTAGGACCCCACATGAAAATTTTCACATTTTTCTGATCCAAAATGCGATTGCAGAAAATTTAACATAAAGTCCTGTATTATTCAAAATTCAATTTATCATGGTGTATAACATAAAAGTTCAGTTTAACAGATCATAACCCTGAACCCAGTGCACACAACACCACAGGAAAATTTTTCCCGGATTTATTTCACAACATACAATTTACTGTGGATTTTTGGAAATCCTACACATACTTCCTATTTCCATTGCAGTAATTACAGTAAATCGTATGAACATGAATAATTTCTCAAATTTGCAGGGTATGAACTGACACATACACACATGGGGTAGAAAAATCCAGGGCAATTAATTCCTCAGAAATCATATAGACAGTAGGTAATCGTGCATAACCCTTTTTCCCCAACATGTATTTCAATAAATCCAACAATTTATGCCATCCACAGAAAATCACAGAAATTTTCACACACATCACATTAGCTATTTTACATAACATATAAAAATTACACTATATCCTCATGCGTCAAAGTCCGGAAAATAATTACTTAAGGCAGAACAGTTCACTGTTCTGCACTGAAGAACTTGGCGGCAGTGTCTGGCCGTTCAAGGAGATGGACGGCAAGATCGCTGGACACACACTGGAGATCTTGGTGTCAAGGCATTGACGCCAAGTTCCTGTCTGTGCAGGAACACAGACCGAGCTCCAAATAACAAGAAGAATGGGGGATCTAGGACACGAGAAAAAATGTGTAAAAATAAGAAAACCCTACTAGACATCTACAGGGACGATGTGTGTAGGTTACTTGCCTTTCAAAAACTCTCCAAAGGGATTAAATGGGTTGGTGATGCTCTCCTTGGGCAGTCCCAAGAAGCTCCCAAGATTGCCTTCCCCCGGGTTCTTGAGCAATCTCCACAACAGATCGAGGTCGGGGATGCCTTTCTCGATGTTCTAGCTACCTCCTTGTCGTGGTAGATGGCCGGAACAAGCTTCAGATCGCCGGATTCAAGGTTGCAAAGGTATGGTTTTGCTCACAGCAGTTAGGGTTTTTCCCTATCTCTCAAAAGAGGTCAAGAGAGGGGTTTTAGGGTTGCACTGGGTTCAGATATAGGAGAGAGGCCTCTCCTGTCCCGCAAGGGTTGATGTGAACCCTTTCAGACCGTTGGGGACAGCTCCCCAATGGGTGACCTAGCTTGCTCCCGGAAATCCGGCTCTGCAACGCATGCAGATCAGAGACATTAACGTCCACATCGCTGGACGCTGGACTTAGTGTTGGCGTCCATATGGTTGACGCCGACACAACACAAACATCCATTGATCTTGACGCCAAGCTGGCCTTCGGCCAGAACTCAAAACATGCAGAAACCATGCTTAACTTATACACATATACATGCCATACATATGCTATCATGTACACACTACCACCATGCAATTCATACATTATTTACAACTAATTATACACATGCACACATAAGTATAACTAGTTAATACATACGTAGATATGTACATCTATGCATACACAACATGAATTATTTACATGAAATTAAAATAATGCAACAAAATTCGAGGGCCTTACACCCTCTCCCTCTTAAAGAAACTTCGTCCTCGAAGTTAGAACGACACTACTCAAACAAAAGGGGATACTTCTTCTTCATCGCATCCTCAAGCTCCCAAGTAGCCTCCTCTCGTGAGAAGTTCCGCCATAGAACGGCTCTGATATTAGTGGTTGTAACTAGACATTTGGAAAGTTATTAAGAGAAGAATTTACTTTAGTATTATTCATTGTGCAATGGTTTGATGTCTAGTACTCGCTCTATACCCGTTTACTTGCAACTGCCTCGCGTTCCGATATTCCGCGTCAGGGCATGACAACTTTGATATACAATAACATCTCGTTGGCTCAAGAATAAATTCACATGGATCAATTTAAGAAGGAACGAGAGTTAAAATGTGAAACAATGTAAGGCCAAGCGTGGAAACGATTCTTAAATGAACCTTTAATCTAAAATCTTTGACAGTGAAGGGAATAGGGAGAAAATCTTCACACAAAGAAAATGAACAAGGAGAAGTTCATTCCTGAGAGCTTATAACTCATGAACAAAAAAGTTAGGTTTCATATTGAGAGCAGATTTCTCAAGAACAGGTCTTAAGATTGAGAATAAGAAGGACAGGGAAAAACCGAGCATGCCTAAGATACACTTTCTATTGATAGCAACCATACACGTCAAAGAAGCAATCTTTCACGGTACATGATACGTAACTCAAACAAGTAGTCGTATAAAATAACAATGAATCCAAGAATACTAGAGTTGAATTCTTTCATGCTTATCGTGATTGAAAAAATCAAGGGAACATAAAAGTAACATAACTTGACTTGAGTAGAGGAATCTACATTAATTCACAAAACTTGGGATTCCGAGATACCCTGCTTCCTCCTAGGTTACTATAGATGAAGCCTCACATATAGTGTTAGCCCTTAAACATGTATTTATAGTCTTATTCTTAAGTACAAAAATTGTGTTTTCTTGCTATTTTTAAGTGCCAACGCACCTCTATTATGATGTTAGGTTCAATTCCCAAGGTGACCCATGCCGAATATTTTATTATCAAGTCACTTAAGTTATCACCTAAGGGTTAAAGCTCTAGAAACTTACATCGCTAGGACATAGTGCGCATGTGGCTTGACATATTACATCGTATATCTTCTTTATTTTTATTTGAATTTATTATCTCAACTTATAAATTATGGTTATATTCTTCCTTAAAACTATTACATTTGCACATATACTTTTATTATATTTATTGGATTATTACAATTTTACTCAAATAAAAATTAACTCTTTAATCCAAGACTCTTTCTCTCTCCTAGTCCCCCTCTTTGCACTAGGTCCCATTCTTCTAGTGAGAGAGGGAGAGAGAGGGGAGTTGGAGGGGTAGTCTCCTCCTCTGGGGCCAATGTTCCATGCTCGTCATAGAGAAAGGGACAAGAGAGAAAGCAAGGATGGGAATGGGCTGGGGTGCACCGCGGGGGTGGCCTCCTCCTCTAGCATGACCATGAGAGAGAGAGAGTGCATAGTACATCCAATGCAAGGATATTATGGACATTTTATGCATCTCTTAGGCACCGTTTGGCACCGCTTTAGGGATATATTTTTATTGTAAAATTTTTGACAATGTCTAAATCGTTTCCAAATGTAACAACTACTCTGTTTTCTGTGCTTGCATAGATTTTTAAAAAGAGGAGAGTGGTAGAGAGAAGCTTGGCTTTCTCTCTCCATTGCCGAAAATCGGCAGGACCTCCGCTTGTAACGACCCTCTTCATACCGGTACGATTATACCAATCCACGTCGGTACAAAGAGCGTCATTACAGTGGGATATTAACCCAACACTAAATGATAGGCTGATATGTACATGAATAGCAATTGAGTACAGCGGGAATAAAAGAAATAACTCATTCTCATTCTATCATCATCACACATTCCACAGTCTATATAGTAATGAAAGAATGATAACGTCCACATTATTACATTTCCAAAAGAAATACATTGTCTAGCACATTGTCTATACGAATGACATTATTCACTATGAAAGAAAAAGTACAACTATCTAGTAAGCTCCACAAATAGCTACTCCTCGTGCTCGATGTCGCTCCTCACTGTGCCCTCCTCAAGCACGGGGACACTTGTCTCACCTGTACGCCGAAGCAAGTATGAGTCTAAAAGACCCAGCAAGTAATCTAAGGACACAAACTTACACATATCACATACATACTAAACTATTTAAACAATAAGGACTCATATGCTATCTTTTAAACAATAAAGAATTTCATGGTACATACTTCATTTTAAATTTACAATTATACATAAACAACCTAGACATGTTTTAACTAACACATGTTCATTTTAAATCATGGAAAATAAACATACACCTACATATGTTTTCTACACATAACATATCACATGATTCATGATTCAAGCACTAACCACATCATCACACAATTTTACCAATTAGAACATGAAGTTATGTACAAAATAATGAACACTCCTAGCATGATATCTAACCAATTTCTTATGTAATTATATCACTTTTTCACACATTTAGCTTGCTGTTTTGACATGAATTAAACACAATTACATGGTTTTACATTTATTCACATACTATCTTATTCATTTAATAATTCCACATGCTCATCCTTCGCATTGCACAATTCACATGTTTACATACACATATTCACATACACTACTACATGGATGTTATTAAACTATATAACATGATATTACATTTAACATATTAACACATGAATATATGCATTTTTTTTTTACTTGGGTTTTCACATGCACTTTATACTCTCATTAACATACACATCAATTCACACATTTTCCACATAGTTTTCTCTTGCACTTTCACTTATCACATGTCATATCATTTGTACTTATCACGTGCCACATTCACATGTCAATTTACACTTTATTCACACTTTTATACTTAAGTTGTCGTGACACATAGTCCTAACTACCATCTAGAGGACGCACGCACCCATATCACATAGCATATAGCACATAGCACATAGCACTTCACTTGGCACATACCCGCCACCTGGGCAAGCTAGTGGCGAATCTTGGTAACTACGTAAACCGGGAGAAGCCCTCTCCACCGTATCCAGTGGTACTTGTCCACCTCTAGGGTTTAATCCTAATGCCCTTAGGATATCTCATAACGTTGAGCCTCCCATAGGGACTTTTCTATGGTACAACTCTCAGACCTCTATAGTAGCAGTGTAAATCTCAGCTCATTTTTTTTACATTAGTCACATTATCACATTTATCCCATTATTTTACGCACTTATACACACGCTTAATTCTTTTTCACATGTACTTTGCATAACATTCACATTTCAAGTTGTGGGATTCAACCTTACTGTTTAACAGGGATGAACAACTCAAAACAGAATATTAACATGCTGTTAACAACAAAATTTACATGATTAAACTAAACATGCTCATTATAATCAATTTCACTTGTCATAACACAAACAGTATCTACTGTTGTCACATCAGTACCAAATTTTTATTACATGTTGCATACAGTTAGTATATCACATATCAAATTTTCCAGATTTTTCTGAACAGTAAATCAAATTTTAATAATTAAGACAAATTTCAGACATATATCTCAAGAATTTCACTTAATCAGATTTCATAGTAAAATAGTAGTATCTACCAGTTTCAAAACATGGAACAGTCATCATACGAACATGGAAAATTTATAAAACCCTAATATACACTTGATCTAATTCTTCAAGAAATATCATGGTCAATTCATGCTTATTGTCCAGTTACAAAATTTTTAATAAATAGAACTAAGTACAGAAATTCAACTTGTCCTCATGATATGACCTAATGACTGCTCCTGACCACATATAATTTTTACAGCATGCACACATATCCAGAAGTCCAATAAACACATTATAGAGATCAAGCAATACTTCTTTAAAACATTGAAGAACTTGGCGGCACAGTGTGTGCCGCCAACAATGTTAACGACATAGTTTGATGCCGCCAACATAGGAATTTGGCGGCACACATGTGGCCGCCAACTTCATGTCTGCAGACAACATAGACAGATCACAATGCAAAGGGAATTTGGACATTCTAGGACACGAGAAAAATTTCGTAAAAATACTGGGACCTAAGGGGACATGAGTAGGATTGACATCTATAGGTTACTTGCCTCAAAATACATCCACAGAGATCAAATCTTTCCGAAGAAGCCCTCCTTGGCCCAGCCAAGAAGGTGCTCCAAACCGCTTCAGATCCAGTCCTTCTGTTGATGTAGGACGATCCTCAGAGTTGGAGAAGCTTCCTTGATGTCAAGTGCACCTCCCAGTCGTTGAAGATCTCCAGAAAACTCCTCCAGTCACCGGATCCAGCCCTCCTAAGATCAGCTTCTCTCACAAAAAACCCTAACTTTCTAACAAGAGCCAAAGACCTAACTCGGCCGAATCAAGGTGATTTTATAGAGCTAGGTGGGTTGGGTATGCATTAGGGTAGGTCTCCTACGGTTATAGATGGGTTTCCTAAACTGGAACCGGGAGAAACGCGAGCGTTACCAAATCTGAAACTGCCATAACACTGGGAACTAGGCGTCCACATCTGATGTCGCCAACAAGGGGGTTGGTGTCCATCGATTGGACGCCAACTCCTCCTGGCCATGCAGTCAGCAGCATGCATGTTGCCACCAATTGGCATCTAGGCCAGAACACAAAAATACCTCAAAATAAATGTACAATTACATCACAACAATTTAATGTGTACAAAAATTATTAAGCATACATTCACCATACAAACTACATGCATTACACACTATTTATTTAAATATAATTTGTACTAATCTTAATTAAGGATAATATGCACAAAATAACATACATCTATATATGTACACAACGTAATTACATAGAATATGCAAGAAACAGATAAATACAATATGCACATCATTAATTAGACACTACATGCACATTTAAATATATTACACGCACAGAAATAAACATACATATATCTATAAGATGTATAGCAATAACTATATATTATATGCACAACATTTCTTAAATTCAATATACATAGGATTTAAATAAGTACTATGTGTATAAAATTAGCTACTCACTTATATTCACAGAAAATAATATATATACATACATATACACATGAGTAATTAAATATTTATAATATGTACAATCTAATACACACTATATACATAATAAGGAAATACCATACGCACAATATAAAATGAACAAAAATTTGGGGGCTTTACACCGCTTCCTGCAATTTTGGGTGTTAGGCGGTGGTAAAAAATATTTTTTAAAACATTTTGTTTTCCTTTGGCCTGTTGGCGTAGGTGACCCACGACGGTTTAACATTTTTTATTCTCTTTTACGGGTGACGAGGCCGGCGCGGGCGCCGAGGCCCAGAAAGTGCACCCACGTACGACGCCTTCTGTAAAATCAGTTTTTATCGATTTTCCTTTTTACATGGGCGGTTCCAAACAGTGCCTTAGTCTCGTTGTACACCTCTGTCACCCATTTGTTATCGTAGGTTACAACAAGGTCTATGATGTAAATATTTTCATATAACAAGGTTTTTAATGATGATGTATATTTAAGAGGGATTTTTATCCAATTATATTTTTAACAAGAATATATATATATATATATATATAAACTCTTTTATATTATAAAAGAGAATTGTAGAGGGTAAGTTAATTTTTTTTTTTTTTTTTTTGCTTTTTAAACTCAATTGTAATTGAATTATATCATATATGGATGGAACCAAAATATAGAGGTATATATGTTCAAATATATAGAATATAAGAATATATAGTATAATATACAAATTTCAAGGTATATATTTTAATGTGAGTGATGTATTTACTTTTCCTATTAATTTTCCCTACGACAGAAGATGGAGCGGGGGCGCCCGGCCGACTAGTCGTTCCATAAATTAAAACAACTTTCTAGGAGCCAAACCTACAAAAATTAGTTAGCACGGTAATTTAATAAAACTACTACCTCTTCAGGTCTTCTCAGCTGTTCTCTCTCATCTACGTTTGAATCTCACCATCTGTGTCCGCCACCATCCCTCCACCCCTCCTTTCTCTTTAGTTCCCGGCAGCGTTCTCCCGGGGAACACCCCGTAGATCCTCCTAGGAGAGTTGCTCTAGGGTTTCAGTTCCTCGCCCTCCACCGCTAGTGGATCCCCTTCCGTTGGCGGAAGCTACTAGGGTTGTCTCGCCGCCTTTTCATTCAAGTCCACCACGGGGGGATCGGAGTTGGCGGATCCGGGATGCCAGGGCGGCGGGAGCAAGGGGATTGGGTTGGACTTCGGTTTTTGATCTCTGCCAAGATGTTCTGGCGCATGACTGGCCTCTCCACAGCCTCACCGGTAAGCTCTCTGCAGCTTATCTCATCTCCCACGTGTCGCTCGTGTGCGTCTTGGTAACTGCGTAAACCGGGAGAAGCCCTCTCCACCGTATCCAGTGGTACTTGTCCACCTCTAGGGTTTAATCCTAATGCCCTTAGGATATCACATAACATTGAGCCTCCCATAGGGACTTTTCTATGGTACAACTCTCAGACCTCTATGGTAGTAGTGTCAATCTCAGCTCAATTTTTTTACATTAGTCACATTTATCCCATTGTTTTACGCACTTATACACACGCTTAATTCTTTTTCACATGTACTTTGCATAACATTCACATTTCAAGTTGTGGGATTCAACCTTACTGTTTAACAGGGATGAACAACTCAAAATAGAATATTAACATGCTGTTAACAACAAAATTTACATGATTAAACTAAACATGCTCATTATAATCAATTTCACTTGTTGTAACACAAACAGTATCTACTGTTGTCACATTAGTACCAAATTTTTATTACATGTTGCATACGGTTAGTATATCACATATCAAATTTTCCAGATTTTTTCTGAACAGTAAATCAAAATTTAATAATTAAGATAGATTTCAGGCATATATCTCAAGAATTTCACTTAATCAGATTTCATAGTAAAATAGTAGTATCTACCAGTTTCAAAACATGGAACAGTCATCATACGAACATGGAAAATTTATAAAACCCTAATATACACTGGATCTAATTCTTCAGGAAATATCATGGTCAATTCATGCTTATTGTCCAGTTACAAAAATTCCTCGTGATATGACCTAATGACTGCTCCTGACCACATACAATTTTTACAGCATGCACACATATCCAGAAGTCCAATAAACACATTATAGAGATCAAGCAATACTTCTTTAAAACCTTGAAGAACTTGGGGAACAGTGTGTGCCGCCAACAGTGTTAACGGCACAGTCTGATGCCGCCAACACATGAATTTGGCGGCACACATGTGGCCGCCAACTTCATGTCTGCAGACAACACAGACATATCACAATGCAAAGGGAATTTGGAAGTTCCAGGACACGAGAAATATTCCGTAAAAATACTGGGACCTAAGGAGACATGAGTAGGATCGACATCTATAGGTTACTTGCCTCAAAATACATCCACAGAGATCAAATCTTTCTGAAGAAGCCCTCCTTGGCCCAGCCAAGAAGGTGCTCCAAACTGTTGAACCACTCCTATATTTTACCCTTATTTTTGGTGATAACAAAATTTATGTTTAATTAATTATTATTAAAAATATCTAATATCATATTTTTCTTAATAAATATAAATTTATGTGATTTGCACTAAAACGATAAATCGATGTCCATTCAATATACATCGATTTCAGTTCAAGTGCCAAAATTAATAAGCGCTATAACGATTTGGTTTTAATTGATTTTTTAAAGCGCTACAACGACTTCTTAAGTGGCCATAACAATTTGTTAAGAAATCGATCTCACAACGACTTCTTAAGTGGCCTTAACGATTTGTTAAGAAATCGATCTCAGAACGATTCGCTAAGTGGCCATAATGATTTGTTAAGAAATCGATCTCAGAACGATTCCTTTTATAGCCACAACGATTTGCCCTCATATCGATTTCGTTCTCATAACGATTTGATAAGTTTCACATTGATTTGGGTCTCGTAACGATTTCATAAATGAGCGCAACGATTTGTCCTAACATCGATTTGCTTGCATAACGATTTCATAAGTGATCACATCGATTTCTTCAGGTGATCACAACGATTTGCTTGCATAACGATTTCATAAGTGATCACATCGATTTCTTCAGGTGATCACAATGATTTGCTTGCATAACGATTTCATAAGTGATCACATCGATTTCTTCAGGTGATCACAACGATTTGCTTGCATAACGATTTCATAAGTGATCACATCGATTTCTTCAGGTGATCACAACGATTTGCTTGCATAACAATTTCATAAGTGATCACATCGATTTCTTCAGGTGATCACAACGATTTGCTTGCATAACGATTTCATAAGAGATCACATCAATTTGTTCATAATCTTGCAACGATTTTCTTATAAATGAACAATGATTTTATAAGTCATATTCACATCGATTTCTCTTGTATGTTCAAGTGTTTTTGGCGCCTAAATGAAAAGTCAAATATCTTCTGACAAAAAGCTACATGCGTAATTTCTCAGTCCTGTCAGAAAAAGATATGACTTATCAGTTTTAGCATGTTAAGAGAAACACAGTAGCATGCACAGCTTTCATGTAAACACTCTTTTATGCTAACACTTTCTTCCATGCTCACAGACCTCGAAGACCACAAGAGTGATCAATACAAGAAATGAGCAACGGGTAGAACTCCAACGGATCTCTTCAACGGATCATTTTCAGAAGCCTCTCATATAAAAGATGAAGCATGGCTGAAGAAAGATAAGAACCTTTTCCTGAATATTTTTCAAGGAGTGTACAACTGTGAGAAGAACCTTCACGCCATAAACACTCAGAGAAAGAGAGAAGAGCTCGAGCCAAAATCAACAGAAGCTTTCAAGCAGAAGTCTTCATCGCCTTCAAGCCTTCCTCTCTTCCATTCTCCCTGTGCTCATTGTAATCTTGGGGGAGAGTCTGTAACTGTGAGCTAAGTCCTTAGTGTTCATCTTGTTTAGCTCTCAGTCTGATCTTTCTTTTCTAAGAAAGATTTATGTTCAGCTATAGGACTGTATACAGTGTGTAACCTAGCTAGAAGTTAGTGTCTAGCAGAACCTTGTTGGGGTTTGTACCAACATGACCTAGCTGGGGGTTTAAGACTAGTAGAACCGCACTGGGGTTTGTTCCAGGAGGTTTACTTCTGAACCTGTAAAAGAAGTAGGTTTGCTTCTGAGCCTAGAAAAAAAGTGAGCTGCCTTCTTGCTCAGGAAAGAGAAGAAGACCTGATGGGGTATCTAGGGTGTTGTAGTGTCCTTGAAGTGGACTGTACCTTCAGTTAGTGAAATCCTAAGAGTTTGCTTGAGGACTGGACGTAGGACTCCTGTGGAGAGGAGATCCGAACTAGGATAAATCTCCTGTGTCCTTTGTGTGATTGCCTTTTTTGCTTCCGCACTACTACTCTTCATCACACTAACACTAACCAAACTTTTAAGTGTTCACGTTTTGATTTCAGATTTCAGAAAAACTTATTCACCCCCCCTCTAGGTTACCTTGCTGTCGTACATAAAGGGCCAACACAAACCGCTTCAGATCCGGTCCTTCTGTTGATGTAGGACGATCCTCGGAGTTGGAGAAGCTTCCTTGATGTCAAGTGCACCTCCCAGTCGTTGAAGATCTCCAGAAAACTCCTCCAGTCGCCGGATCCAGCCCTCCTAAGATTAGCTTCTCTCACAGAAAATCCTAACTTTCTAACGAGAGCCAAAGACCTAACTCGGCCGAATCAAGGTGATTTTATAGAGCTAGGTGGGTTGGGTATGCATTAGGGTAGGTCTCCTACGGTTATAGATGGGTTACCTAAACTGGAACCGGGAGAAACGCGAGCGTTACCAAATCTGAAACCGCCATAACACTGGGAACTAAGCGTCCACATCTGATGTCGCCAACAAGGGGGTTGGCGTCCATCGATTGGACGCCAACTCCTCCTGGCCATGCAGTCAGCGGCATGCATGTTGCCGCCAATTGGCATCTCGGCCAGAACACAAAAATACCTCAAAATAAATGTACAATTACATGACAACAATTTAATGTGTAAAAAAATTATTAAGCATACATTCACCATATAAACTACATGTATTACACACTATTTATTTAAATATAATTTGTACTAATCTTAATTAAGGATAATATGCACAAAATAACATACATATATATATGTACACAACGTAATTACATACAAAATGCATGAAACAGATAAATACAATATGCACATCCTTAATTAGACACTACATGCACATTTAAATATATTACATGCACAAAAATAAACTTACATATATCTATAAGGTGTATAGCAATAACTATATATTATATGCACAACATTTCTTAAATTCAATATACATAGGATTTAAATAAGTACTATATGTATAAAATTAGTTACGCACTTATATTCATAGAAAATAATATATATACATACATATACACATGAGTAATTAAATATTTATAATATGCACAATTTAATACACACTATACATAATAAGGAAATACCATATGCACAATATAAAATGAACAAAAATTTGGGGCCTTACATCGCTTCCTGCGATTTTGGGTGTTAGGCGGTGGTAAATTTTTTTTTAAAAATATTTTGTTTGCCTTTGGCCTGTTGGCGTAAGCGACCCACGACGGTTTAACATTTTTTATTCTCTTTTGCGGGTGACGAGGCCGGCGCGGGCGCCGAGGCCCAGAAAGTGCACCCACGTACGACGCCTTCTGTAAAATCGGTTTTTACCGATTTTTCTTTTTACATGGGCGGTTCCAAACAGTGCTTTAGTCTCGTTGTACACCTCTGTCACCCATTTGTTATCGTAGGTTACAACAAGGTCTATGGTGTAAATATTTTCATATAACAAAGTTTTTAATGATGATGTATATTTAAGAGGGATTTTTATCCAATTATATTTTTAACAAGAATATATATATATATATATATATATAAACTCTTTTATATTATAAAAGAGAATTGTAGAGGGTAAGTTATTTTTTTTTTTTTTTTTGCTTTTTAAACTCAATTGTAATTGAATTATATCATATATGGATGGAACCAAAATATAGAGGTATATATGTTCAAATATATAGAATATAAGAATATATAGTATAATATACAAATTTCAAGGTATATATTTTAATGTGAGTGATGTATTTACTTTTCCTATTAATTTTCCCTACGACAGAAGATGGAGCGGGGCGCCCGGCCGACTAGTCGTTCCATAAATTAAAACAACTTTTTAGGAGCCAAACCTACAAAAATTAATTAGCACGGTAATTTAATAAAACTACTACCTCTTCAGGTCTTCTCCGCTGTTCTCTCTCATCTACGTTCGAATCTCACCACCTGTGTCCACCACCATCCCTCCACCCCTCCTTTCTCTTTAGCTCCCGGCAGCGTTCTCCCGGGGAACACCCCGTAGATCCTCCCAGGAGAGTTGCTCTAGGGTTTCAGTTCCTCGCCCTCCACCGCTAGTGGATCCCCTTCCGCTGGCGGAAGCTGCTAGGGTTGTCTCGCCGCCTTTTCATTCAAGTCCACCACGGGGGGCTCGGAGTTGGCGGATCCGGGACGCCAGGGCGGCGGGAGCGAGGGGATTGGGTTGGACTTCGGTTTTTGATCTCTGCTAAGATGTTCTGGCGCATGACCGGTCTCTCCACAGCCTCACCGGTAAGCTCTCTGCAGCTTATCTCATCTCCCACGTGTCGCTCGTGTGCGTCTTGTGTGTTTTTGTTCTTCTTTTTTCTGGTTGTGTGCCGGATGGGCGATGCTTGCGTGGGTATGGCGGGCTGGTGCTGGGATTTGCGGATCCGGGAGCGCCTGCTTGCTTTGTTGTTTCCCCGTTTCGTCGTTGTTGGGCGTTGGGGAGGGGATTGATAGGGATCTCGGGCTTCAGTACATTCGGCTATAAATTGCTATTCTCTGGAATGCGGTGAGAATGGATGCGGGACGTCTTGGAAATAGGTGCGGCGAAGTTTTATCTATTTTATGTTCTCTGAAATTTTGTATTCGAACGAAGTGGTGAAATGGTGTTTGAGACTTCAATGCGGTGGAGAATCAACTAATTGCCATTTGCTTGAATCTTGTTAAACAATTTGAAGTGTGGAGTGGAATAAATGATTTGCCAATCAGACTTTGTTACATTCTCACGATTGCATCCGCAACAGGGTTTGCGGTGCCGTACCGTGCCTGGGCACAGTCAGCACGGGCACCCTTGGTCCTATGGTGAATCCCAGGCCAAGAGGGAAGAGCATGCCCTGGAGCTCCTGGCGGAAGAGGAACTGGCAGACAAAGCCACGGAGGCTGATGAATACCGGGATTAGGGGGACCCATGTGAGGAAGTGGCCAAGCGTGTTGCCCTGTCGGTGTTACTGTTGGAAGCCCTCCTCAAACAGCGTCCTTCCCCACAGCGTGCCACACCGAGCTGTTGGAGTCCCTGTCCCTGCTCCAAGACGCCGGCTGTCTGCCATCCGAATCCTCCTCGTTCCCAGATGACGCGTCCCTGCCTAGCTTCCCGTCGGAATCCCCCTCCGAGAAGTCGTCCTTGTCACCATCACCGGCACCGGCGATGGGGTGGTCTCGGTGCTTCCCGTCCATAATGGGAGCTGGTGGTGCCCCGTCAGGGACAGGGGCGGGAGTAGTAACCTTAGGCTCCTCTGCTTCTGAGCATGCCATTGCAGGTGGGGAGGAAGCCCTGGGAGTTTTCTCCTCAGGACTCTGGAAACGAGCGGAATGGCCGCCAAGAAGAATGGTTGCTGAAAGAAAGATAGGAGAGAGAAGGGTTTTGAACGGGAGGGGTGGCGAGATCCAAGGGGGAGGAGGACTTATAGGAAGGGCTCGAACTGTGAAGTTATTATAGAATGGCTATTATCTTGGGTGGGACCGGACTGCTGAACCGGTGCAGCACGGTATGGTCCGTACCGTCACAAAAACTTCGGTCTGCTCCGGTTCAGCAGTCCGGTCAACCATGATCCGCTAGGTGTACAAAAGAGGAAGGGACTCTAAGCCACCACGCTGGAAAAGGGTTTTGAGTCAACCCACTGTCCACTGACATGGGATCCTGTTGCATGGATGAGCTGCAAGAGGGCGAGTTTGATGGCTGCTGTTTTACCGGTGTGAAGCCTGCATTCTGCAAACATGGCTGGGGTCTGTCCCGGAGGATGGGTAACATGTGTTCATTTATCACCTATAGAAGCTTCCCATAAAAACAGATGAAAAGGGAAAGCTAGTTCAATCAATATGCATCGAGAAACTAAAAGCTGAATTTTGGGAGGTGAAATGGTCTTGGCTGGCCCCAGTTCCAAGACCACACCTGGCTATTTGCTACCCACGGGAATTGTTGGACCGGTTCCAGATGTTTTGTGTCTGGTTCAGCTGGTTTATGTATGGTTTGTCCTGTTTGAAGTACCATGATACTACATAGATAAATGATTTGACGAAAGACAACTTCCCAACTTCTTACAAAATTACATGGTTATCCGAGAAGAACATTATTGAATTGTGCATCCAGTGGGAGCTAGCATTTCATTGGGACATCAAAACTTTTTAGGAACTTGCAAGAAAAGGAAATCTTTGATCTTTTACAGCTCAACTTATTCTTTTACAACTTCCATATGAAACCTGAAAGAGTGTGAGGAAATAGTGATGAGATCCTGGTGGTAACTTCTTAGTCCATTCTCGGGGGTTATTTGGAATGACAAGAGGTAGAAACTAGAAAGTAAATAAATTGGGAGAGGCACACATGGAATATATGCCACCTATTAAAGTCAGAACCTTTGTGTAGCATAGCTTATACATTTCTTAAATTTAGCATTACTGAATGTCTGAATCCATGTAGAATCCTTCAAAACTATTTTAGTCTGGTAAGAGCATTGAAGAGTTTTCTTTGTCGTCTAAGCTGTTGTGATGTAATTCTGTCAATTTATAACTGAGGGTATTGGGTCTGGCTTTGTCTCTATGAGGTGAAGTGGTTTTGGACTTCCTTGGCAGAGTCAATTTTTTTGATTCTTTTCTTCTATAGTGCTTTGTATTTTACTCCTGTTCTTTTAATGAATATGGCATGTTTGGTCACCTTCCAAAAGAATAGATAATTTTATGTGAAGCTGACCCATGTTTGTGGCTTGACTGGCTACATTACTTTCCGTTAGAAGTAAAGGTTATATGTTTAAACTACCCTGGGGGTTTGGAAATACCAAGGTTGTGATGGGTGCTATGCATCCTTAGATTTATCTAGTGTGAGCTGGGGTCACATTTGACATGCAAAAAGCTGCTACTAGACTAGGGACAAAAACTTTATGCATTGAGTTGCTGTGTGAATTTCCTATTTAGCCGTTCCTTTAATAAATTGTCGTCTTTGCCTTTGACTGTTGTTCTTCGTAAGGTCATAGAAGTTCAAATTCAATCAGTGGTTTTAGAGAGTCATTTTCAATTGCTGGATCGAATTGTTGTTAGCTGATAATTTTTATGCTATGCTAATCTATTAAGGATAACAAAGTCACTGATTTGATGCATTATGTCGTTATGAGCAATGGACGAGTGAGGCAACCAACAGTTTGTCTTAGTCATAAATACTTGGATAAGCACCTAGGCAACAGTTCCTTCCATATTATGATCAAAAGAAGGAATGGTAGCAGCAAGGGGAAAAATATAGCAAACACAAAAGAATGATGATTTTGAATATCCTAAAAGCCCTGAGTCATGGGCTATATATGAAGAACTACAAAAACATACATCTATTGAATATTAGATGAGCAGCTAGGCATTTTTCTTTCAAATTATCATCAAAAGAAGAGTCACGGGAGCAAGAGGAGAATAAAGTCAACATAAAAGGATAATGATTTTGAAGATCCTAAAAGCTATGAGCCATGGTATGAAGAACTAGGGCAACATAAATTGAAGAGGACAATATGGAAAACATAGGATTACTTATGTCCTTGTCAAAGACAGAAAGAGAAGGGAGACAGCAATCAAAAGGCACACATTTAGACTAAGACAGCATGTCATTGAAAGGGATAAAGGGGTAATGTGACAACTTACTTTCAGGTGAGGTGAGATGAGCCTATTTTGTTTGTCTTGCATTATCTTGCAACCTACATTTTTGTTGGCCTGCAATTACTGCACCCATTTCTGTATCCTGTGTACAGAGGAGATATATTTTATCCTTATCGTTGTCCATTTTATTCAGAAAATCCTCATTGTTATTCAAACTATCAAAACATTTATATCTCCATCCTTCTTGTAAGATTCAATGGGGAATAGTTATTGGATTATTGGTTACGATTCACAGCCTTAGGCATATTTCTGAATATGGATGCACTATTTATTGCTGCTTCATATGGCAGTCATCTCCAGATCATTTAATTTATTATTGGTCCTGAAATGTGGTTTATTATACTGTTCCTCAAAAGTTTTCTTATAGATTTCTATAACAAGGTAAATGATAACAAGGTAACTGAAGTATGGATATAACATTGTTTTAGTCAAGGTTTGTCTTCCCATTTTACCGGATTGAATCAGGTTGGTCTTGGGACAGTATGTTATGGTACCATCTCGCACCATCTTGTACTCTCTCGGGCCGAGTCGGCCGATTCAGCTCAATAAAAGGGTTCTTTTAATCACTAATAGCTCATTTATCTCGTATTGGATTGAACCGTCTCATGGCTCGAGAAGGCCATAATCCAGTCTGAGATGATGGTGACAGTTCAATCCTGTACAAGATGGCCAACAACGGTTTGAATACACTCCATGGAATTTATTTTTTTCACACTGTTTTTAGGTTGTGTGCCTGTCACTTGTAAACCCATTAGTTATCAGTTTTCTTGTTTTCTTCAAGGATTGTGGGGTTCTTGGTTCAATCTGCATATGGTCATGACAGTGTTGAGTGATATTTGCAAGAATTGCTTGCATTGATTCTATCCAACTCACATAATTGGGGCAGTTTATACAGTTTGATCCAAATGGCCTAATTTTGTAAATAAAAAAAGAAAACTTCAAATGGTTGTACATCAGTTGGAACATGTGCAAGCTAGTGGCATATGATATGTATTCTGAATTTCTGAGAATGGCCTGAGCCTTTGGATTTTTCTTATGTGGGCAGTGGGCCTTGAAATGGGAAAGGGGTAAACAATGTGGTTATACTTATGATATGGCGAGGAAGGCCAGGAAACTGATGTTTGATATAGGACTCCACTGAAAATGGAATATAAGTGGAGCACTTGTAGTTCAACTTTTAGTGTCAAGAATTCATGAATATAATTTTCTCTTCTGATGTTAGAGCCTCCCACCCCGCTATTTTCAAGGTAGGGGTGCGGTGGCTGGACTTGCCATGGATTCCAGGGAAGAATAGTTAAATGCATTAAAAAATGTTGTTTTTTCTTCTTTTCAATGGCATCAAGCCCCATCCATTTCTCTGTTGTTCACATACTAGAAAACAAGATGATTATAACCATTTTTTTCTATACGTGGCCCTTCACTCAGAACCATGGCATTATCTTTTTGGCCTTCTCTTTATTGGTTTGCTGATGGGTATATTTTTTTGTTTTAGGCACCTGTGCTTGTATCTGTATGTTATCTGCTTGATGCATGTGATGTCTGCATACTTTAGATAGAACAATTTAAATAAGATTTTGAAATATCTCATAGAGATTCCCTTGCCAAACTGTTAAAAAAGTAGGACACAACATATCGGTTGGCATGAAATGCCCCTTGCACATATGGCCTGGGGGCTGGGAGCTAATATGAGTTAATTGATTCCTACCGAAGAAATGTAGGTCAGTCTTGTATCAAAAGATTCAAAACCTCCTAATCCAGAATATGGTTTTGTTCCTTCGTCTCTACATCAAACAGAAAAACATTGCATCCTGTTGGTGTTATGGGCTTTGAACAAGTAAATGAAAGAGTGATATACGCACTAGGCACTGATGGAAGATCTATAAACACAGTCTTCAAGCATATGATGCCCTTTATGTTTATATATATGTATCACATATCCTGACAACAATTTTATTTTTTTATGAGTATATTATGTTCATATGAAGGTTCTAGTGATCTAATTCTTGTTTATTTCAGGTTGAATCCATTTTGGACAAAGACAATTATACCATAGAAGATCTACTGGATGAGGATGAGATAATCCAAGAATGCAAAGCTCTAAATACTCGTCTTATCAACTTGTAATTTTCTGAGCATTTAACTTCTCCCTTTAAATGATAACCTCTAGCAGACAGTTTGCTTCTTGTTTTATGAGCAAAACTGATTATTATGCATTTACAAATGCTAGAATATATATTCTTTTACTTCTCTAGCTACTTGATGCATGCACAATACGAGGAAAATGTGTGAAGTACAAGAATAAAAAATAATCGAGGGCTTCTGTTGTTTATGAAAGCATTCTATAAGAGGTTTTGTTTGGAAAATGAAAGGTCCACTTCCCAATGTTCCGTTGCAATAACTACAATATAAATGTGAGCAGGAGGATGGATATGGTAGAGGACAGAGGAAGATCAATGAGCATACAAAGAGAGAATTACAAAGATTGCGGGGAAAGGGTGGTAGATTTTCTGTGACAGAGGCATGCCTGATGTGCTTCGGCAAGGTGCACTGCTGCATTAAGACTTGGAGACCTTTGAAAGTGGCCTCAGAATATGTATGATTTGCATGGGTAAAGGTCCATATTATAAGGAAAATTGGAGGTTTCTAGAATGCGGTGGAAATTAAAAATTTCAAAACCAATTTCCATCACATGTTGTGCTTGATTTTATGAAATAGATAGAACTTGAAGGGGTAGGACCAATTTATAGTGGACACTTGACCCTTTAGATTCTGAGTGGGAATTAGAATCTCTGTGGTAATCCAATTCCAATTTGGATTCTCGCTTAAATCTGATTCTCAATTAGATTTCTTTTTAAGTCCCATTCTTAATCGGATTCAAATAAATCTTTATGTTTTTTATTCTCACACCTTTGTCATCTTCTGTTTGCCCTTATGTATGTGACCCCTTTAGGCCCAAATATTGCATTGGCAGCGAGCCAAATAATATTAGAACTGCTAATGTTGTTTTGTTGAACTAACTCCTAGTTCTATTAAATTAATTGTTATAATTTCCCGGTGGCTCACATATTATGGCTAGTACTAAGCAATGCACCATGACCTTCAAATGATATAGGGAATTACAATCCTCTTGGAACATTTCTATGAACAATTGCTGTTCAATTGTAATTTTTCATTCATTCAATGCCTTGATCAAATTTTTTGGAGTATGTCAGTGTGGTCATGCCATCAAATTTCATTTAATTTGATCCAGTCATATATTCAATGCAAGCAATGCACCATGACCTTCAAATGATATAGGGAATTACAATCCTCTTGGAACATGTCTATGAACAATTGCTGTTCAATCGTAATTTTTCATTCATTCAATGCCTTGATCAAATTTTTTGGAGTATGCCAGTGTGGTCGTGCCATCAAATTTCATTTAATTTGATCCAGTCATATATTCAATGCAAGCACACCGGAAACTCCTGTCTGATGTGCCTAACCTTAGGTAGGAATCTTCCTGAGCTTGTATTTATGGGACATTTTTTTCCTTTAGAAGACCAAGAATGAACAGTCCCTTGTTGACAACTCAATTACTTTCTCTTGTATCACACAAAACTTGAAATCCTGGCTTTTTTGGTCCTGTAGATTAGGCCCTTAGGTCAATGATCAAAATGTAGTGATTTGCATGTAACACATCCTTGGTGTCTTAGGTCTAAGCATTAATTATGCCATTGGCATGCAACTTTTTGAGTAACAGTTAGGTATGCTAATCATTTAGAAATCCTGCAGCAGATAAATTCAGTGAATATTCAACAATGAGCACCGATGTGACCCTTAGTGTCTCCGAGATCAGTCATACCATCTCACGAGCACCAATGAGTGCTTGGTCAATGTAGAACTAGTCAGACTGGATTGATCCAGGGTGAATCAGAGTGAGATCAGCTTCCTTTGGCTTCTTTAGTTGGTTATAGGACTGGATAGGCCAATCTTTTAAAGAAATGAAATGAGTTTTCTTTTAAATAAAAAGGAGAAAAATTGTAAACAATTAGCAATTTTTTTTTGAAAGTGGGCAGTAAACCATTAGCAAGTTAAGTGATAATATTAATGATTAAGTCAGTGGAGACTCCAATTTATTGAAATCAAGTGATTAGTTTTTTGATTAGGGTTAAAACTTTAAATCATGTTAAGATAGGGTTTGAATCCCCTTGCAATTAGGATTAAGTGAATTTGAATATGAAACATGGCTGCTTCTATTCATATTTATTTATGCTTGCTCTTACTGAACTTAAATATGAAACAAGAAAGTTAGTGGGAGTAATAAGTAATAATGTCAAAAACATTCATTTATTGGCAAAAAGGTAAAATTGCACTCATTAAACTCAACATTGATTGTTTCCTAAAAAAGTCAAACTAGTAATTTGCAGACAAAATTAGAGTGCTTTTTTTTTCTCAAAAAATAAAAGGTAAAATTTTTTAAGGTTTGTTTGCTTGGAAACCATTATTAAAAGAAAAACAGCAAATTGCCATCTTTTTTTTTTGAAATGTGGATAGTACCACAAAGTATATTGAATAAGGAAGAATGAACAAGAGTAGAGGCCAAATAACAAAAAGACCTCCAAAGAAAAGTCCTCACCAATAAGACACCCCGACACAAACAACCTCATCTCCCAAGAACAAAAGGAGAGAAGACTGAGGACTCTCAAAATGACCTAAAAATTTAGCCCAAGCCAAAACATTCCTCTTAATCCCTTGTAAAACAGTTTCTTCAGTCCTAGCTTCTTTCCTGAAAATTCTGTTGTTTCTTTCAATCCATAAGGCCCAGACAGTGGCATGCAAAATGATCCACCACACTACCCCATCAGCCTTCAATTGAAAATTCCTGTTCCAACCCAAAAATAACTCCTTCGCACCAGAGAAAGGGGGATGACATTCTGAATACATTGCCCAATTTCAGTCCAAATCATATTAGTGAAAGAGCAGGCTGTTAAAAGATGATCCAAGCTCTCCTCCTCAACCCCACAAAGACTGCATAAAGTTGGAATATTAGGGAACACCCTGGATAAAACTTATCACAGGTTGGCAACCTACCATGGGAAACCCTCCAAGAGAAAATCTTGACCTTGAGGGGGCTCCTGGTGGCCCAGATCTGGTTCGAACCATCATGTCTCAGACCCCCATCAATAAGCATGCGATAAGCTGATTTGACAGAAAAATATCCAGATTTTTCCCATCTCCAAGTCCACCGGTCCGCCATGTTAGCTGTCAACCTGAACTGGGTTAATAAGCCAAACATTTCCTGGAGATGAGCAGTCTCCTCCAAGGAAAGATTTCTTCTAAAGGCTGGCACCCAGATCCCCCCAACATGAGAATTCTCATAACATTCAGCAACAGTGGCCTTCGGAGCAGAAGAAATAGCAAATAAATCAGGGAATAGATGAGCTAGAGACAAATTCCACACCATCTGTCAGACCAGAAAAAAGCTCCTCTGCCCATCCCCCAATGCAATAGAAACGCTCGCCTTGAAGAAAGCCAAACTAAACAGCAGACCCTTCCACACTGGTGAGCATCTGTAACGCGGAATGGACTCCAAATCTTCCCATCCACTGGAGGCCCCTAAATATCTATTTTGAATTATTTCATGCCACAATCCCCCTTCGTCCACTCCAATTCTCCACCACCATTTACATAGCAGCGCCATATTGAAAGTTGTCATGTCTCTGATTGCAAGGCCACCTGCCTCCTTGGGAAGGCAAATCCTTCCCCAAGGGATGTCATGCCAACCTCTCTCTCCCATTACCATGCCAAAAGAACTGGCCTGAATAGATTGCAATCTGAGAGCCACTGTCTTTGGAATTCTGAAAATGGATAGGAAGTATGTAGGTAAGCTATCCAAGACTGCTTTGCAAAGTATTAATCTACCACCCATTGACAGTGCCTTAGCTTTCCAGCCTGCTAGCCTATTCTCAAATCTATTCACAATGACTTTCCAGTCAGCACAGCAAATTTGCCATCTTTAAATTGATATTGTTTAAAATACCATTCTTACAAGATATACATTGCGTATTTGGCACTGTAATTAACTGCCGTTAGAAAAAGGAGAATAATCTTCTCAATTTCTGTTAACACAGTTAAGTGACAAATTTGTTGGCAAAGTTACCCCTGCAAAAGCAAAACATCCCCTCCCCCTTCCAAAGAACCCCAAGTCCCTGTTACCTGGGATTCACCCCTTTCCCAGCCAGTGACAGGGGCTTGCTTGTGGGAGGTGATGGTGGATGATTGGGACGCCGTCCCTTCCTCCACCGTGCTGCTCTAAAGATAACAGCGGGTCATCTGGTTTCCGTGAGAACACATTGATAACTCTACTGATCTGCTGTTTCTGTCTGATCCTTGTTGTATCTATTTACAAGAAGAATTAATCGCAGAGGGGGGGGGATATAACCATGAACAGAGGGTGCGGTAATTGGATGTGACAGAGCAGAGGATTCTGCTGGGAAGAACTCAGGGACCAGTGGCACTGCTGGCCTGGAGGACAGGGATTTAGGTGCCATTCAGGGCTCATAGAGCCACGATAATGCCATTCTGGAGAACAAAGAGTGAGGAAGGGAGGGAGATGCTAGATTCCTCCTTGTAGAGAAGAATTTTAGGATTTTTTTTTTCATTTTCTTTAAGAAAGCGGGAGGTTGTGGGGTTCTTATGTTAGGGGCAAACTTGATATTTCTCACCATGAGTTAAACTTAACTGTTGCTAAATGGACTTCTGGTAACATGTCGTAACATTGATGGCAAATACACACTGTTTCACTTGTAAAAATGGTATTTTAAACAATATCAATTTAAAGATGGTGAATTGGTAATTTTTTCTTGTAAATGATTGCTATGCAAAGACCCAAAATTTAAATAGGGTTGGATGGGACTTAATCACGGTCCTCCATGTAAAAGTGTCCATTAAATCAAAGGCTGCAGTTGGACATGTGAGCTTACTGAGCAGACTTGCATCCCATTACAAGGAAACTTGGGCATTGTGGATGTGCTTGCTGAAATCTCTAATTAGGCCCTTACCAGCACTCATTAATTTAGGCAGGGTAAAATGACTAATTTAGACCTGTTAGATGCATAGCCAAAGGCAAATCATTGAGGATCTGGTGGGCATCTTTGCTGTTACCTCAGGTGTTGGAGGAGAATCCCAGATGACAGTTACCTAGAGAAACAGACGTCCAGGTGCTTAAGTGTTGGCTGCAAGGAGGGAGGGGGATTATGAAGTGTTGTTGCTAAGAGGATATGCCTGAAGCCATCGTGTGCTGCTTTTGGGCAACTACTGACATGTGAGGGAAATATGAAAGTTAGGGAGGGGCTTACCTTTGCAATTGATAGCCACCATAAAATGCCAATGACTGTCATGACTAACCTCTCATAGACCATGGAAGTGGTGGTTGTAATGTGGCATGGTGTTTGTGAAGTGCAGGAGTGTGGCTGGGGAGTGCCAAATGGGGACGCTCTTGTTGGGGATTAATGGTGGCAGTAATAGGAACAAAGGAAAGAAGAGGTATCTAACTGGAGTGTATCGTAGGATAGGGAGGTGATAGAATGAGAAGGGGTGGCTTGGCGAGCTCACTAGAAGTGAGAAATGGATGTGAGAGAGAAGATAAAGTGTTTGGTTGTGTTGGGGTTTGCAGTGGCATTGAATAAGCTAAAAAATGGACAGATGAGAAGAATGCAAAGGTGCTTGTTACATTATGTAATCTGTATTTTCTCAGTTGGTGTTGGGCTTAGATGCCAGCACGATCTTTTCTTCTTTATTTTCTATTATTTTTGATGGGTATCTTCTCTATTTTCTAATTTTTGAGGGGGTTTACTTTATCCATGTGTAATATTTTGAGTGGACTGCTTCTTACATTTTCAAAAACCTCAAAAATGAGGAAAATCAATAGCTATGGTGTTGAAGAACAAGGTTTTCAGGCTTTTGGGCGTTTCATATCAATTTCTACCAACAACTTGCCTGTGGTGATATTTTTGATGTATCGACTTAAGTTTCTGCAGAAATCAAGTGATAGAGTTTTACTGGATTTTCTCACGTTGATATAACTTATATCCTGGAGTATCAGCTTACAATTGTTTATACTGTTACATAGTTCTTCAAGACATCTCCCTGTTTCCTGAGTTCGTTTCTGTATTTTGTCTTGATGCTCTTTAATGGAGCCTACGAGAGAGAACTCAGGTAGAACAGCTGCTTAGATATATTGTGGAAGAAGCTCCAGATGATGCTGAAAAGAAGCGCACTTTCAAGTAATTTGTTTTTCTGTTATTCATTGTCAATTATTGCCAAGATACTTTCTTGTGAGAGGGTGCTACTAGTTTTGTTCTTCTCTTGCCATGGTACTGTTTTGCAGGTTTCCGTTCATTGCATGTGAAATTTTTACCTGTGAGGTCGACATCATACTTAAAACCTTAGTGGAGGATGAGGAGGTAATTTGCTTCTTTTTTTTTTTTTTGAAATTTGCTATTTCCTTCATGACCAGAAACCCATAGGTTATGATTCTTTTGTGTTGTTTCTCATTCTCTTGGCAGTTGATGGATCTATTGTTCTCGTTCATCAAACCTGACCGTTCACACAGTACATTGCTGGCTGGTTATTTTAGCAAGGTAGTCTCGGAGCTGTATGAATGACGATGTTGCATTTTCTGGATGGGGAATTATGAGATGTAATTCTTTTGGATTCTGGGACTCGTGCAGGGTATATTGTTACTTTACTGATTTGTTTTCTTTTCTTTTCCTTTTTCTTTTTTTAACATCCTGTTTAGGTTGTCATATGCCTGATGTTACGGAAAATGGTACCACTTATGAACTACATTCAAGTAAGTTGCTATTTTTTTTTCAAATTCTTTAGGGTAAGGGTTGATATGCAACTATTTAAATTATATGTAATGTTTTCTTTTGGTTGTTGGTTTCGTCTACTGTTAAATGATGTCAAAAAGCAATCATATAATTTGAAAACTGAGTAGAAGCAGTTTTTATGCCACAACATGGGACCAAT
This sequence comes from Colocasia esculenta, assembly GCA_014218235.1. Classification (NCBI taxonomy): domain Eukaryota; kingdom Viridiplantae; phylum Streptophyta; class Magnoliopsida; order Alismatales; family Araceae; genus Colocasia; species Colocasia esculenta. The sequence continues at coordinate 118,385,251 of CM024757.1, read as the reverse complement.
TATGCATTGTTGGTTAGGTTGGAGATTGCTTCTTTAAAAACCTTTCATTTTTCTGGGTGAAAGCTTTTAGTCCATCACCGAGTATTTATGTGCCACTCTGCACTTAATATTAATTATGGACCTCTTCACCTACTAACTTTGAGTTTGGATTGGCAGCTCAGTTCAATAACATGTAACAAAGGTGATTTGTTCATTGATTTACCAAGGTTGGCCTTTGTGGTTCAAGGATAATGGTTCGCCATGCAACACTTAAGTTCATTGTAAGGGGATCTTGATGAATGCCATTTGGTCCCTCATTGGGTACTCATGTGCCACCTATTGGCCTGTTTTATTTCTGGACCTGTTCACCATATTGATTTCAGTTTTTGTGTGGTAGTTCAGTTCGGTAACACATCTGTAGAGTCTCAAGAGCCATGAAGAGCCCTTATTTCTCCATTAATCTGCCCGATTGAGTTCTTCGGGATGGACCTCATTGATTTGCCTTGATTATGTATAAACATATCTTCTGTTTTTGTTGGCATCAGAAGATATACTTTCTTAACTGTGGTGTGAAGTGTTTTTTTTCTTTAACCGTGAAAATGGCTGGAACCTGCAAGTATGTTGAACCATATATTTTGATTCTTTATACAACCTGACACCTGTGTGGCTCTTTATAAATCATACATAGAGATACATGCCCATGCGCTTCTTGTTTACTGGTGGAAGATATCCAGGCTTGTTCGAGGCAGCAATAAATAATCACTTTTTCTTTTGGCTTTTCGGGGAAAAATAAGCAGGAACATGACTGACACATGCTTTCTTTTAGCATCATCCTGGTCACTAGATGATAGAATGGCAGCATGCATAGTTGTCAAGGTGACAAGGACACCAGGATGTTTTAGGAAGCCGAAGCACTTAGGTTGGAACTTGGTGATTGTCGACCGCGGAAAAAAATTCGTGGTTGTGATTTTTATGGTATTTGAGTTTGATTTGATTTTTATTTATTTATTTTGCCTTGCGGGGCGTGCCAGCCTGTCTAACAGACAGAGATTGAAATCCGCGCGATGCGGAGAAAAAAATTTTATGTCCAAGGAATGGACAAGTGCGCCAGTTTATTTAAACTTGTTTGTTCCGCGATTTTATTTATCAGGCGATTAGGGTAGCGTGTGTTGGACCGCTTTCTCCATCGATCGGAATCGATGTTTATTTACATCGGGTTAAAAGCCTTTGATGTTGTTTTACATCAATTTTAACCTGAACACCATTGATAGCAAAAGTCGAGAGGTTTACATTTTTTCTAGAAAATAGTAATGAGGTGTTTTATTTTTTATCGGACGTAGTGGATTTTGTTTTGAAAAAAGGATTTTTGTTTTTAAAGGAGCATGGACTCCATTTGAGAGTTTAGCATGTAATTTGAAGAGATGGGTGGGTATATACCCGAGGATTTATTTGATTATTTGAATATGTCGTGTATTTGGGCAGAGCTTCCACATGGGCAGAATTACTGTGCAAACACATAAACATATATTTGATGGATATATGGCCATATTATTTTAGGGTAGAGTCTCTGTACGGACAGAGTCTCCCCATAAAACAGGCACATATGAACATATATTTTGTGGACATATGGGTATGCTTTCGGGCAGAACCTCTACTTGAGCAGAGTTTCCTTAGAAAGACATACACATATGAGCACAAAAACTTACCCTCTTGGAGACTTGCTCAATGAGGGGGAAGAACATATGTGTCTAAATACTTGTATCCATGGAGACTAGCTCGACATGGAAACATTTAGAACACAAGAACATTGATGTTAAATACCTTATACCCATGGAGACTCGCTCAACATGGAAGGTATTTAAACATTAGAGCACACAAGCACGATTTAATTTTATCTCCACAGAGACTAGCTCGATGTGGAGATATGGATTACATTTGGATTTTAGAATCCCCTCCATGGAGACTGACTTGACATGAAGGGAGATTAAGGAGACTTTGTAACCAGAGGGGGACGACCTTTTTGCTTTGCCGAGGGCGAATACCTTCACGCCGAGCAGAACTTCTTTGACGAGCAAGCAAGAGTTTTCTTTTTTCAAATTTCCGACCTAAAAAAAAAAAGTTCCTCCCCATTGCCATCGGGTTACATGGGCTATTTATAGGGGTTTTAGCCACTTTACATTGAGAAGAGAGAGAGGTAACGGTGGAATTCCAATTCCATCGGTTAAGGTTAAGGTTAAGCCCCTAAACGAAACCATCGGTTAAGGAAGGACCCTTAACCGATGGAAAACTCCATCGGTTAAGGTCCTCCCCTAACCGATGGGAGAACCGATGGACGGTTTCCATCAGTTAAGGGGAAACCCTTAACCGATGGAAAGACTCCATCGGTTAAGGTTCTCCCCTAACCGATGGGCCTTCACTGATGGAAGAAATCCATCGGTTAGGGTGGTTTTACAACGGTGATTTTCCTATAAATATACCCTCATGATTTCTTTCGAGGGGTGTTGATGCCGTGAGATCTTTGCCCTTTCCTTGGAGACCTCTCGATGAAGGGTTGAGTTTGCAAGTGCTTGACGCTTTCTGCTGCACGTGTTTTTGAAGTTGTAATGTTCTTTGAACTTGGTCTTATTGACCTTGTGCTGCCGAATTTCTTCTGCAACATATATCCTTCGAAGTGTCGTTCTTTCTGAACTTCTGCTTCACTGGAGAGATTCAATGCCGGCTTCGTTAATAAGTTCCCTCCCTTAATTTGAAAGGGATTTGGACCCAACGTTACCAAAGTAACCATTGTATATAAATAATGTGGATGTCGTTTCCTGTTTGGACCTGAGCCAAACGGGCATTCACGGAAGAGGAAGGGAAGAACGCCGGCGCGGACGGTGACCTGCAAAACCAGGAAGGGATCACGGGGGCCCGGTTGAAGAACCGGGGAGAACCCTCCGATGCCTAAGTTAGAGACGGACTGAAAGGCTTGGAAGAGGAGGGTTTAGTGTGTGTCGCGCGCGAGGGCGAGTCTGTGTGGGAGAGATTCCGTACCTTTGCATGGAGATCACCTAGACCTTTTATAGGCAAAGGTGTCGAAGGGGTGAGGCGAAACGTCCCACAACAGTTACCGAAAAGGGCGCGCCAGCTGGCGCCCTTGGCGGGGAGTTATGCGTTGAGGCGCCCGTTGAGGGACCCTGCGGTTAACGCACCACATGATTGTGGGGCGCGTGCCGCGTCGTGGGTGTAACCGTCGCCAATTGGCGACGGACCTTGCTGCTCCTCTTGTTCGGGAGGTACCGAGCAGGGGGGTTGTTTGGTAGCTGGACCGCCTGCTCGGTGCTTAGTGGCATGGAGTTGACGAAGCTAAGGCATGCTTCGAGCCAATGCTGTTCGGCAGGAGGTGCCTGGGCCAAACAGGTTATAGGGTGTCCGGAGACTACCCTTGGGGCCTGAAGATGCCTTACGCGGGGCTCCTGCTCGGGGTCCGCAAGCTGCGTTCGAGGACGCGTGGCGCCTGGCGAGGAGGCCGCTCCTACGAGGAGTGCCGTATAGGGCTGTACTGAGCCATGATGGGCCCTACGGGCCTAGGTGGCTAGAAATAGTCACCACACTTGCCCCCCCTCTCTTGGGCGTGCTCGGGCTTCTGAGCGCCTGGAGAGAGGAGGTCTGCCCGACCGTCTTTCGCATTAAATGCAATGCTGACCTTGGCGTCACGAACGGTCACCAGGCGATGCCGCTTGGTGTTCTGCCTCGAGGACGAAGGAGACCATCATTGCGGAGGTGACATCGCTTGTTGATCATGCAACGACAAGTTTGAATCGAACCGCCTTTCCGTGTTTTCGATTTTCGCGCCCTTCATTCCTTATAAGGAAGAGGCGGGGCGAAAGTAGGGTTTCACGCTTTCGCAAAACCCTACTGCACTTTGTCTTCCTCGCGAACTTGCAGTTCCTCGTATGTTCCTCCTTATGTTGTTGCTGCTTCTTCCTCCGTTCCCTCTTCCGGTAACCATGTCGCAGAAGGGGAAAGAAGTCACTGTGGCTTCAACGAGTGCGACGGTGCCAACCGTGCCGCGGGGGCTCAAATATCGCTTCTTCAAGGGGCTCCGCGAGTGATTCCGCATCGGAGACGAATACGGGATCATCTTCGCGAAGGAGGAGGAGTCGTACCTGGTGAACAAACCAAGCTGCATCGCCCTCTCCCTCGACCTTCTGGAAGCGGGATTCCGGCTACCGTTGTTGGAGGTGGCGAAGGCGTTGCTGAATATTTGGGGAATCGCTCCTATTCAGCTAACGCCCAACTCTTGGCGGACGATATGCGTCTTTTGCATCGTCTGCAAGGAGCGAGGTGTACGAGGCTCGACAGACGTCTTCCGAGCACAGTTCAGCCTCACGTCGTCGCCACAGTCGGGGCACGACATCTACTACACCAAGCATCGCCCGAACAGGATGCAGATCAACTTCGGGGGGAAATACTCCAACAACAAGGGGTGGATGCATCGGGTGTTCTTCGTCGGTCGCCGGGCAGACGCTCCAGAGTGGGGGTTCCCCACTCATGTTCGGATGCCGAGGAAAGAGCGCTACCCCATGTTGATTCAGGACGAGGCGGTAGCCTCCGACAGTTTGAACATGGCCTCCGTGCGGAACGCTGAATGCTACTTGACGGAGTTCCGTCTCGTCAAGGATGGCCTGAGCCGCCGATGGAGTAAGTATTGCTCTCGGCTTTTACCTCTTGATTTGATTATGGCTTGTTCTGACTCTTCTTCCGCGCAGCTGTTGAGGAATTGGCTGCTGGACGCGATAAAGAGGCCATGGAGGATTACGCCGAGCAGATCCAGGTCACGTCCTACCTGACCTGCTTGGGCGCTGACGCCATCCTGTCAGCAGTTCCAGCGGGGGTGGTGATTGCTGAGCGCCGAGAGTCTACGGGGGCAACATGCTACTAGAGTGGCGCCTGGGCTTCTGAGGAGAAGCCCCTGAAAATAAGCCTGCGGAAGGACTCCACATCCCAGAAGAGGGCGGCTCCAGAGGCTGAGGAAGAGACTGCGCCCCAGCTCCGAAAGAAGAAAAGGAAGCTGGTGAAGGCGGCCGAAGTGGCGAGGCCGAGCAGCGCCGCTGTAAGGCCTCAAATGGCCGAGCGGATGAACGCGGAGCTGGGTTTGGTGGTCGTGAGCGACCACTCCGAGGAAGAATCCGAGGAGCGGATGAAGACCGCTGCACCCCAGGGCCCCACAGTGGGCCGAAGAGAGGAGGATGTCACCGCGGAAGCCCCGGTTGCTGCGGTTGGCAGACCAATCGCAGCAGGAGATGAGATCGTGGTCGCCACCATACCTATTGTTGGGGAGGCGATTCACGTGGCGGGAGCTCCGGAAGAGATCGGGGCTGCTGTTTCTTCTTCCGGGACGGCAGAGCATCGTACGCAGGTCGTTCCGGATGAGGAAGGAACCGAGCAGGCGGAGGAGACAGAGGAGAGAAGGCCTCTGATGTCCCCCATCGCGGTAGCAAACCGAGAGGCGGCAACAAATGTGGTAGCCGACGATGCCGCTGACGCCACAGGGGCCTCCGTTGTACCCCCAATCGACGCCGCTACCGAGCAAGAAGGGGATCGAGCTCTCCAGTTGGAAGCGATGCCGACAAGGCATAATGCGGGGCCGTCGGCAGCGGCCTTGGAAGCTGCACTGGGACGCCTCGAAGGGGGCGCACCTAGGAACCTCCCCGCCTGCCCTTCCGCGTCTTATCTGGACAGGGTGGCGCGATGCCAAGAGCTGAGTCCAGAGGTGACTCCCCGGCGCTTCGAGGAGGTTTGTCAAAGGGAAAGCGGTGCGAACGATTCCTTGATAGACGTGGAGGCGTTGGTGGACGACGTTACACGTTTGTTGACAGTGCTGAAGGACCTTGCTCTGAGGTCACAAGGCCACCAACAGATGTGGGAGGCGGAGCTCACTTTCTGCGAAGACCTCCAGACGCAGCACAAGGCTCGCGAGGCCGAGCTTGCAAAGAAGATTGACGAGCTTCAAGTGGCACTCTGAGCTTCCGAATTGGACCTGACCGTGGTCCGAGCCGAAAAGGAGGCGCTTTCGAAGGTCTTAACAGAAGCCGAGGAGAGGGGAGTCACCAAGTACAAAGCTGGGCCAGATTTCAAGGAGGACCTGGAGCAGTATGGCGCACTCTGCTACAAGGTCGGACTGGCTGCCGGGGAGGAGCGCGGGCGACGACTAGCGACGGATGAATATGCCAAAGAAGCCTTTAACGCGGCCGTTCGAGAGTGTCGTCGTCGCACAGGAGACGAACGCCTAGACGGGGTTTGCTACTCCATCTTCCAGGCAGGAAGATATCCCACCGATGCGGCAGGTCCCTCCGAACAAGTTCCCCCTGAGAAGTCTCCTTAGGCTATTTTTTGCTCTCTTTTTGTAAGTTGGTCCTCAGGGCCTTTTGTACTTTTAACTATGCAAGAATGAAAACACAACCCTTTTTGTGCCAATGTCTTCGCTGTGCTCTGTTCGAACCAGGGTTCGTTTGGTCGTTATGGGGCTCACGAATACCGCGCAGGTTCTTGGGGACCGGAGTCCTTACCTGGGGTTCGCTTAACGCCTAGAGTTTTTTGGGTGTCACGCTAGTTCCAAGCTGAAAAGCTTTGACTAGGGGTACTCGAACAAATCTGACAGACCAATTAGAATGATAGCAAAGTTTAAACTCCAAACACAAGGCTTTTATAAATAATAAGCCTTCAAGTTGGATACATGCCAAGTTCTGGGTATGACTTCGCCACTAAGAGTAGTTAGCTTATAGGAGCCTTTTTCGAGAACCTGAGTGACCTGATAAGGTCCTTCCCACTTGGGGGCAAGTTTGCCGACTGCTTTTCGGGGGTCCGATGTCGAGCATCGGCGGAGAACAAGATCTCCTTCGAAGAAGCGCCGTTCCTGAACTCGGGAGTTGTAATATTGAGCAAGCCGCTGTTGGTAGGACACTAGTCTGATGCTGACGTCGCTTTGTCGTTCACCAAGTATGTCTAGGTTCTCCCTAAGCGCTTGGTTGTTGGCGGCTTCATAGAAGTGAGTAGTTCGGACGGTAGGGAGAGCTACCTCTAAAGGTACTACTGCTTCGCTGCCGTAGGCCAGATGAAAAGGAGTTTCTCCGGTGGCTACCCTAGCAGTAGTTCGGTGACACCACAACACGTTAGGGAGCTCTTCGATCCATGATCCTCCTGCGGCTTCAACTCTTGTGCATATCCCGTGTAGCAATGTTCGATTGGCGTTCTCGACCAAACCATTTGCTTGGGGATGTGCAACTGAGGTGAAGTGGTTATAGATGCCGAGCTCGGAGCATTTCTGCTTGAAGTATGTGCTGTCGAACTGTTTCCCGTTGTCCGAAGTGATCACCTTTGGGACTCCAAACCGGCAGAGGATGTTCTTCTAGACGAACTTCCACGCGGCCTGGTCAGTGATCGCGGCAACGGGTTCTGCTTCGATCCACTTAGTAAAGTAGTCAATAGACACGAATAGGAACTTCGTTCGCCCTTGGGCCTCTGGGAACGTACCTAGGATGTCAATCCCCCATCTGGCGAAAGGGCGTGGTTCGAACAGAGTATGCAGTTGTTCAGCCGGCTGCTTAATGAGCTGCCCGAACTTCTGGCATTTTGGACACCTTCTGGTGAAGGACATGCAGTCCTTTTGCAAGGAAGGCCACCAGAATCCTGCTCGAATAGTACTACGCGCCAACGTTCTGCCCCCCAGGTGGCTTCCGCACAACCCCTCGTGGACTTCTTTGATGGCTGAAGTCGCTTTTGCTGGACTGAGGCACCGGAGAAGAGGCCTTAACAGGGATCGCCGGTATAGCTGGCCTTCGATGAGGGTGAATCTCTGGGAGCGTAGCCTGATTTTACGAGCTTCACCTTGGTCGGGAGGAAGCTCTCCTCGAAGCATGTAGGCTATGAGGGGGTCCATCCAGCTTGGCACTGGGGGACCAGCCTCAATAGCTACTACGTCTACGTTGATGCTCGGTGAGGCGAGCTCTTCTATGAACACGGAGCGAGAGGGGGCGATGTCGCCTGAGGACGCCAACCTGGCGAGTGCATCGGCCCGAGCATTCTCCTCTCGTGGAACGTGTATAACTTCGAAGTAGATGAGACCCTCTGTTTGGCTCTTGACCTGTTGAAGGTATTACGCCATGCGGGGCTCCCTTGCTTCGAAGCGCCCGTTCACCTGACTAGCCACCAACTGCGAATCACTGCAGACCCGGAGTCTAAGTGCCCCAAGGTGCCTAGCCATTCGGATTTCGGACAGGAGGGCTTCGTACTCAGCTACATTGTTAGAGGCAGCGAAACGAAACCTGAGGGCGTATTGGAACTCCAAGCCTTCCGGGGAAGTGAGCACTAGGCCAGCTCCGCTTCCCGTTACGCAGGATGATCCGTCAACATAGAGCTCCCATAGAGGCTCGTCTGCTAACGGGGGATCCTGCTCGGTTGGCAGAGTACATTCTGCTACGAAGTCCGCCAGAGCTTGTGCCTTAATAGCTGTCCTTGGACGGTAGCTGATGTCAAATTCTCCAAGCTCGATGGCCCATTTGATGAGCATGCCGGAAGCCTCTAGGCGCTGAAGGATAAGCTTCAGCGGCTGGTCGGTGAGGACCGTAATTGGATGGGCCTGAAAGTATGGCCTAAGCTTCCGTGCGGCTGTCACTAGCGCCAGAGCGAGCTTCTCTGCTCGAGGGTACCTTCTTTCAGCTTTTTGAAGGACCCTGCTGATATAATAGACGGGATGTTGCACTGCTGCCTCTTCTCTGATCAACACCGCGCTGATAGAGTGTTCGGTAACCGATAGGTACACGAACAAAGGTTCCCCGAGCACGGGCTTTGAGAGAACAGGTGGGGCTGCCAGGTACGCCTTCAGGTCGGTGAAGGCCACTTTGCAGTCCTCGGTTCAGTGTATATGCCCCCCTTGCTGTGAGGTGCCTTTGGGGCCTCGCAGCAACTTAAAGAAGTTGAAGCTTCTCTCAGCTACTCGGGACATGAATCGGTTGAGTGCCGCGAGGCGTCCAGTGAGGCGCTGGACGTCGCGTACCGTCTTGGGTGTGCTCATCTCCAGTATTGCTTGGATCTTCTCAGGGTTGGCCTCTATTCCTCTGTTTGAGACGAGGAAGCAGAGGAACTTACCCGAGCGTACTCCAAAGGCACACTTGGCTGGATTGAGATTCATATTGTACCTTCGCAAGGTTGCAAAGGTTTCCTTGAGGTCGGAAATGTGGTTGGCGCTCGGGAGCGTTTTGACCAACATGTCATCGACGTAGACCTCCATGTTACGCCCAATCTGCAGCTCGAACATCTTGTTGACCAGCCGCTGGTACGTTGCACCAGCGTTCTTTAGACCAAAAGGCATCCTGGTGAAGCAGTACAAGCCCAGGTCAGTGACGAACGTGGTGGCATCCTGGTCGGCAGGGTGCATACTGATCTGGTGATAACCAGAGTATGCATCCAAGAAGCTGAGAAGCTCATGACCGGACGTGGCGTCCACCAGTTGGTCGATGTGCGGCAGGGGAAAGTTGTCCTTGGGCGTGGCCTTGTTGAGATTCTTGTAGTCCACGCATACGCGCCATTTGCCGTTGGCTTTGCGCACGAGGACTACGTTGGATATCCACCTGGGATACTGAGCCTCTCGGAGAAGACCGACTGCTCGGCTTTTAACAACGTGATCCTGGATCACAGTCTGCCGTTCGCGATTGACAGGCCGTCGCCTCTGCTGGACCGGTGGTACCTTCGGGTCCAGATGGAGGTGATGCGTCATCACGTCCGGGGAGATGCTGGGCAGCTCTTCGTCCAACCACGCGAACACGTCTAGGTTGGCAAGCAGGAAAGCCTTGTAGCGCTGCTGTTCGGCTTCCGGCAACAATGTTCTAATGTAAAGGACGTCCTCGGCAGGGGTTCCACGGCTAGTGGAAGGTTGATCAGCTGGCAGAGTTGTAGCTTCCGGGGCTGCGGGCTGTTTGTCCCTCAGGGAGAGGACATAACAGCGTCGCGACTCGCACTGACTGCCGAGTACCTCGCCGATGCCACACGGAGTGGGAAACTTCATTTTCTGATGAAGGGACGATGGTACAACCTTGATCCTACCGATCAGACCCCTGCCGAGGATAGCGTTGTATCCGGGCATGTTCTGAATAACCAAGAAATCCACCATCTTGGTTATGTTCTTTGGGGGCGTGCCAAGTGTGATGGGGAGGTGCGCACGTCCCATGGGTCGTACCGAAACCCCAGAGAAGTCGAACAGAGGTGATTCTACTGGAGTGAGTTGGTCGGTTTTCAGACCCATAAGGAGGAAGCAGTCGTAGGCCAACACGTCTGGTGCACTTCCATTATCAATCAAGATCCGACGCACATTACAATGGTTGATGGTGGCCGAAACGACCAGCGCTTCAGTGTGTGGAGTAGCGACTCCTACAAGGTCTTCGTCTGAGAAGGTTATAACCTCCTCGGATCATGTGCGTGGACTTTGGGGATAAGGGGCGAGACGAGGGGCCGGGGCCCTGTCCACAGCGTGCACTCGCCGAGCGTAGTCGCGTCGGCTTTGATTGCTTTCTCCGCCCGTGCCGAAGCCTCCCTCGATGACGTTGATCTCTTGCCCATTGGGCTCGTTGTTGATCGGCTGCTCGGGAGTCCGCTCTCGGCGTCTTGCGCCGTCTTCATTACGGTGCACGTACCTTCCGAGGTAGCCGCGCTTGATGAGGGACTCAATCTCGTCCTTGAACTGGCGGCACTCGGAGGTGTCGTGGCTGTGGTCGCGGTGGAAGCGACAAAATTTGTCCTGGTTGCGCCTGTGAGGGTCAGAGCGCATCCTCGGTGGCCACCGAACATATGGCTCTTCCCGGATTTCAGCCAGGATCTGTTCGGGGGCCACAGTGAGGGGGGTGTATTCGGTGAAGGGGCGTGTTCGGCGCGGTGAGCCCCTGTTATGCCGCCCTTTCTTCCGATCACGGTCGGAACCGTTGTCGGAAGGCCTCTTCTTGTCCGATGATTCGCCCTGCTCTGCTCGGCCAGCGGTCAAGCTCTCCTCGCAGGCGGCGTGATGCTGGGCAGTGCAGAGCAGCTCGGCGAGGGTGGATGGCTGCTGTACTCCCAGTGTTCTCTGCAGGAAGCCATCGCGAGTGCCTTGGATGAGGGCACTGGTGGCTAACGGAACGTCAAGGCGCGGGATGCGGAGCGCCTCAGTCTGGAACCTCTTGACGTAGTCCCAGAGCGCTTCTCCCTTCTTCTGCCGAACAGTGAGAAGGGAGGCCGCGGTGCCCAGCTGCGACCTTCCGCCCAGGAAGTTGTTCCGAAAGGACTTCTTCAACTGGTGGAAGGAAGAGATGGAACCTGCAGGAAGGGCTTCGAACCAAGCCCGAGTAGTTTCCTTCAAGGTGGCCGGGAAGGCCCGGCACTTGACCGCATCAGATGCCCCATGGAACACCATATGCGACTCAAACCCGTGGATGTGGTCCGCGGGGTCAGTGGTGCTGTCGTACGGCGCGATGGTGGGCAGAGGGAGCTTGGGAGAGACCCGAGCTTCCAAGATCTCCACAGTGAATGGGGAGCAGAAGTTCAGGTCCTCTTCGGCCGGAGCCTTGCCCTCCGCCCGCTGTACCATCGCATCGACACGACGCTCGAGGTCCACAACGCGGCGGAGACGTCGGGCCAACTCCTGATCAGAGTGGACAGATCCCTTACGTCTGGACCTGTGGGAGTTGGCGCCCACGACGGAGCGCGGAGGAGGCGCAGCGGAGCGATGGGGGGAGTTGTCAAGCCCCTCCAGGGTTTGACGCGCCGATTGTGCACGACGCGACCGGTGGGGGGACTCTGCCTGCTGCTCCTCCCGCGCCAGAGGAGCATGCGATCGTCGGCGGGACGACTCCGCCTACTGCTCCGACGGCTGGGGAACGGTCGGGGCTGGCGCTCGGGCCAACTGGGCCTGGAGACCCAGGCAGATCCCTGTGAGGTGCTGCATCTGACCCTGAAGCTCCGCTACTTCCAGGGCAGTTGCAGGTACGACGGCGGGAGTCGGGTCACCCGCAGCTCTAGCGACGGCTACGGCGACGTTGACCGGGGGGACGCACTCGTGGGAGCCCGCTCGGGACTATTGCGACCTCGTCGTCCTGCTGCCGATGTTCTGGTATGAGGACCGTCTGCGAGCCATGGCTGTAGTCGTTCCCACAGACGGCGCCAAAATGTGGATGTCGTTTCCTGTTTGGACTTGAGCCAAACGGGCCTCCACAGAAGAGGAAGGGAAGAACGCCGGCGCGGACGGTGACCTGCAAAACCAGGAAGGGATCAGGGGGACCTGGTTGAAGAACCGGGGAGAACCCTCCGATGCCTAAGTTAGAGACGGACTGAAAGGCTTGGAAGAGGAGGGTTTAGTGTGTGTCGCGCGCGAGGGCGAGTCTGCGTGGGAGAGATTCCGTACCTTTGCATGGAGATCACCTGGACCTTTTATAGGTGAAGGTGTCGAAGGGGTGAGGCGAAACGTCTCACAACGGTTACCGAAAAGGGCGCGCCAGCTGGCGCCCTTGGCGGGGAGTTATGCGTTTAGGCGCCTGTTGAGGGACCCTACGGTTAACGCACCACTTGATTGTGGGGCGCGTGCCGCGTTGTGGGCGTAACCGTCGCCAATTGGCGACGGACCTTACTGCTCCTCTTGTTCGGGAGGTACCGAGCAGGGGGCTGTTCGATAGCTGGACCGCCTGCTCGGTGCTTGGTGGCATGGAGTTGACGAAGCTAAGGCATGCTTTGAGCCAATGCTGTTCGGCAGGAGGTGCCTGGGCCAAACAGGTTACAGGGTGTCCGGAGACTACCCTTGGGGCCTGAAGATGCCCTGTGCGGGGCTCCTGCTCGGCGTCCGCATGCTGCGTTCGAGGACGCGTGGCGCTTGGCGAGGAGGTCGCGCCTGCGAGGAGTGCCGTATAGGGCTGTACTGAGCCATGATGGGCCCTACGGGCCTAGGTGGCTAGAAATAGCCACCACAAATAACTTTTGGCATATCCGCTGTGAACTTTTCAGGGTTCAACAGTGACCCTTTAAGAGCTAAAAGATATAAATCTGAATATAGAAATTATGAATACGATACCCGGAAAAAATGTTGAATTCAATCTAAACTTCCAAGATAATAAGTTAGGCATATGTATTGTGGAATACAGAATATAAAGTTGAAATAATTGAAATAAATAGATATGCTACAATGAATATGTAGGCAGCAATCTGATGCAGATAAGCAGGAAAAGGCTGATCATAGCAGGGAGAATCTGGAAGGGGTCATTATTTATGATAAGCTACTACAATCTTACCTCTACCACTTCTCCAATTCTGCACTCACTAAAACGATTAAAGAAGTGAAAAGTATTTGATAATATCAGAGATATTCTGAAGTTCATTTTGGAGACTGAGTGTTTAATGTTAATGAAGCATCTTCCTCTTGAACATTGTGAGAATGTTTGTCTTACATTTAAGGATTCCCTCTTTTATCATCTTCTATTAGGCTATTGTGGCCTGCTTTAGGGGTCATTATAACTCATCATCATCTTCTCTCTGTTTTAACTCTGTGGTTGTTGAAAACTTTTTCTCCCTATTTTTTTGGGACAAATCTAGACATGACATGAAATGAATCTAACAAATAAACAAGGGATCTTGACACATGGTTCCGTTGTTTTTTCGTAACTGTTAGACTTCTAATTTATTTTTACATGCTATTATAGTGTTATTTGTTGCTGGGTTAATGACATTTTGTTCACTGCCCTGACTAAACAACTTCTATGATATTGTACATTTCTAGGATCACCGGGACATTTTTCGCAAACTTGTTGATCTTATTGGTATCACATCCATTATGGAGGTCAGTGATGGTTCTGCTTCATATGATGCTGAACCCTTTGATGATGCTTCATTTGTCTTATACCGATTAGTTTCATTTGACCATTTTTTATTTTTGAACATTCATACAAGATTATAATTTTGCGATAATTTCATGTGTACCCCTGCTATTTTCTTATTCCAAATATGCCATGCTTACCTGATTGTAATCCTACAAACGCTTGATAATTATATAAAATTTCAAAAATGCTTCAGTGGTTAACATCCGTCTGTGGACATTGGTATCTAAAGAGAATATTCCTTAATAGTTGTTAGTTTTAACAGAATCATTTTAAATTTTATTAAATTATCAATATTACCCCCCTTATGTGTAGAGAGAGGGAGACGGGGTGGTGGGGGCAAGGGTCAGGGGAGGCTGGGGCGCTGGAGCTACTCCTCCATGTAGGGCGATCTCATGGCAAGGATCTCCTATGCCACCGGCACCACAAACTTGGAGAACTCCATCAGGCTGTTGTTGTTGGTGTCCTTCCTTTGGATCAGTGCCTCCACCTGCTCCTGCGAGGGCTTGAGCCCAGGGACTGGAGGAGGGAGTCGAGCTCCAGCCGCATGAGGCTCCTATCGTTGTTCCAGTTAAAGGAGCAAAAGATCTTGTGCAGCTCCGCCAGTTGCTTGTCGTTCACCCGCACCAGTTCCTCCCTTGCCACCCCTTCCATCTCCACCACCATGATCACCCTTGCGTCTGTCCCAACCCCGATCACTCTTCAGCGATCACCCTCCTGAAGTGCAATCCCATGGGTTCGAAAGTTCTTGAGCCCAAAGCTGGCAGTTTTCATTCTCCAACTGAAGTAGGCCGACCCAATTGTGGTTGATGATGACACCGATGGTGATGTCCCAATGCCTTCTTCTGCTCCTTCCAGGAAACAATCACATTGGGCGCTACAGAGGGGGAAGTGGCAGCATTGACATGGAGGGGATGAGGGCACAGGAATTGGTGCTGGTTATTCCCTGCCTGCAGACAGTGATCTGCAGCAGTGGCATCACTTCCCACACAGACCCACAGAAATGGAGGGGGGGCAGGGGGGCAGGGGAGGCTGGGGTGCCAATGGTGCTGAAAAAACTTAGATGTTTTAAATGTAATAGAAATATTATTAAAACTCTAATTTGAGGGGTAAGTTAGTCTTTTCTTCTTGGTTAAGTTCAAGGTTTGCCACATCGTCAATTCGGATCGAATCGAGCTTTTCCTGATTTGATCCGATTCGGGCGAATCGGACCGATTTGGTTCGATTCGTTTGGATGAGGCCAGAAACCAGGTTTCTGGCCCATTTCTTGGCCGATTCTCTTGAATCTGGCCTTTTTTTGACTGATTCTCCGGTTTAGACCTCCTATGAAGATGGATCATCAAATTCAATGATATTTACGTCATATATTGCTACACAAACATCTATTTTCAATGAGAAATATCATTAGAAGAGTGAAAACAATTGAAACTCATTAATAGAATGAACGAAGTTGATGATATTTTCATTGCATAAACTGAATACAAAGGTTAAACTCTAAATCCAAATACAAAATACAATGACTCTAATATCCCTAATGCCCCTGCTGATGTGGATCATAAGCACCCCATTGGGACTGGATAAGCACTGACTATGACTCATCTAGTTCTGAGGACAGTTCTCCAATAATGTGATAACATTTTCTTTCTGACACAAAATTATGATACGCATCCCATGTCATTATGGTGTGGTATCTTTGTTGAAACAACCTGAGATAATAGTTCCACATTTGACAGCCGGGACGGACTATGTTCAGGTGCGCCATCTGTACATCCTCCAAAGGAGCAAAAACATGAAGTGGAATAGCAACAGGAAATGTAACAGGAGGATATGGACCAGGGTAGCTTGTGGCAGTGTGCCCACTGTAGCCACTAGAGTAGTCTGTGCCAATGGACTCTGCCTGATAGCTATGGCCGTCATAGGATCCAACAGACTCTTGTGTATTCATCTTCTCGAAGTCTGATATCATAGTGTGATAGCTATTAGAGTCCACTGCAGAATCTTCTGTACGACCGCCATGGCTAATCTTCTGCCTTCTGTTGTATTGTAGTGGGGCGCCATGGTTAGTATCTTGGGTTGCATCCCAAACCCCTGCTCTTCCGTGAATACTATCCCACCACCTCCACCTCCCTGACCACTGCCACCACCGCCCTCCCTCCCATCTCTATCGTGACCATTTGAAGAACCACCTGCAATATCATTTTATGATAGGTTAGCACAAATGCAATTGAAGTAATGTGCAATACAAAATGAAGACCAATCAGTAGTCATGGAATCATAGGAGCCACTATTGGGCAACCGGGGTGAATCGGAGGGAGAAGGTATGTCATCTTCTACATTTGGATTCAAGGTCTCTGCATCTGCAATGTCAAGTAGATCTTCAACAAGGGCAGCAACTTTCTTGCCTTTTTTGGATCCCCAACCCATATTACCAACCCTTCTTCTTCTGTGCTGGGGGAGGTGGCTCTCGTATAACAATTCCTTTGGTGGGGCTGTATTTTGTTGCACCAGCTTTTTTTGGATGTGATTCTTGAATTTTTTGCTTCCCCTTTACAAGTTGAGATGATGTGGGAGGCTTCCTATATTGTGAGGGAGCAGCAATGTGGGTAGATGACTCTATCCTTCTCGATTGGGAGGAAGCAATTGCAGGTGCTTCATTTACAGAACGTCTGCTGGGGGGGGGGGGTCTTGCATCAATCTTTCAAATTCATCATCATCATGACCATGCCCTCCACCTGCAACATCCCCCAACATGATAGGTTAGCACATCCGCAATTGAGGAAATATGTAAGACGAAATGAATGGATTACTCTCTCACCTCTAGTACGCTGAACACGCTCTAGTTCTATGTGCCCAAGAAGATCCACTTCAGCCTTTGGGTCGGCCTAAAACTGAGACGAGTATGGCTGTCCCACATCATGGTAGCCTGCTAGCCGGCCACCTGCAAGGTGCTTCTTCAACCGGGAGACGCCACCTCTTTGTTCTGTAATGCTACAATAGTTGCACTTGAAATTGTGTCTATTGCCCAGCATGGTGCCATACTACCATCCAATATCGTCACTAGAGCCCTTCTTCGGTGCCATATGGAGGAATAAATAGGGATTTAATATATTAACACAAAATTAATCCGAATTTTGAACACCCAAAAACAAAATTTTTATATCCGTGCATAATTTTTTCCATGGACATCTTACAACTCCACTCACACCTCTATATGGAGTTTGTGGATTTTCAAGCTTTATTTTTTTTTTTGTAAATTTTTAAAAATTGCAATCATGCGGGAACACAAATTTGTTTTAGCTTCGATTCACATAGAATCAGTTTCTAACCATGATTTGGAAGTTATACAACATATTGCTATCAAATGTTGGTAGTTTATAAATTTTTTAAATTTATTCAGATATCGAATTTTAGGGAAAATCCCCAAATCTATATGAAAAACTTGTAGATCTTGATGAGAAATGGTTTCAAGTGTACACTAATTACTTGCAACATCATTTCCCATGAACATTTAAGTCATACATCAACAAAAAACCAAAAAATTGAAGGAACATGGTGGCTTACCTTCAACCAACCCCCCCCCCCCCCCCCAGAAACTCCCAAAAACCTGAAGAAAAAGGCTTGAATGCCTCCAACTCCATGTCCAATGCCTTCAAACTCATGTAGGAACCCTTCCTAAGTGTTTTGGAGTGGAGATATAGGGTTTTTTTTTTGGAGGAAGGGAGAAAAAAAGGGGGAGGAGGCCACATCCTGTCTGCTGCGCTGCGAATCGAGACTGTGCAGTCCCTTTCGCAGCGCATCGGCCAACACCTTAAGGGTGTCGACTGAATTGGATCCGATGTGCATAGATGCGGCCCCGATTCAGTATCGAATCTCCCGGCACTGTACGATTCGTCCGGAAGTGGGAGAATCGATGGAATCATGAATCGGGAAATCCCTGATTTGCATCGATTCACCCGAATCGAGCCGATTTGATGCCATGCGGCAAACCATGGTTAAGTTTAACCCAACCTAGTTATGTTAAGGTGACAGCAAACGATGGCGATGCCATTTTTGAGAGTTTATATAATTATCAAGGTTGTAGGATTATAGACAAGTAAGCATGGCATATTTGAAATTTGAAAAATGATACATGGAATATCCCTATAATTTTCTAGCGATCTTCTGTTCTAAAGTTTGGTTGTTTTTCCGTTGAAGAACTGCACTGTAATAACCGAATATCATTCTTATTCTTATATAGGTTCTGATTCGGTTAATTGGTGCTGATGAACATATGTACTCTAACTACATGGATGCAATGCAATGGTTAGAGGATATGGACATTCTGGAGATGATTGTGGATAAGTTCAGCTCATCTGTGAGTGTTTCTATTTACAAATACATTTCTGCTTATCTAGATAGTGTCATGACTTCTTCAAAGGGGAGCAAGGAAATTAAAATGTCATATACTGTATCTACAGTAGCGATGAAATGAAAAGTGCTACAAATGGGAGTATCAAGTAAACTTCTGATGCAATTGTCATTTGGATTTTCTATATATTTATTCATTCATGAACAGTGCCCTTTGCATTACATACACATAGGTGAGGGTTGTACTTTCATGAAGTACATATATGTTATGCTTATTTCAAATATTTTTTTTGGGTTGGAAAACTAGTCTATCACATCATCCTTAGAAAATTCCTTGTAAACTTACTCCCAATGGGAGTTGAGCCCTTGACCTCTTCCTGGTGTACATGGAGGGCTAACCACTAAGGCCACTCCTTGACTACATGCTTATTTCTTATGTTGGTCTTCTAACCATGATCATGCTCATTGTGCTCACTTTAGGCTGTAATTAACAGGTGAATTGTGGACAGCAAGATGCTTATAATCATTATATAGCATGCATTCTCCATTCGTCATGTATATTAATAATTATTAACTAAAACTCTTGCCAATAGCTTATTTTATTAATCTAAGACCATGGGAAGATTAATTAAGACATGAAATGGTCAATGATTTGGTTGGCAGCACCTCCCTTTTTCTTTATATCATGATTAACCTTAATTGCTGAGACATATGTACATAAAAAGACAAATAGAGAAACCAGTTCGACAATGTCCTTACCCTTGTATAATGATTATGTCTAATTACTAAAACATAATTACATACAATGAAGACATAATCCCCCTCTACAATGAACATTAATTCTACCTTTGACTTATCAAGAAAAGCTTAAAGGAATGAATATGATGTATCACCTTACTTGAAGAGGTTCCTAGGAGGACTTAAGGAAGCAAGCAGCTGCTGACCGTTTGGCAGTGATGCCCAGGACTGCAGGATTGTTGTCTGACCCGTTGCTGCCACTTTCCTCTCCTTTTTTCCTTCGTGTCTCTTTCTTTCTCCCTTCTGCCTTACCCCTTGGTTGGATGGTAGGAGAATCCTCCTTTCTTTCGGGGGGTGGGGGTGTATGTTCTTCACAGGAGCTGGTATCCAATTATCTGACACGAACTAAACTTCGTTCTTACTTGTGACTAAACGATTAGGCCCATTAGGCCTGATAAGATGCTCATAAGTGCCTAATTGACAGCCCATTGAAGGGTCCTTTTTAGGTCTAATAATAGTTCTATTTATAGATTGGTCTTGAATCTTGATCCCTTGTGGCCTAATGTCTCAGGTCCAAATAGCCCAAATGTTTTTTTGGGTAAGTTTCTGACTAGTTTCTATTGGTTTTTTCAACTGATGGTGTTATGGGTCATGTTCGCCCCATCCCACACTGTCACATGCTTCAGAACCATAGTTGTCAAGGCGTCAAGGCGAACCAAGGCGTTCACGGGGTCCCTAAGCACTTAGGCGCTTAAGCGTCTGCTTAGGCGTCGCTTAGGCGACATTTAAGCCACCAATTAAAAAAATTTAAAATACATATTTCTTAATATACATAACATAATAAAATATATGAAAATTACAAAAAAAATTCAGAAGCATGAAAAAAATTGCAGAAAATTAAATTACAGAAATTAAATTACAGAAAATAAAATTGCAGAAAAAATTACAGAAAATTAAGTCATACATGCAGGGGATCGGAGGTAGGGAGAAGGGGGCCGGAGGGAGCAGGGAATGGGAGATGAGAGAGTGACAGAGGGAGGGAGCAGGGGGCCGGAGGGAGAGAGCAGGGGATCGGAGGTAGGGAGAAGGCCGGAGGGACTGGGAGAAGGGGGCCGGAGATGAGAGAGTGAGAGAGGGAGGGAGGGAGCAGGGGCCGGAGGCCCTCTGCGCAGTCTGGGAGAAGAGAGAGTGAGAGAGAGAGAGGGAGGGAGCAGGGGGCCGGAGGGAGAGAGCAGGGGGTCGGAGGGAGGGAGAAGGCCGGAGGGACTGGGAGAAGGGGGCCGGAGATGAGAGAGTGAGAGAGGGAGGGAGGGAGTAGGGGGCCGGAGGCCCTCTGCACAGTCTGGGAGAAGAGAGAGTGAGAGAGAGAGGGAGGGAGCAGGGGCCAGAGGGATGGAGGGAGAGAGGGAGCAGGGGGCGGAGGGAGGGAGGGAGAGAGGGAGATGAGAGAGTGAGAGAGGGACCGAGGGAGGGAGCAGGGGGCCGGAGGGCCTCTGTGCACTCTGGGAGAAGAGAGAGTGAGAGAGGGAGGGAGGGAGCAGGGGGCCGGAGGCCCTCTGCGCAGTCTGGGAGAAGAGAGAGTGAGAGAGAGAGGGAGGGAGCAGGGGGCCGGAGGGAGGGAGGTAGAGAGGGAGATGACTGATGAGAGAGTGAGAGAGGGATGGAGGGAGGGAGGGGGCTGCGCACTGGGAGAAGTTAGAAGAGAGAGTGAGAGAGGGAGAGAGAGAGCAGGGGGCCGGAGGGAGAGAGGGAGGGAGAAGGCCGGAGGGAGGTACCTACCTTCGAAGAGGGTGGACGCCGTGGAGCCGGAGGCGGCAACGGTGGAGGCCGGAGGGAGTCACCGGAGCCGGTGATGGTGGACGCTGGAGCCGGGGACGATGGCTTCGGAGCGGCAGTGGCCCTTCGAAGCCCTAGCTTGCTTCGCCGGTCGTGCGATCGGGGAGGGAGCGGGGTTAGCGGGGTGGTGGGGTTTGGGGCGTGGGGGGACTTTTAGTTTCAGAAATATTCGGATATGTTATTGGGTCTGGGCGATCCAATAACCGCCCAAGCGGTCTAGGCGTACGCCTAGACCGCCTTAGCGACGCCTGGAAGCGCCTTTTTTCTATTCAGAAAAGCGGCCAGATCCGCCTTCCTCTTCCAGGAGGCGAACGCCTTGACAACTATGTTCAGAACCCCATAGCCATCTGTCAATCCCACCTTCTAGGCTGGCTCGAAGACCTACGCTCAGGGCTAGAGGAGGAATCCCATAGGGTGTCGCTTACTTCTTGGTGTTAGTGGAGGGCAGAGATGTTGTCCACGGGATGGAGTATCCAGAGGTGGGGTGAATGGGTCTAACTTGGATATTAGAAAACAATCGAACTGAGCAAGCAAAGAGAATCGCATGATTAAGCTCAGCAGAAAGACAGTAAAGTATGTAAGACACGAGACAAATACACAGAAGGAACGCAACGATTTTATCCTGGTCTGGAGTCGAACTCTTTCAGCCTTTTACGTCCAGTCCCCACGACAAACTATCTTGAGATTCCACTAACTAGCCCGTCGGCCAACCACTTGGTGCACAACCTGCACACGTCTTCCTCAACCTGAAGGAACTACCTGAATGCAACTGGTCTTCCTTACCACGGAGGGGAAACACCCGGACGATTTTGGAGGGAAACAACCACTTAGTGCCGCAACATCCAGGTCTTCCTCAACACTGAGGGAACATCACCCGGCCATGCAGATCCTCCTCACTATGGAGGGAATACAACAGACACTAAGGCCCACACTTCAGAAGAAGCAAATGCCAAAAGAACATCTTTTGAAAAGGACAAATTGGCAAACTAAGCACAAGCCTATCGACTCAGAAATGAAAGCAGGAACAGTGCTTCATGTCGAAGGCTGAAGCCCGGAGAAGATTGTTGTAGCATAACACCGAGCAAACTCTCTCTGCAGAATGATTGCACAAGATGCAAATAAGAGAGGATCTCTTGAGAAGACTTGAATGTAGGAGTGGTCGCTTAGTCTTCTAACGAGGCTTTCTCACGTAGGATTTGCTATTGTATGGCTTAGGCTTGTATGCTCGCTATGCTCTCATCGTTGTTCTTCTCTTCTAGCTTCCAGTCGTATATATAAACTCCTTGAAGGCTTGACGACCGTTGAAGCTTTAGCCTTGTAGCATCTTCATGATTGTGAGGTTTTGTGATGTAGAGCTTTTCATGACCGTGAGTCTTTATGATAGAGAGCTTTTCATGACCGTTCTGTCTTGGATATTTCGTTGAAGCGTTTGGCCTTGAAGAATGTGTGCGTTGGTAACTGTTTTTTTGAAATGTGGTTAGTAGCACAATTAATATTGATGGAAAGAGAGAATGTACAAGAGTATAGGTACAACCAACAAAAACTCCTATATAAATAGAGACCCACTTCTAAAAGGAGAAACCGCTGAGCTCTTGAAACTTGTTTCTCGTAGCTTGCTTGTTCAGGTCATGGATGGCAAAGTCGGATTGGGGTGCTGGATCGGACCCAGCTGACCCCGATCCGAGTCGGGTCGGGTCGGAGGATTCGCTCGATTCCGTGGGAGTTTGGCTGATCCAGGATCGACCAGGTTAAAAAATGATGAAAAATTGTGAAAAAATCAGAGAAAATTCTGAAAAATCAGAAAAAATTACAGAAAATTATGAAAACACATACAACATTTATTGAATACAAACACAATGAAATCAAATCTTATCATGTTCATGTATCATAGAGAACAATAACGATGATTAAGACATAATGATTATGTTCATACATTGAAAATAAGATATATCTACAAGTTTATAACATGAAATAAATAAAAATACCTTGTCAATTTTACATTTCAGAACCCTCATCCTGTATAGTGGCAGATCTCCTTAATTCGGGCCTTTGACCTCTCTCAGGATGAGACGCATGTGCATGTACATGTTCTTCAAATTCTACATCTTCTGCACATGCCTGAACCAGGCGATCATCAGGATGAAACTCAGGTATATCTCCCTCAACTCTTGTCTGCGCAGACAACTCGCTATCTGCGCAGTCCCGATCCCTCCTTAAGGAGGGATCCTCAGGAGCCGGTCCTAGTCGAGCCGGATCCGCCCGCTCCAGGCGGATCCGGCCCAACTAGGGCTGACTCCATTAAAAAGAGTCGCGCTTCCACGCTAGTGGAATCGGGGTGGCTCTACCCGATTCTGGTCGATCCAACCAGATTCCACCTTATATCGTGGGTGGGTGGCTGTTTCCTCCCGCTTCCCCCCCCCCCCCCCCCCCAACCAAAAAAAAAAAAAAAAAAAAATCGGGGGTCGCCATAGGCTGTTTCTGCTCCGAGTCGGCTGACTTTGCCATCCATGGTTCAGGTTCTTCACTTTTTATCTGTTAAGAGCAGTCAACAGGAAGAAAGATTTCTGACAAAGGTTCCTAATCTTTTGCAAATCATTAGTAAAACTTCTGGAATAATAAGGTATGCTTGAAAAGATATAACCTTTTGTGTTATTGAGACCTGAGAAGAATAGCCCTGCAGGTTAGGTAAAACGTGACATGCATGGAGATTTCTGCTTGTACTGATCGAGATAGTCATATCGCTAACGATCTGTCCTCGTCTCAATTAATGCAGTGTTATACAAAAATGCTTACTGACAAATTGTGCTCAACAAAGGATTAGTTCCAGAGAAAACTTATAGAGCTTTTGTCAGATTGATACGAATGTTCTGAAACTTCACAGATGAGCAAGCTATATAATATTCAAACAGTATTTCAAATAGCATGATTATAATATTCATTTTCAGTCAACAGTTAGATATATAATTGATTTAGAAAGCTAAGTTCATTTGGTGTGCAATACATTGATTATAGCATTGTTAAGTTCATTGGCAAGCATGAAGAACATAATCTATATGAGAATAATCAGAGCAAGTATGATCGATTATGGAATGAATGAAGCTAAAGTGGAAATCGATTTTATTAGTAAACGAAGTCAAGATCATATTGACTATCAAAATTGTAAAGACACAACATAATCGAGTATAAAGCATTAATGCAGTCACATGGGGGAAGCCTAACAATTGGATCTTTAGAAGACTCTCTCATGTTGAGGGCTCCTTTTTTTCTTTTGTTTGTGATAAACTAAAGGAATGGGCTGCTATTCTGTGTAATGTGGATTCCTTTACTTCTCCTCTTTTTGGTTTATTGGGGGTTAGGTTGCTCCACACGGTCTTTGTGTGGCCTTCTTTTCTATAGGTTGTTGGGGAGTTAACATTTTTTGGGCTGCGTCTGATTTTACTTGTACATTCTTTTTCATTTGTATATTAGTGATACTATCTATTTTCAAAATAAAAAGTAAAAATAATGCAGTCACATGTATCAATTGATTAATGAAATCAGAATGAAGCTTAATCGATACACAAGTCTATCTGAGTACTGAAACTTGACCGATATGTTTGTTCCTTGTTAAGGACTTAATCGATACTGTATAGGGAAACACTTAATTGATATAGTGAAACATATTCGATATTGTGCACTGTATGCTTATACTTAGAAAAATTTCTATGTGAAACTTAATAGGCATAACTGATTAATAAGGCAACATAGTTGATTCTCAGTGTAGAACCCAATCGATACTATGTACTATGTGCTTCATGTACTTGGAAAAATTTCTACTTGAAACTCAGTAGGAAGCATGATCGATTACTGTGCCGACCTAATCGATACAGTGTAGTGTGTGGAGTTAAGAGTGTTTTCTGTGGTATACACACACTAGTACACTTAATCTATTATCAAAGCCATATAATTGATACTGAGTAGGATGCATACTTGAGAAACTTTCTTGGTCACACGGTAAGATACATAATCTATTGTTGAGTGAAATGTAATCGGTACCCAGTACTGAGGACTTGGAAAATCTTCAGGACTTCACACAGTGGTATGCTTAATCGCTTATTGAGGGTCACTCATTGCTTGGTATTGTGTGTACTTGGAAAATTTTCATAGCCACTCTGTAGGATACATAATCGAATGACGGAGTGGAACTTGATCGATACTTAGTAAGGAACATAATCGATACATAATAGGATGTAATCGATACCGCAGAAACTTTATGGGTTACGGCTTTGAAACTTAATCAATACTTGAGTGCTCTTTGGGACTTAGTCATTTCTTGTTGCCACAGATTTAATCAATAGTCGTGCTGTCTTGTGGACTTAGAAAAACTGAAGTGTCATTGAGAGACAATTGATACATGATAAAAACATAGTCAATTACAAAATTAAACTTGATCGATCCAAATCGTTTGAAGCAAGGTAAAACACTTTTTCTTATTGTTTTGTTAGTCACTTGAAATCGCACTGAGGGTGACAGTGCAACCTGCAACAAGAGAAACAGTCCTTATGTGGTTTAGGGCTGCCAGCTAGTGACATCATAGCAAGTAGATGGAAAGAGTCATTGTTCTACCAGGTCCATTTTGATGCCTAAATGGGATCAGGTAAGTCATTGTGTCCCATATTTTACCCAATCCAGCTATGCAGCCCACTTAAGCCTTTAGATCTATGCCATTAAAAGACTTGCTTCTGGCTCGCCTCTAAGTCGGCCATTCATCCCAATCTAGCAATTTCTAGCCTTCTTAGTTGTCCTTGAACGGTTAATGTATTTCTTGGTAAAACCCAACGAAAGTGCCATTTTGTCCAGTTTGTGTTACCTTGATCATATTGCCACTGCTTAGTCTGCTTTTGTCATTGTTAACCCCAATATACTTAATAGACCTCTGATGTCTGTGGATGTGGTTCTGCAACTGCCAGGGAGGAATCAGCTGCCTTCTAGTCCATCCCATTGCCACATCCAACTCCTTAAGTCTTTTGATTCCCCTATTGCACTGACTCAGAAAGACCTTGTTAACACCACTGGAAATGCATTTGCATCTGCAATGAGCCTCCTATCTGCAGCTTGCATGAAGGGCATCAGAACCTGCCTTGTTGAGAAATTATATATGTGTCCTTGGCTAAGGTGCTGGAAACATTGTGCCTCTATGCTAGATGGGGAAACCAAGGACTAGGTGGGTTCTGTGGTTGTTGGTAAAGAGACCTTGTGCTGTAGCCAGATCTGCCTTTTCCTTTCTGCATTCTGCCACAAAAGTTGGAGGATGATGCTGTACATCCTGCCATTCTTTTCTATAGAGCAATTGGCTATAAAAATACCAACAAACCATGACTTTGCAAGCTCACTCCACCCATCCTTTTATTGAGGAGGCATTGATCTCTTTGGGAGTTTCTCAGAAAGCACACCTACATGTCGTGTCCGAGGGTTTCTTGGTAACTAGGCTCACACCAACCATCCTTTTCTTGATAGAGGCATTGATCTCATGGGAAGTGCTGAGGAACATTAACCACTTGTGATCCCTACATGTCCTGTTTGAGAGTTTCATGATAACTATGCATGCCATGACCTTCAGGTTTCCTCTCGACTTTAAAAGGAATGAACACATAAAAGTAAATAAACACTCTTCTGGTACTAACCTTATTCTCATTCTCTGTTATCCTATACTCCGTGCAACTTTTTCAAAAATGGTGTGGATTATGCCAGCATTTTTATTCTAAATAGATATATTACAATCAATATGAGAGAAGATCTACCAACTTCAGTAAAACAAACCGCAAAAGACTACAAGAGAAATAGAATAACAACCGAAAGCGATAACACTTAAATTGATTGCACATGTTGTTATCTGGAATGACAAAAGACTTCTGTCTTGTGACCATGCCGGCACTCTGGGCAGCTTTCATCAAGGTTGCCAACTCCTGTTTTCCTCTATTCTGTTTATTATTGGGCTTTGGATCTTCACTGAGACTATTGACTAAATTTCTAAACTGCCCTGCTTTTGAATCAATATTTAATCCTGGTATTTTTGTGTTTTGTATGTTTTCTGTGCAACTCTGATTATGTGATGTGATGCAACTCTTCTTTAGGTGCTAATATGGGATCCTTCGTTTGTCTTTCAATAGCATATGCTTGTTGAAGGATATAATATTTTCCCATTCAGTTTTTGGATAATATCAGAAGCTGCATTAGTTGTGTATTTCCAATCTAGATAAACAATACTTATGAACGGTTGTATGCATTTTTGGCACAATTCACAGGATTCTCCAGAAGTGCATGCTAATGCAGCAGAAATCCTGTGTGCCATAACCCGATATTCTCCTCCTGGGGTGTCTGCTAAAATCACTAGTCCTAGGTACTCAAAGCTATTTCTGTTGACTGTTAATTTGGTTTTTTGCACAAATGTTTTTCTCTTGATTTTACGTATTCCTATCAATTGATAATTGTTTTATCTTTTTAGTTTTGTGGGAAGACTCTTTCATCATGCAATGGAAGATTCAAGGCCAAAATCTGTTTTGGTTCACTCATTGACCATTTGCATATCGCTGTTAGACCCCAAGAGCATGATGCCAACTTTTTACCATTCATTTCGAGGCCATATGACCCATGGATCATCAGTCACTGCTAACCCAGAGACAGTTAATGGCATGCTGGATAGAATTGGTGGGTGCTTGTCTTGTATCTGTAACTCTGTAAGATTATTTGTTCTCATTATTGTATTTCTGATTGGCTTTTCAGTTTTGTATATATCTACGGTTGTTCTTATGTTCATCATAAGCACCCCCCAACCCCACCACCATGTGAAAAGAAGGGAAAAAATGAAAAAGAAGAAATATTGTCATTTATGCCCATCAGTCACTCTGGAAGTATTCTCACTGCTCTTGGTTCAAAGAGATCGAATTAATTAATTTGCCAGCTAGTCCAACCCCTTAAGGGGCATCTTGTACTTAAACGAAAAACTAGTTTTGGTAGTGGCTGGCCTCTAGAAATTGTCCTCGGTTGATCTGGATTAGCTTGTGTTTAGCAGTCCTTGAGAACTTATTTCTGTGTAATCATTGTAGAAAATGAAAATTTTAATTATGTGATAGGATCTCCAAGACATTTTTTAATAAAAAGAGAGGATGTACAAGTATAGGCCAAAAAGGAGAACCCCAAGAAACAGCCCTGAACCCCTATACAACAGCAGCCACACCAAGATGGAGTGGCGGACTCTAACCCCCAACAAAGCAAACAGTGAAGAGTTAGTATGGTTCACATTACAACCAATTGACACCCACTCCTTAACTTTACTACAAATCCCGGCAAAAAGCACCTCTTCATCCCTAGCAGCTCTAAAAAAGATCCAGTTGTTGTTTTTCCCCCAAATCATCCACAAAGTAGCATGAAGGATGAGCCACCAGACAGTTGTATCGCTTTTTGTAGGCCAATGCCTGTCCCACCGCTCAATGATCTGCTGGACCTCGTCATGTTCGCTGAGGGTACAATGTGTCCTCATAGCCAACACCCTCCAGAGTCCACGAGAATAGGAGCAGTTGGCAAAAATGTGATCTACGATCTTGTCCTCCACCCAACACAAGGCGCACAGAGTTTGGATCTCGGGCAAAAAAATGGTTAGCCTATCCTGCATGGGTAGTCTCCCGATCGAGATCCTCCAAAACAAAACTTTCACCTTCAAAGGGCTCTTAGGCCTCCAAACCTGATCATGCAAACAATGCTTTAGGCCACCATCTGAAATAATACGATGGGCTGAGCTGACTGAAAAATGACCTCCCTTCTCCTACCGCCACATCCATCCATCCTCACTATCCGATAGGTGGATATGAGCCAAGAGAGAGAGAAGGTCCTGGAGATGAACAATCTCTTCTTGCAAAAGATTCCTCCTGAAGATCGGCGACCACGCTCTGCCAGGCAACGAAGGATTCGCAACCCGGGAAACAGAAACAAGGGGATCCGCCTCCAAATGAAAGAGACAAGGAAAAAACACACTGAAGGGAATATCTCTGCACCACCTGTCCTTCCAAAACAGAGCCGTGTTTCCCTTCCCCAACTGAAACCTGACCTTGGAAGAAAGAACATCTTTGTACAGAAAGATATCTTGCCAGAGCGGATAAGTTCTGACCTGCAGAAAAGGAGAAAGATCCCAAAGTTTGGATCTTCCAAAATACCCCGTCTGATGATACAGGCCCAAAGGCCATCCTCTCCACTCCGTAATCTCCATAACCACTTTCACAAAAGGGTAAGGTTGAAGTCCCTAATGTTATTAAGATCCAGCACTCCTTGAGCTCTCTAGTGGTGACCCTCCCCCACCCCCACGCCACATCATGCCAGCGTCTACATCTGTCCCCGGTACCATACTAGAAGAACCTGCAACGAATAGCCTTAATCTTCTTGGCCACTTCTATAGGGATCTTGAAAATAGAGAGAAAGTAAGTTGGCAGGCTGTCTAGAATTGAACTGCAAAGCACATATCTGCCCCCATAAGATAGAGTCCTGGCTTCCATCTCGCCAACTTGCACTCGAATATGTGAATACTGGGCTGCCAGTCGACAAATCTGAGGGGACAAGGAGAGAGAGGGAGTCCTAAATAAGAGATAGGGAAGCTTCCAGTCTTACAATCCAACATGGTAGTTATCCTCTGCACAATTCTATCCTCAATATTCACCCCTTGAAGAAATCTCTTATTAAAATTAACTTTCAGCCTGGTGACCTCCAGTAACTCCAACAAGAACTTGGCCATAAGGGGCATGCACTCCCTCTCAACCAAGAATAAAATGGTATCATTAGCATACTGTAAGTGTGAGATAGAGTAGCCCCCTCTACCATCCTATAAGTCAGAGATGAGATCTGTTGCCTTCGCATGCATCCAGCCATCCACAGCCTATTGACAACACTAGCAATCATGACAAAAAGGAGGGGGAATAGACGGTCACCCTACTTCAGCCCTCTGCCACTATGAAAGCACTCAGAGGGTTTTCCATTAATGAGAACAACAAAGATAGCCGAAGAAACACAACCGCTCATCCAACCAATCCACCTGTCTCTAAACCCCATCCTTTTTAGCACATACAGCAGGCACTACAAGCCAACCATGTCATACCTTCTTGAAAATCAACTTCAAGACTAAACCTTGTCTCCTACGCGGCTTCAATGCGAACAGACACTCATAGGCCACCAAAAAATTATTGCCTCTCTTTGATAAAAAGCTCCTTGAAATTGATCAACCAGCCGAGCCATCACTGAAGTCATCCTAGTAGCCAACACGTTAGAAATAATCTTGTAAGTCCCATTCAAAAGATTGATTGGCCAGAAATCAGTTAACTCCTTCGCATCCTTCTTCTTAGGGATTATAACAATGAAGGTCCTGTTGATTCCACCTAAGTGAGCTCTCCTCTCCTGGAACTCTTTAATCACCGCCACCAGATCACCTTTGATAATATGCCAACATTTCTGGAAGAAGGCCACCGGAAATCCATCAGGCCCAGCGGCCTTATCCCTAGCAAGTGAAAAAACAGCCTGAAAAACCTCCTCCTCAGAACAAATCTGGTCTAAACCATTGTTGAGCTCAAGGTGAAGACAAGGTAGAAGATCCTCATCAACAGTCGGCCTATGAAAGCCCCCCTCCATGACTAGCCTGGAATAAAACTCTTTCGCCTGTCCTCTGATGCCCTCATCCTCAGAAAATGTAGTATCTCCCACCTTGATGTAGGAGATCGAATCCCCCCTTCTTCTGTCAGAAGTAATGCGCTGAAAATATGCAGTGTTCCTGTCACTCTCTTTAATCCATCTGTCTCTAGATCTCTGTTTCCAGTAGATCACTTTGTGAAGGATTTCCTCATACTGCTCCTTCAGAGAGGCCCTCATAGACTTGTCCTCATCCAGCAAGCCTGCCTCCTTCAAGCTATGTGCTGCAAAATCTTATTCTTTGTCTCTCTCCTCGGGAGAGTTTTAGCTGTGCCCCAACCTATCAAGATAAGAGCGGTGTCTCAGCCTCCTCACAAGAGTACCCATAGCTGAAGGGGCCGCATCCACTGCATTTCAAGCCCCTGCAACCACGTCCATAAAGTCATCCTCTCAAAACCAGAACAGCTCAAGTCTGAAATTGTGTGCCCACGACTGGTTTTCAAGAGAATAGGCCTGTGGTCGGAGATCACTCTGGACATCGGAGTCAATCAGAAATCTGTCCATCCTTAAGCAGGCAACCTTTGCTTTAAGGTTGTACCAGGTGAATAAATCGCCAACATATCGACATCCACCAATGCCGCCTCTTGGATGAAGGCAGAGTAATCCTCCATACACCCATCAGCAGAAGAAACCCTAGTCCTCTCCATCGGATTGGCCACTGCACTAAAATTCCTGGCCAAGTATCAAGATCTTCATGAGGAAAGATGAAACTGAGTTAGTTCTTCCCACTGTTGCCTCTTATCCTTCCTAGCTTGGGGGCCATACACCCTTCTAAAGTCCCCATCTTCGACACCCTTAAAGTGGACTGAGATGACCCACCTACTAATCACCCTATCACACTCAATTCCTCCACCTCAAAAGGATGCCAAAGAATGAAGATACCCCCTGAACTCCCCACTGCAGAAGAGCAACCCCCTGGACAACCTCACTCCCTCCAATCTCCCTCATGATGACACTTGCATGTCCCTCCCACTTCGGCTCCCACACACATAAGACATCCACTTTACACCTCCAAACCAGCTCTTTCACCACCCTCCTTTTCTCCGCACCACCTAACCCCCTTACATTCCACGTTAGGATTCTCATTGGTAAACTATGCCCCCCCCTCTCATTCCCATCTTCCACACTCTCTCTTCCCTCTCTCAGCATATATCTCTCTCCCACTTGTATGCTGGCACTCCATCTCTTATAAATTTTTGAGAATGTTCGCTTCAGGTCCTTCTCAGCTGCTGAAAAGGAGATGCCAGCCTTTCCAGCCACCTCCCTAGTCTGCTCAGTCTACAAGGTTTCCACCTTCTTAAGGAAGTCTTTCACAGCCTCGGCACATACCCTGACCTTTTACGAGTAGTCATCCTCCTCCTGCCTGAACACCTCTTCATCACTGTCCAGCTGGATGGAGTTGGCCTTCACACCTCCGTCAGCATCACTATCACTGGGCACCACCACTAGGGCCGTACACCCCCTGGCCTTCCCTCAGTTCCATAACAGTCACGCCTCAGTCCCCTGTTGTAGACAGCAAGAGAGGCCCTCCTGCTGCAGGTGTGGAGGACAAGACCCCCTGGTTGGAACAGCACCCAGGACACCAACCATCTGACCTTCCGGGGCTTCGAAGCCTCTGGGAGAAAGCACTCATATCCCTGTTTAACAGTTGAGCGTGTAGATACCGGGTCCGGAAAACCCTCCTTGCAGGCACCTCCTTGGGGATCTCCAAGGCATTGTATCTCGAAGGAATGTTGTTTGTCACTTTAGCTAAACCAGAAATAGATAGGTATTTTGTGTGAGCAGGGGTTTCCAAAATCATGAGAATATTTTGGTTTTTAATGAATTTTTAGCATATGCATAGTTGAAGAAGAGAAATAAAAGGGTAGAAAGCCAAATAGAAAAGAAGAAGACAAACATGCATTGCATGTCTGGTTGATACTTGGTTCTGCTAGTGTCATAATTGGTTTTTTCTTTACACCGCTCTGACTGCTAGTGGATACAACTGTTGAACTCCTGCCCCTAGGTCTACAACGCTGCTTTTTTGACTGGATTTAATGCCTTTTTTCATGAATGGAATGATGCCAAATCAAATTGAGAAAGATGCTAATGCTCATGGACAAAAGGATCGGATTGGCCCAGGGATCGGCCTGGTCCAATCCCGATCCGGCCGATCCGCTGGAAGTCTGGCCTATCCAGGAACAGTCAGATTAAAAAAATGGTTTTGTTTGAAAAAAATCAGGGGAAATCAGAAAAATAAAAACAATTAGGAAAAATGTCTTCAATGTTTACATATATATATATATATATATATATATATATATATCATCAGAGCCTTATCTCATTAATTGGGGTCTGCTACATGAATTCTTTTCCGCCAAAAATTTCTATCAAGTGCTATAGTTGTGTTTAAACTAGGGGTGAACACGATCCGGTTCGGTTCGGGTTGGCTCTTTTTTTTGCCAAACCGAACCGAACGGTTCGGTTTAAACAGAAGTGTAATATCTTTTGAATCAGAAGCTCGCGCATGCCTCAGTGGCTAAGGCGCGCTCGCTTTCTCTGGGCGGTCAGGGGTTCGAATCCTTGTTCTGCCATGTTTTGTTAAAGAAATTCTTAGTTTTTGGCAAAAAATCGCGCGGGTGGAAGGTGGGTTTTGAACCCGCACCAGCGCAGGCGCCTTGGTGCATGGGCTAGCCAACCGGGCTACGGCTCGTTCCAGTATATATTATACTTATAAAATATATATTCAGTTTATTCTGTTTTAGAAAGTGAAACCGAACTGAACTGTGTAGGATCCCGAACCGAACCGAACCGAACCGAACTGAACCGAACCGGTCGGTTCGGTTCGGTTTTTCGGTTTGAACCGAATTCTGAACAGCCCTAGTTTAAACTCAAGAAGTCCAAGTTTTTCCTAATAACATCGCACCATCTCATTTTAGGCCTTCCCCTAGCTCTTTTATTAGTATCCACTAAGATTTTGTCACATCTTTTAATCGGCACCGAGTTAGGGCGACAGTGCACGTGTCCAAACCATGGTTTGTCATGGCGAATCGGATCGGGCCGATTCGGCCGAATCGGAGCGGATCAGGGGAAACCCGATTCGCGATTCGCCTGATTTGGTCCAATTCACATGTATATATATGATATATATATTTAATATAATATATGTATATAATGAATATATATTACATATATATGTATATGTAAGACATATATGCATGCATATATGTAACATATGTATGTCAAATATGAGAATGGGCTTAGAGATTCATATGGGATGACATGGAACTCATATCTTATTTACATTCCATATCATTTAAGATATTACATGTAAATAAGGAAGTACCCCCATTTGAATCCAATAAAAATATAAAAAAAATCATATTTCTTACCAATAAAAAGTCAACTCTCTCATTCAAGAAGAAAATCTCGATTTTGGTGATTCCATCAAAATAACGACTTTCCAATCTCTCATAATTTGGCTTATCTAAAAATTTCATAATTCAAATAAACCTAATAGAACACTAAAAATCCAAAGTCCGATGGAAAAAGTCAAACGTGCATATGACTTCTCCAAGTGAGCCACTCTCCTACTGACTGAGACTTGGTTGCGATCAGTAGGAGAGTGACTCCCTTGGAGAAGTCATATGCACGTTTGACTTTTTCCATCGGACTTTGGATTTTTAGTGTTCTATTATGTTTATTTGAATTATGAAAATTTTAGATAAGTCAAATTATGAGGGATTGGAAAGTCGCTATTTTGATGGAATAATCAAAATCGCGATTTTCTTCTTGGATGGGAGAGTTGACTTTTTATTGGTAGGATATATGATTTTTTTGATATTTTTATTGGATTCAAATGAGGGGTACTTCTTTATTTACATGTAATATCTTAAGTAATTAATATTTACTTAAATGATATGGAATGTAAATAATGTATGAGTTCCATGTAATCCCATGTGAATCCCTGAGCCCATTCTCATATTTGATACATATGTTACATATATGCATGCATATATATATATATTAGGTCCAATTCGCCGGAATCGGATTGAATCAGGACAAACCCGATTCGGTCTGAATCGGTGATCCGGCAAACCTTGGTCCAAACCACCCAAGTCTATTTTCTCTCATTTTTCTATCAATTGGAGCTATCCCCAAATCCTCACTGAAGCGCTCATTCCTAATCTTATCTTTTTGAGTCATACCACACATCCATCTCAGCATCCTCATCTCCGCCACACACATTTTGTTAATGTATTCATTTCGCACCGCTCAACACTCGGTACCATATAATAAAGCAGATATCATATATATATATATATCTCCAAATCACGGAAGCTCTCATTCCTAATCTTATCTTTCTGAGTCTTACCACACATCCATCTCAGCATCCTCATCTCCGCCACACACATTTTGTTAATGTATTCCTTTCGCACTGCCCAACACTCGGTACCATATAATAAAACAGGTATCATATATATATAATCATACTCAATTTTTTTGGAAGGTAATCTTACTCATAGATTTACCCATTGATATATATACATATATAATATATATGTAATCATACACTATGTACATATCATATTAATGCATAAACATAATTAATATGTATATCCTTATAAATGTATACATTATACATATATCACAATCATTAGATTGTGAATAGTGTTGGAATATGGAGCACTTTATACATCTATATCATATTGATGAACACTTTATACATATGTGCTATATATGTGTGTGTGTGTGTGTGTGTGTGTAGTTACATTTATAAATATGTAAATTAATGCACACAATCATATTGGACATACTAATTTGTGTGTATATATACATATGTATTAGTTTATATATGTGAAATGATGGTTTAATACATGTATTAATTAATGTCGTCGTCGTCATCATCAGAGCCTTATCCCATTATTTGGGGTCGGCTACATGAATCTTTTTTTGTCAAAGATTTCTATTGAGTGCTATATTTGTGTTTAGACCCAAGAAGTTCAAGTTCTTCCTAATAATATCGCACCATCTCATTTTAGGCCTTCCCCTAGCTCTTTTACTAGCATCTATTAAGATTTAGTCACATCTTTTAACTGGGGCCGAGTTAGGGCAACGGTACATGTGTCCAAATCATTTGAGTCTATTTTCTCTAATTTTCCTATCAATTGAAGCTATCCCCAAGTCCTTACGGAAGTATTCATTCTAATCTTATCTTTCTTAGTCTTACCTTATATCCATTTCAACATTCTCATCTTTGCTACACACATTTTGTTAATGTGTTTTTTTCGTACTGTCCAACATTTGGTACCATATAATAAAGTAGGTCTCATAACCGTTCTATAAAACTTCCTTTTAAGTTTCACGGATATATGACTATCGCAGATGACTCATGATGAACTTCTCTATTTTAACTAGCTTGTCTTAATCATGTGTTCAACATCGTCATCATAAATCTCTCCATTCTCTTGAATGATAGATCCGAAGTATCGAAAACTACTACTCTTAGGAATGATTTGTCCATCAATTAGAACCATTTCTTCCTGTGACACTCTCTCATTGTTATAGTTACAATGCATAAACTTTGACTTGCTCCTATAGATTTTAAAACCTTTATACTCCAAGGCATGCCTCCAACTTTCTAACTTAACATTTAAACCATCAATACTATGATCAATTAAGACAATATCATATGCAAATAACATACACTATCATTATGCAATTGTTTTGTTACTTCATCCATAATTAGAACAATGAGATACAGACTTAGAGCGAAATCTTGATGCAAATCTATAGTGACCGGAAACTCACAAGTCTGTCCAACAATAGTTCTCACACTAGTAATAGCACCCTCGTACGTATCCTAAACCAAGTCAACATATCCTCAAGAGACTCCTTTCTTTGTTGAAGTCCATCAAATCAATTCTCTGGATGCTCGATCATACGCCTTCTCCAAATCAAGAAACAAAAAAATCTCTTCTCATCTCTCTTTACTTCTCCATTAACTACCGTAATAAGAAAATAGCTTTTATAATAGAACTACTCGGTATAAAACCAAACTAATTTTCTGATACATGTATTAATTAATGTATATAATTAAAAAAATTGTGTGGCAAAATTGTACTGGGATCGGCCGATCTAGGATGATCCGGACAGATTTGGCCCGATTCGGCTGGAATTAAACGAACTAGGGGCTTTCCCTGGAATTGGATCGGCCTACAGAATTGGCTGATTCTGCATTCCATGCTAATGCTTGTGATGGTGCTGCAGCACTTGTTGATAATTTCAGTCCCATGGTTCTTTCTCCAAGGCATTGTTTATCCTCTAATATGAAAGATGAGGGTGGTCCTCAAGGGTTGCAGATGTTTCCTGTTAAATCTAGATCTTCGATGGTGGGCAACAGACTCTTAAACACTATTTGAACAATAGCCTGATCACGTAGGATTACCTTTAGCATCTTGAAACCCTGCATTCTTAAAATTAGATTGCCTATTTGGATGAGCCTTCAGCTTCTTTCTTGACCCAAAACCTTCTTGAAACTTTGGTTATTGGTGTGACTTTCTTTCATAAATTTCAGATATTGCTGTGGTCCTTTGATCCTAGCTGAAGGTGCTTTCAAGTTGCTGATGCTGCCTTTGTGGGACCTTTGTACATATGACACTTGCACAATCATAATCTGTTAAGGAATGAGAAGCAACATGTGCAAACAGGATTAAGTACTGTAAGAGTGCATACAGTTGTGAGAAGAGCGAAGAAATCCAACAGTCTGATTCTTATGGTGCATGTGTACAGGTTGAGAACTGTTATGAGAGCAGCAATGAATAGTGATTATAGAAGCTTCTCTACTATGCTTCTTTTATCATGTTTTATACATAATCAATGATTTGGGGCTGTGTCAAAAAAAGGTTGTTGATTGCAGTAAGGAATCTGCTGGTAGGAGTTAAAGGGGTTAGTACTTGCAGTTTATGATACGTGGTTCCACTTTTTGGGTGGCCAATGTTTGTATTGGTGCATTAATTGGGTTTCTACAATTAAATGATGATATTGCTGCTTATTTTGGTTGATTTATGTTGTTCTACTTCTATGTTCCCCACAAGAGAATAAAGGAAGAAGTGGATAGACGGTGTGAAATCACTGACATTTTTTTGCAACCTTCATTCCCACTCATAATTCCTATTTTGATAGGGAAGTTCCATTATTTCCCTACAGGTTACTGATTTTGATTGTGCAATTTTCTTTCTTGTGCATTGTTCTTACATTGATCTTGGACAACCTATAAACCAATGATTATAGAGCAACTTATGTTTAATTACATTGTTAGGCAATCTAGCATCACTGCATTTCAGTCTTATATACTAAAGAAGCAAAATCATCATTCTATTCAATTCCACAGATCTTGTTATTAGTCAGACATGAGGCACATCTTCGTTCACATTGGGACATCACTTCACCATCACAAACTAATAAAGAAAAGGGTGTCTACTGATGAAGTCGACAAAACACATGGACATTCAACTGGTTCTGCCATTTTCTTTATAAGCCACAGTTAGGAACCTAGGACTAAGGAATAAAAAAGGTAATATCTCATGTTTGCTATATAAGCTTTTAAACCTTGGAGCTGCTCCAGCTTTGGACATTGCTAGACCAAAGAATGTGCCAATTAAGCTCATGAAGGGGGCTAACATTTGAGTCATTATTCTTGTGCTTCATCTTTTTGAGAATGTGGAAAAAGATGCTAAGCCTCTAATTCAATTATTCTTGAAATGACTGCATTCCTGCTCAGTGCTCACACAATTTGCAGTGCTTGTTGTTATCTGTTGCTATATGGTCCTTATCACAAATTTTTTTTTTCTGTTGCTATATGGTCAGGACACACTAATTGCTTTTTACTTCTGTTCTTGATTTTAATCATCTGGTGGATGGTCTCCTTTGCTTTAAAATGAATTTGCATGTCTCAGGTGGTTTGTTGAAGTTGTTAGATATTTCATCTTCTGAGAATGTCTTACCTACAACATATGGAAGGTTACAACCTCCTCTTGGGACTCATCGTTTGAAGGTGTACATCTCCTCGAGACTTAAGATATAACAATTCATCTACTTCATGCGTTTTTGTGTCTTCTTTGTATATTGTTTTGTCATCGCAAATGTTTTTTCTGTCACATATTTTGTTATTGCTACTATTTTTTCTTTTGCTCATTTGCAAGTGGATTGTTGATATCACTCTTTTTATGGATTTGTTTCATTACTTTGTTTCATAGTGCTGTCCACTTCCAACAAAAAGGTTGATGCTTCCAAGTTTATCGTGAACTTCAGGGGCTATAATCTTCATACCTAGCCTTGTTGTAGCCATAGTTACATTAGGATGGTGGGGAACACTTTGTGGCTAGTCTTGTTGTAGTCATAAATACATTAGGGTGGTTTTGGAACATTAGAGGGAAACTTCTGGTTTCTAGGAAAAGTTCTTCCCCGAGGTTAGTCATTTAAGCAGATAAACAGTTGCAGAAGACGTTTTGTCACCTGCGTAGGGAAAATCCATCAAAAGTTTTCGTACCTCTTGGCCAAAGAGAACTTTTTTCCCTGGGAGAATAGAATAGAACTTCTATTTCTCCATAGATTCTTCTATCCCTCTCTTAACAATGACTGAGTTTTAACAATAGCCCAACCAGGATTTGACCTTTCCCAACCATGGAATAATAGAGTATAGGATCAGATTGGCTGATCCGCTGGAAGTCTGTCCGATCTTGGATTGGCCATATTCAAAAATTGTTTTTTTGGAAAAATTCTGTAAAATCTAGAAATAGGAAAAATCATAAAAATAAGAAAAAAAAGTAAGGAAACAAGTCAGGAAAATGTCATAATCATGGGCAAGTTTATATTTGCATGAAACAAAACTCATTCATGCATTCATATTACATGAAACATCAAAACATAACACACTGCGCAATAATGACCATAAAAAAGTAAATACACAAGGTAGGAAGGAAAAATCTTAAGCTTAATAACTTAAGGAACATGATCTGAACAACTTATAAGTTGCAAGAAGAATTAATCTTGCCAACCAGATCGAGATGATTCATCATTTGCTTGATGTGGTTGTCCATATGCATAATCTGTTTGCGTAGCTTCATATCCATACCAAGGAGGGAATTTGCCAAATCATGCATACCTCTTTGAATGCCTCTTGGTGTATGTTGTTGGTTTGAGCTATCTTCAGACCCTGATGGAACATTGCACCAGAAGCCAATCGGCTTGCATGTATGTTCTGTGAGAAAAATCTCACCTAAAAGATTATGTTATGTTGTTTTGGGTTTATTTATCTGTGTTACATTCCACTCACCACTTAGATAGTGGGAACTCCAAAGAGAAAAACCCTTGGGGAATGTGTGTTTTGGATTAGGTTGAAGACCGTGGATTCGTGTCCTTTACTTCTCCCCACCAACCTTGGTTGGTGTTAATTTACCTCATCCCAACGACCGAACACCCCTGATTTACTGCCACAAGATGTCCAAAAGAATATGATCATAATAGTTTTTGAGCAACGAAGTTCAAGTAAAGAGCATGGAAGGCAGAATCGGCCTATCCGGATCGGGATCGGCCAAACCCCCTTAGTCAAAATCCCAGCCTAATCTGCCAGAATCGGCCGGATCGTTCCGGATTGGCCGATTCTAGGCCGATTCTGCCACACAAATTTTTTAATTTTATATATTAATTTATACTTGTATTAAATGTACTTTAATTTACATATTTATGTATACATTCATCCATTAACTATATGCACATATATATGCATTAACTATATACATGCGCTTGTTATTATATTTACATTAATATATGATTGTACGTACATCAACACACACACATTAATATATGTTTGATATACATATTAATTATGTTTATCCATTAATATGATATGCATATATATGTGCATATTGTTATTATATTTAAAACAGATCTTATCATTCTCCATAAAAAATATTCTTCAATATATTTTAATATTATATTCTAAAGCGTGGCTTTTAATGCATTTTAATAGTGGACACTTTAATGCATTACTAATATTGCATTCTTAATGAGAGATATTTTGAAGTGTTAATCGATAGTTTCAATAAAATAACTTTCATGTCCATTGTATTGTAATGTAAATATTTGTGTTTTTTTTTAATAAAAATATGAAGTTCTTGATTTTTATGATTTTCCTAGATTTTTCCTGAATTTTCCCTGTAATTTTATGATTTTCCCTGATTTTTCACTCATTTCACAAAAAAATAATTTTTTAATCTGGCTGATCCTAGATTGGCCAGACTTCCTGAGGATCGGCTGGATCGCCTATCCGATCCGGATCGGGATCAGCCCTGACTGATTCCAGGGTCTGATCCTATCCTGCTAGCCTTGGTAAAGAGAACGTGCTTGGGCTTGATTTTAAGATTCTTGTTATTATTTTTTTGGCTCTTTTAGCCTCTTTTAGTTTGTAGGAGTTTACTGTTTCATTTTTCCATTTACCATTTCTTGAGACTTGAGGATTATGTTGATAATTTCTTGAAAGTATAGGAGATCATAGCAATTCAGTCTCTATTAAAGTATTTCGTGGCCTTTACTTTTTTAATTATGGGAATTTTCTTTGACAATGATTTTTTATTCATCCTTCTTTCTTTGTTTTTACTTTAGATAGCTTTACAGATATATGAGCAATTTTAGAAGATGTAGGGTATAATTGCAAATAAAAGTTTCTGGGTATAACTTCAAATATAAAAGGTTCTGGATATAACTGCAAATATAAAGGGTCTGAGTATAACTGCAAATATATTTCATTCATAATAAGAGATTTCCCAAAGAGAATTCTCCCATGTTGAGAGTTGTTTTGTTTCAATTTTCTTGTTAACTCTACATGGTCATGTATGTTCATACATATGTACAGTTTACAAGATGAAATTAAGAGGACATATAAGTCAAGCTCCAGGGGTTTCCTGCAATTCCAGATCTCCCCTTTGTCTTCCCTTAAGAGCTGATCTCCCAAGTTTCTTCTTCTCCTCTTGCTTCGTTTCTTGTTAGCTTGGAGCTGAGTGCTTCTTCTTCCTTGTGTTGGTCGAGCTTGTATCTTATTGTACACCATTTTTGATTGGATGCATTGATCGAGGCTGCCCTCGCCTTCCTTTTTTGAAACCCCATTGGTGGCATGCATCGGTGGGGCTTTCTTTTTTCCTTTCTCCTTCTTTCCAAATCAGTGGGGCTGCCCTCTTCTTCCTTTTTTTCAAACTCCAATGATGACATGCATTTGTGGGGATTTTTTTCTCTCTTCTTTTCAAATAAGTGGGGCGCCCTCTTCTCCCCCTCATAAACCCCACTGGTGACATGAATAGGTGGGGTTTTTTTGGTGAGGACACTAGGGCTCGGATTAGGTTCGACCCAACCCATGTGCATCGCTGTCGGAGGCCTTCAACAGCAGCGGTGACATCTCTTTAGTTTGGTGATGATGAATTGATGTACTTTGATGGATCCACTTAGTCTTTTGAGCACGGAGGCCCATTAGTGTCTTTTCCTTTATTGCATATTTTCTATATGTTTGTGGTCTTATTTTGGTTTAGGGGCATTTTGGTGACTGTTGAGAGATGAGTTGTTAGGGTTCTCCCGTTATATATATGCATGTATTCCCCTTTTTGAAAGGCAATGGATGAATAGAAAAAGAAAGAAGCTTCTTGGGCAAGTGTCGGACACAGAAAAATATAGGGTGGAAACATTTGATTAGACTTCGATTGATTGATTTTTATTTCTCTTGCGGGGTGTGCCAGCTTGTCGAACAGACATAATTTGAAATCCGCGCG
The DNA here is from genome assembly GCA_014218235.1 of Colocasia esculenta. Taxonomy (NCBI): domain Eukaryota; kingdom Viridiplantae; phylum Streptophyta; class Magnoliopsida; order Alismatales; family Araceae; genus Colocasia; species Colocasia esculenta. Next base: position 118,342,980 of record CM024757.1, on the reverse strand, counting down.
ATGCGGAGAGAAGAATTTTATGTCCAAAGAATGGACAAGTGCGCCAATTTATTTTGAACTTATTTGTTTCGCGATTTTATTTTCTCAGGCGATTAGGGTTGCGTGTACTGGACCCCTTCTCCATCGATTGGAATTGATGTTAATTTACATCGGATTAAAATCTTTGATGTTGATTTACACCAATTTTAACCCGAACACCTAATAACACGGTGTTTTAATTTTATTGGACGAAATAGATTTTGTTTTGAAAAGAGCATGGACTCAATTTGTGAGTTTAGTCATGCAATTTGAGGAATGAATGGGCGTAAACCCGAGGATTTATTTGATGTTTGAATATGTTGTGTGTTTGAGCAGAGTTTCCGCATGGGCAGAGTTACCGTGCAAACACACAAACATATATTTGATGAACATATGGCCGTATTATTTTGGGGCAGAATCTCCGTATGAACAGAGTCTCCCCATAAAATACACACATATGAACACATATTTTGTGGACGTGAGTATGTTTTTGGGTAGAACCTCTGCTTGGGCAGAGTCTCCTTTAAAAGACATACACATATGAGCACAAAGATTTACCCTCACGGAGTCTCGCTCGACGTGAGGGAAATAACATAGATGTGTTTAAATGCTTATACTCATGGAGACTAACTCGAGATGGAAACATTTAGAACACAAGAACATGAAGATGTTAAATACCTTATGCCAAATTACATGCATTATATATTATTTATTTAAATAGAAATTGTGCTATTCTCAATAAAAGATAATCCGTACAAATAACATGCTTATATACATATATATACGTACATACTACATAATTACATGTATCATGCTTGAATATATATATATATATATATATATATATATATATACATGCACTTCCTTAATTAGACACTACATGTACACCTAAACACAAAAAAATAAATATACATATATATCCATAGGATATATAGCAACAACTACATACTATATGTTCCTCATTTTTTAAGTCCAATATACGTAGGATTTAAATAAACTCTATGATGTACATTATTAACTAAGCACGTATATCCACAGAAGATTATATATATATATATATATATATATATATATATATATATATATATATATATATATATATATACGCGTGAGGAATTATGATTATATATGCACAAGGTTAAACATATACATCTATCCGAGTACAAAGCATAATTACTCATAACATGCATGGACTTACATAGATATAGTATGCTTATAATATTTTGATATATTATACATGCACTATATTATTTAAGTACCATGTTCACCATAAACAATTTAACATGCCAAGAATAGACAAATATCATTTACACAAGATAAGCGTATACATATTTACATTCATGCATCATAGGCGGCCACATGTCTGGACGCCAATCCTTGGTCAACTACAGCAGATGTTGACGTTAATATCCCTCCTGCGAGGTATTTAAACACCGAAGCACACGAGCGCGATTATTTTAATTTTATCTCCACAGAGACTGACTCGATGTGGAGATATGAATATATATTTGAATTTTAAGATCTCCTCTATGGAGACTAACTCGACATGGAGGGGGTTTACGAGAATTCGTGGTCGGAGGGGGGATGACCCTTTGCTTGCCGGGGGGCGAGTATCTTCACGCCGAGCAGAGTCTTCTCCAACAAACCAGCCTTTCTTTTCAAATTTCAGAAAAAAGAGCTAGGGCAATTTCAGAAGGAAAAGCTCCAGGGCTTTCAAATTTCAGAAAAAAGGTCCTCTCCATTTTAAAAGAGAGTCCCCGTTGCCATCGGGCTACATGTCATATTTATAGGGGTTTTGCCCCTTTACATTGATGGAGGAGAGGGGTAACCGATGGGGCAGTCCCATCGGTTAAGAGTTTCTTCCTTAACCGATGGGACAGTCCCATCGGTTAAGGTTCCTTCCTTAATCGATGGGGGACTCCCCCCTTTGGGTATTTTTGGAATTTTTGGGGAATTTGGGATTTGAACATTTTTTTTGCCAACAAATGCCCCCCACGGGATGTGGGCTGAAGTCGAAGGCGAAGGCGAAGGCGGACGTCCCGTGCGATCTCCAAGCTTTACTTCCTGGTCTTGATGACTTGACGAGGAATTGAATTGAAAATCATAGCCATAGTTGACGCGCTTCAGTACTTGCACGGTGACGCCAGCAACTTCGGACAACGATCAACTCTACCGTGCTTCTTATGCCGAGCCATTGGCTCCTGTTGCTTGTATATTTCTTCAATTCAGCAATTCACAGATGGGGATTGAAGAATTGTCCCTTGGATTTACTCGGAGCTGACTTTGGCCTTCTTTGCCCGAGTCTTGTCTTTCTGACTTTACCAGGGACTTTATCTCGACATTTTTCCTTTTCGTGACTTGCCTTTTTGACTTTGCTCGAAGACCCTATTTGATTGGAGATTTGACCGGTGAGACGTGTCTTTCTGACCTTGCTCAACGACTTGATTTGAGATTTTCTCCTGAGACTTGTCTTTTTTGACTTTGCCCAAGGTTGGGTTTGAGCCCAGATGCTGAGCCTTGCTTTTCTGTCTTAGCTCAACGGCTTATCATTTGATCTATGAGGCTTGACTTTCTGACTTTGTTCTTTGATCTAATCCAGTACCTTCTTTGAAATTCAACTTGACCTCTTCCTTCTGAACCTTGCCTTTTCTGGCTTTATCCAGGACTTGATGAGGGATTCTGTTGCTGAGGATGACCTTTTTGGCTTTGCTCAACAGCTTGATTTAACACTTGGTCGATAAAACTTGCGTCTTCTGGCTTTGCTTTCTGACCTGATTTGATACCTTTTTCTCGAGACTTGCCTTTCTGGCTTTCCTCGAGATTTGTCAAATGTTCATAATTCGGTTCAAACCGAAAAACCGAACCAAACCGACCAGTTCGGTTCGGTTCGGTTTGGGCTCCTACGTAGTTCAGTTCGGTTTCACTTCCTAAAATCGAATAAACCGAATATATATATAATATGTACATTTATAACACAAACAAAGTGTAGAGCAGTTGGTTAGCGTTGGAAGCCTGGGAGGTGCCGCGCCTGCGACGTCCTGAGTTCGAAACCGGCCTCTGTTAAACCAAACTTTTTTTGTCAAACAAGGTAACAGATCTGGAGATTTCCTGTAAAAACATGCCAAAACTAGGATTCGAACACCCGACCTATCACCTACAGGGCCAGCACCTTAGCCATCAAGGCAAGCGCGCGGTTGTGTAATAAAAGGCATTACACTTTGGTTTAAACCAGTTCGGTTCGGTTTGGGTTGACCTTTTCGATTCGGTTTGACAAAAAAATGAGTCAACCCGGACCGAACCGACCCGTGTTCACCCCTAGGTACAACCTACCTTGATGGTTTTCTGGCTATGATTTGAGATTTGAATTTGGTTTAGTCGGCTTTTGTGATTTGCTGGTGGGACTTTTGGGTTTTGTATTGACTCAGCTTTCCTTGATGGCTTTTTGGCTAAGGGTTTGGAATTTGGATTTGACATAGCCTACCATTATGGTTTATTGGCTAAAGTTTGGAATTTGAGTTTGAACTTTGGTTTCGGGTTTGAGTTTGTATTTGGTTCAGCCTACCTTGATGGTTTGTGGCTAAATTTGGTATTTGGATTTGACATATCCTAGCATTGTGGTTTTCTGGCTGTGCTTTGGAATTTGGGTTGACGAAAAGCAAGAGGTGCAAGATAACTCCTCGACTTTCACTTATTCATTTGCTTCTTGGAGACTTGGGTTGTATGATGGACAGATAGAGGTTTGGTTCCTTTGTCCCCATTTGTAGCCAACTTTTGATTTTAGTACCAATCCTCGGAGAGGGCACCTTTCATTCTTTCTCGACTTTCTGTCCATTTCGATGGCTGGGTTTTTGCTTTGATGATTGGCCAGAGAGTTCATGTTCTGGTGCTGTGGTGCATGGTATAGCTTCAGGTGTTTTCCATTGACTGGAGGAAAAGGGACAGTACCTTTTTGGTCCACCAGCCTGTATGCACCTCCTTCATATGTCAAGGTGACGATGTATGGGCCATGCCAAATGGGTTGCAGTTTGCCACTTGACTTTCCTGCCATTACTTTGCATTTGACCATGATCAGATCTCCCTGCTTAAATGCCCTGGGTCTTGCCAATTTGTCGAATGCACGAGCCATTCTGGCCTGATATGCTTGGAGGCATTTGTATGCTTCAAGTCGCTTTCCTTCCAGATTGGAGAGCTCCTCGAGTCTCCTTTCTATTAGGTTTTGATCTTGACTTTGGAGTTCATTCTAGATTGCCACCCGATAGGATGCCATTTCAATTTCTATAGGTATCATAGCCTCTGCTCCATATACCAAGGAGAAAGGCGAACACCCGGTAGGGGTTTTGTATACTGTTCTGTAAGCCCATAAAGCTTCATGAACTTTTTCTCCCCATTCTCACTTTCGACTGCCGACTATTTTAGCAAGCAGCTTGTAGAGGGTTTTGTTGAAGGCTTCTGCTAGCCCATTAGCTTGTGGATTGTAGACTGATGATGTCCTCCAATCAATATGAAATTTAGCTGCCAAGGCATATGTTGTTTTGTTTCGAACTGGCGACCCATTATCAAACATGATTCTGTGAGGGGTACCAAATCTGTATATTATGTTTTGCTTGACGAATCTGGCGACTGCTTCTCCTGTTACTTCCCTTAATGGAATAGCTTGAGCCCATCGAGAAAAGTAATCTGTAGCAGCCAATATGAATTTGTGACCTTGAGATGAGGGTGGGAATGGTCCCACGATATCCATTCCCCATTCTGCAAAAGGCCACGTTGGCGCTGTAGGGTGTAATATATTTGGTGACTTCCTCGGCATAAGGCCGAAAGCTTGACATTTATAACATGTACGGGCATATTGGATGCAATCCGCCTACATGGTAGGCCAATAGAAGCCTTTTAATTTGATATTGATTTTCATCTTTTCACCTGCCTGGTGTGCACCAGATAGTCCAGAGTGAGCTCCTCGCATAATGATTTTGGCTTCTTTGGGAGATAAGCATCTGAGGAGAATTGGTCCCTTCTTTTCATGGACCAATCGGTATAATTGATCTCCTATTAGCTGATCTGATGCAGCCCTGCGTAAGAGCTGAATTTTCTGAGCTCGATTAGAAGGGAGCCAACCTTTCTTGATTTTGATAATCGGCTCACGCCAATCTTCAGATTTATTTGCTGCACTTTCTTCTATAATATATACTTCCTCAATTGTGAAATTGGACTCACTGTCGAGGACACTTGGCATGAGCCTTCTATGTCGGACGATTATGTCCAATTCTCCTTTGGGAGGTAGTTTTATGGCAGAGGCCAATTTGGCTAAAGCATCTGCCTGAGAATTTTCACTTCTTGGTACATGAGCTATGTCGAAGAAGTGAAATCTTTCTTTGAGTTCCATAACTGTAGCATGGTATGGAACTAATTGTTGTTTGTGGACTTCATATTGGCCCAATACTTGTCGGACGACCAGTTGTGAGTCACCATAAACTTGTATGCCTTTGACCCCCATTTCGAGAGCCAGTCGGAGCCCAATAATTAGAGCCTCGTATTCAGCTTCATTATTTGTCAATGGCTTCATAAGAGCACATGAATTATATAAGATTCCTCCCTGGGGAGTGACTAAGACGATACCTACTCCAGTAGCGAGGCTGACGGATCCGTCTGTGAAATGGAGTGTTCGAGAAGCTCCATCAAAATATAATTCCCAAGAAGGTAATTCAATTGTGATGACTTCTTCGAGATTTAGATTTTCTTGAAATTAATTTTCTCTCCCATTGGTAGGAGAGAGAGTTTCTTCTTCTGGAAGATCAATAGACAAGGGTGAATCTTCTGGCACTGGATGTGCAACCAAGAATTCAGCTAAGCCTTGCCCTTTGATTGCTCTTTGTGGGACATAAGTGATATCAAATTCCATAAGAAGTAAGGCCCATTTCCCGAGTCTTCCTGACAATATGGGTTGCCTCAGCAGATATTTAAGGGGATCATATTTGGAGATGAGTTTCACTTCTTGAGCCAGTATGTAATGCCTTAATTTCTTGACGGCAAATACCATTGCTAGGCAAACTTTCTCCATTGGAGCATATCGGAGTTCTGGACCAATCAACTTTCTGCTGAGATAGTACAGAGGTTGCTCCTTGCCTTCTTCATTTATTTGTGCTAAAAGAGCTCTCAAAGAGGCGTCCATAGCTGCAATATAGAGTATGAGAGACTTTCCACCGATCAGGGCTCTCAAGATTGGTGGACTGAGGAGATATTCTTTTATCTGCTTAAAGGCAGCTTGGCATTCTTGATTCTAGATGAAAGGAACATCCTTCTTCATTAATTTGCCGAAGGGCGCACACCTTCCTGAGAGATTGGAGATGAATCGCCTAATATAGGCTAGTTTTCCTTGAAATGACCTTAGCTCGGTTAGATTTTGAGGAGGTGCCAGTTGCTGGATTGCCTTGATTCTGTCGGAGTCTATTTCTATCCCCCGATATTTAACGACGAATACCAAGAACTTGCCGCTTGAAACCCCGAAGGCACACTTCATGGGGTTCATCTTCAATTTGTATTGACGAAGTCTTTCAAAAACATGGCGTAGATCAAATATATGATCTTCCTATTTTTTGGTTTTGACGACTAAGTCATCCACATAGCATTCGACCACGTCATGGAGCATTTCATCGAATATCTTCGTCATTGCTCTTTGATATGTGGCTCCTGCATTTTTTAAGCCAAATGACATCCTTTTGTAGTTGAAGATACCTTTGGGTGATCTGAAGGCAGTATGATCTTTGTCTTTGATTGCCATCCAGATCTGATTATAGCCTGAATACTCGTCCATAAAGGATAAGGCTTCATGGCTGGTGGTCATATCCAGTTATCCACCATGGTTTCTGTGATTGGAACCGGGAAATCATCTTTGGGACATGCTTTGTTCAAGTCCCTGTAATCAATACAGATTCGAACTTGGCCATTCTTCTTCTTCACTGGGACAATATTGGCGAGCCAAATTGGATATATGCATGGCTCGATAAAGTCTACTTTAGAGAGTTTGTCGACTTCAGCATTTACTTTAAGCTCCAACTCATGCCGCATGCGCCTTTGAGGCTGTTTGACATGCTTGGCTGTATGAAGTATGGATAATTCATGCTCGGCGACTGATGGCTCCAGCCCGGGCATTTCTTTGTAATTCCAAGCGAAGCATTCTTGGAATTCCAGCAGGAGAATTTTGTAAGATTGCCTTTCTTGTTCATCAAGAAGGGCACTGATGAAGATTTGTCGGGGGTTTTCTTGATCTCTGAGGTTGAGCTCAATCAATTCATCAATAGTGGCTTGTTCGCCATCTTCGATTTCCTGAGGAGCTGGTTGCGGATCCACGAAGTCTTCTTCGTCGTCAGAACTGGCGACGTAGACCTCGTAGAAATTTATATCTTCAGGATTTATTGGTGAAGCTTGTTCGTCAGATTCTTCTGGCGATTCTTCATTTGATAGCTCTCTTTTGGGAGAGGTGGTATCTTCTTGAGAGTTGGAGCTGGAAGGCCCTTGGCTGCTTTTTGATTTGCAGGCCTCCGGTGATAGCCCAACAGTATTGACTGCGAAGAAGGTTTCGGTATCATAACCTAGCCTTCTTGTATCTTTCTTGGAGAAGGGAGGTTGTCCTCGCACTTGGGGAGGTTCCCATAGTTGATTAAAGAACTCCCGTCGGGACGCATTTTGCACCTGAGGGATATTTTGCTTCTTGCACATTTCTTTGATATTTTTTGGCATATCAGTCATTTCTTGTATCGGCTCAAGATGATTTTTGGGTTTATTTTCCCAACCGAAATCATCTTCTGGAGATGCTTGAGGTATTGACTCCCCATTGTAAAAGAGAATTTGTTTCATTGCCTTTCTCGCATTCTTCTCTTCTTCTTTCCTTTGATAAGTAACGACGAATGTTTTCAATCGTCGAACGATTTGATCTTTGGAGAATAGATTTGCATGCAGTTAGGAGGCAGAGGAATGCTCTTGTTGAATCATGGTTTGGCGCATCGGATTGAATCGGTCCAATTCGGACGAATCAGATCGAATCAGGAGAAACCCGATTCGCCTGATTCCCATCGAATCAGACTGATTCTCATCCGATTCTCATGCAAATCCGCCCGATTTAGGCGAATCGGGGCGGATCAGGAAAATCCCGATTCGCCTCGATTCCCTGATGCGTTGAACCTTGTTGTTGATGGCTTGACTTACATGATCGGCCTCATAATTGATGCTTCGCCTTTCTAGGCGGGTTGATTTACTTCAGGAATTCTTCTTGTGGAGCTTGGCAAGTCCCTTGTTTATTACAAAAAGCTCGCCAGTCTCACTATCTTCATCTGAGAAACCAGTTTGTTTACCCTTCCCTTTTGATTGGGTAGAGGGTTGCAAAACTAGTCCTCCAAGATATAGGGGGGCATCAGTCAGATTGCATTCATCCTCCCGAAACGGGGCTTGGTCAGCAAAAGACCGTATGCTGCTTTCCTTCTTTTGCATATTTGATGCATTGATGGAGTGTTGACGGGATGACCCAATTTTCATGTGCCAGGGTCTCCCGAACAGTACTCTGTATGTTGTATCAGCATCAATGATATAGAAGGTCACCTTGGTGACAAAGTCACCTAGAGTTAGGTCGACGGTGACTCTTCCGATGGCTTCTTCTGAATTTTGATTGAAACCTGTGATCCTTACATCCCTTACTTGCTGCATGTAAGGCATGAGATGTAGGGATTCAAAGGTTTTGTAGGGCATTAAATTAATGGATGCCCCCGGATCGATCAGGATCCGATTTAACTTGTTGCCGTTGACCCGCCCTTTCATATATAAAGGACGATTGTGGCATGGAGAGGATAGTAGCATATCTCCATCTGTAAAGGTGACATTTGCTGCCAGTGCTTCATATGCTTGAGCTTGGAAATTAGCCATATGAGCTTCATAAGTTTCTGGTTCTTGGAGTATTTTAACGAGAGTTTCTCTCAAATCTTTACTCCAAGCAATTGCCTCCCAGACAGTGATATTGACGAGGAGTGACTTTAGTTGCTGAAGAATTTTGTCATCAGCCTCGGCGCGTGTTTGGCCCAATGGGGAGGATCCCCCAATCAAGGATTCAGACGGCTCCTTTGGCTTGACGAGCTCCTTTTGAAAGAGAGAGCTTGATGGCCTTTCGCTTTGAGGGAGAGGAGTGTTGTCCGGCTCATTTGATGAGGCATACGGACTTTGGTCCCCATCCTTTGGCTGAGAGGCTATATTGGGCAACCCCTCTTCTTCATCTGAAGGGTCGAAAACATAAGAATCTGCCCGAATTTCAATTTCAGGCAGAGGTCTTGATTCTTCGCCACAGAAGAGTATTACTTTGTTTGAATTTGTGATATCAGGCTTCTTGGCAGTGGTAGACGTTGCTTTTTGCCACCTACCACGTCCTCTTCCGCGATGGCGATTTGAATTATTTATAGACCGACGCCGGTATGTCAGCGTCGGTGGTTCGTCTTCAGCTTGTATGGTAGTACTACTTGGGGAGACTTGCAGCTCCCTAGGTGGAGTACGAATACCATATTACAGGTGAAAGATTTGAGCATGCTTTCCAACTTTTCGATGGTGATTTCCCCATCTCCATGGAAGGCTTCTAGTCGCGCTGAGAGATGATGCTCCCCTTCTTCTAGAGCTTCTTGCTGCACTTGATAGAGCCAATTCCGGAGCCGGATCTTTCGTTCTAGCTCCTCCCATGGGATATATTGGTCGAGCATAGCTCTGTTGGAAGGCCTGGGAGGTATATACTCTTCTAGCTCATCAATTAGCTTCTGAAGTTTCTGGTGAGGAGTTAATTCTTTAGGAACTTCTGCAGCAGCAGCGCGCTCCATTTGCTTTTTCATTTTTTATTTTTCATTTCTTCTTCTATTTTTCTCTCTGTTTTTCATTTGCAAGGCTTCAGATGGACTCATAGCTTTCTGCTTTGGAGATGGCTTGGAGTCACTCCTTTTGCTAGAGCCGCCTTTTATCATAGATTTCTTGGACATTTTGGAGCTGACTGGCTTTCGAGGGCCCACAGTGACCCATTCACTTTCTGAGGCTTGTGCTTCGAAGGTTGAATTAATTGCCTCTTTAACAATTTCAAGCGGGAGTTGGTAGAAATCATCCACGAACTCCTCTGCTTGTTGCGAGATTGGCTCCGCTGCAGTTTATTCTGGCATTTGATTTCTGTATCGCAAAATGGCAACTTTGTGCTTTTCCATTTTGGCCTTTCGTTTGTTTTGTCCATAGCCCAGTTGAGAGTGATAATATTCACATATATCTTGATAGTTTGCTTGGTAGGTTGGGCTTGGATCATAGACTTGTTGTGACGCCTCACCAAAGTGTGTTGACGCCAGAGAGTTTCCATATTGATCAATTATTCCCTCTCGAATATGTATTTCGATCAGGTCATGGAGCTCCGAACAGTCTTTGGTGGGATGCATGGCTCTAGAATGGAATTCGCAGTAGCAGTCAAGCATCTTTTCACTTTCAGAGATATAAGGCGCTGGCTCATGCACCTTGATTAGCTCTTGCCTCATGAGATTATCAAATATCAACTTGGTATTCTCCTCGGCAAATGAGCGCTGATGTTGGGGATTCCAGTCCGTATACCAACGACTGGACAAATATGGATTTGAAACTTGTTGCTCCGCCTCTGACTCAGGAAGACCAGAGCATGATGATGCATTAATGACATTTGCCGAGTGGGACATAGAATTGGTTGGTCCATTCGGCGGTTGTCGCATATGAGGTTGTGGAGGGTTGACCAAAGAATCTCCAAGGTCAATCACCCCACGCTTGATCATGGTTTCCACGTCATCTTTGAAGGTAGTGCAGTCTTCAATGACGTGATCTGTCGTTTGATGGTATGGCCAGTAGTTGGATAATGCATTTGTTGAAGCAAAATAGTCCATCCATTCGGCTCGCAGGCATATCCGGAAGAGTGGTAGTGTTTGATGTCGAGGGAAAGATTATAACTTTGCCGCCTCGACAGGATTCGGGGATCCTTCAGATAGCCACCCGATTGAGTCTGAGTAGGGCGACATCAAAGGTAGCTCTTGATTTGCTTGTGCATGAATAGGAGTGGTTTGTGGAACATAGGGTCTCTGAATGGGAGCATCCTGATGTCCTTCCACACTTTGTATAATTTGCTGCAACTCTTGCCATGGATGGCAAAATCGACCGACTCGGAGCGGAATCGGCCCCTGGCGACCCGACTTGGGGGGGGGGGGGAACACCCACCCACCTACGATAGTAGGTGGAATCAGGGGTGGATCGATTGGAATCGGCTCGAGTCGGGCCGACTCGTCCCGACTCATCCCGCTCCTGGCCGCTTCCACGGGAAGCAGGGCCATTCCGAATCGAGTCGGCCCTAGTCGGGCCTGATCCGCCTTAAGGAGGGATCGGCAGTCACGGGACTACGCAGACAGCTCCGAGCTCCCCCCCCCCCCCCCCCCCGAGGTCCTCTCCCTCGCCGCCGGAGCTCCGAGGAGGGTCGCCACCGCCGCCGCTTGCTTCTTCCTCTCTCTTTTTGTTCTCTTCTCTCTCTTCCTTCAGGTGAGTTTTTTTAAAATTTTTAAAAAATCTGAAAAAATAGGAAATGTTAAATATGCTATAGATCTATAGATAAATAACATTGATAACATGTTTATGACTCTCATTCTCCAAAATCCCCAAATTGAACCCTAATTAGGGTTTAAAAATTAGGGATTTTGTGTTCATGAATGCAACTAATGTGTAATTGAATGTCTAATAGAATTATTTTATTTGATTAGAGTTTGTTGGTAGACTCAATTGCATTACATGGTCTAATTTTTCCAAAATCCCCAACTGACTTAATTAGGTTAAAAAATTAGGAATTTTGGGTCATTAATATAATTAATGTGCAATTGAGTGTCCAATGTAGTCATTTGAGTTGATTAGAGTTTTTTTTGTAGATTCAATTACATTGCATGGCCAATTTTTCCCAAAAATTCCCAAATTTAACCCTAATTAGGGTCCAAAAATTAGGAATTTTGTGTAATTAACGTGCAATTCAATTGTATTCTTACACAAGAATATGGCACATCAAGAACATGAAGAGCAAGAGGTGGAACGGGCCATTGATCCTGGTTGGGCTCATGGTACTCTCCTTGATTCACGACAGAAAAAAGTGAAATGTAATTGGTGTTCAAAGGAGATGTTTAGAGGCATATATCGCCTTAAACAACATATTGCTGGGATTTCTGGAAATGTAGCAAAATGCCCATCTCGTCCACTTGAAGTTAGGAATGAAATGAAAACATATATGAAGGGGAAAAATTGAGAAATTATTGACAACTAAGCAGCAACAACAACTTCAAGATGAGATTTCTGGGCGACAGATTCGTAGAGATTATACTTTACCAATCAATGTGGATGATGATGAAGATGATGATGATGATCTTGATCCTAAGTTCACTATAGCTGCACGTGCTAGTCGGTGCGTTCTTATACGGAGGAAGATGAGAGACGAAGGGGCTTGGGGACATCGGGGTCACATTTGTCTAGAGATGACTCTAGGAGATCTCTTCCTAGGAGTACATCAGTTCGTAGGGCTGCCGGTGCATTAGGGTGTGGAGGTAGACTTTCAGATGTTCATGCTCCTACACAGGGTCCTATGGATACATATTTGTATAGATCAAGGTCTGTAAAGCAACCAGGAATCAAGTAGGCATTGAAAGGAGTGAAAGCCACTGCAAAGGCATCAAAGGCAGCAATCAAAGGCATTGTGAAATGGTTTTTACATGCAGGTGTGCCGGCACATACGATAGAGAGCCCATATTTCCAGAGTATGTTGGATGCAATTGCAGAAGCTGCGCCTGGTCTTAAGGCTCCTACACGGAAGTACATTTATGATGCTAGGCTTGATGAGGAGTATGATGAGTTGAAAGGATGGGTGAATGGCTTCAAAAATGTATGGAAATCCATTATGTGTGATGGTTGGACAGGGACCACAAGGAAATCCATGATTAATTTTCTAGTGTATTGCTGTGAGGGTACTATTTTTCTTAAATCTGTTGATGCCTCTAACAACATCAAGAATGCAGATTATTTGTTTAGACTAATGGATGAAGTTGTGGAGGAAGTGGATGAAGAAAACGTTGTACAGGTTGTGACTGACAATGAAGCGAGCTACAAGGCTGCTGGTAGATTGTTGATGGAAAAGAGAGAACATCTCTATTGGGTTCCTTGTGCAGCTGTTGAACCCAAAAATTTGTTCATCATGAATTACCCATTGAAAATGCTTGTTTCGATTTTTAAGAACAAGTATATAAATGGGAAAAAATGTTTATTCGGGTTCCTGGATACGAATAACTCCCCGAATCCTCTATTCTGAAGTTTCAGGACAAATAAATGAAAATGAAAGTATTTGTTCTGATTTTTCGATTATACCGCAGAAAAATAGATGAAGGAAAAATGTCTATTTCTTTGAGACTTTAAAAAAAGCTGAAAGTGGTCCCTCCAAGATGAAGCGGAGTTGAAACCATTTAAATCCCGAAAGGTAACGCATGGGGCTATTTATCCGTAATTTCCAGAATGAATAAATGAAATAAAATCATTTATTCTGAGTTTTCAAAATAAATTAATACATAAAAAGAAATATTTCTGTATGTCCCGAAATGTCGGAGGAATATCCCCCCAGACACGGCTACAACAAAAATCAGTCATTTTTATGTTGTTTTCGGAATAAAATCCAACTCCGGAAAGACAATTTTAATGCTCCAGAATATCGCGGGAGAAGTCGTCCTACGTGGTGCGTGACATGTCATGTGTGCAAAGGCTACGTCCGATACTCATGTTCGTAGAAAAGACGACGTGAAAATGACGTAATCCCCCGCACAAAAAGACAACTTCAAAGAATCTCCTTAGAACAAACCACGTGGCAAAAGCCAATGGCCCACGTGGATTATTTATAGGAGAAAGCGAAAAAAAATGAGGACCACCGGTCGGACAACTGGATGGTGTACACCACTGGCTCGCAAAACACACCACCGGTGGAAGAAGCCCATGTGGGTCCCACTGTCCGGTGGTATACACCACCGGCCATGCATACCACCGGTGGTGTGCATCATCGGTGGGAGAACCCAAGTGGGCCCCACTGACCGGTAGTGTACACCACTGGGAGAAAGAAGAAACTGGCGGGCCCCACCACTGCCAGGCCGGTGGTGTACACCACCGGCCCAGGCTGGGCGTGCATTGCGCGCGCGTGCACTGCGCGCGCGGGCAGCACAAGCCGGCCCCTGTGCGGGCCGGTGGTGGGCCCCACCGGGGGGGAGCCACCGATGGTGTGCACCACCGGGGCCCCCCATGGGGCGCGTGCCCCCCAAATAAAAAAAAGAAAGGGGGAGGGGAAGAGACATAATTAAATTCTTACTCGGTGGTGTGCACCCTCCGGTGGTGCAGCCGCCCCCTCAGCCCGGCCCAACTCCAAGAAGAAGAGGAGAGTTCAAAAGGTGCCAAGTTTGGGGAGATCTGGAATCCACCAACTCATGGAGATCTGAAATCCGCAAGAGTGGGGACTTGAAGATTTTTGAAGCCCGGGGGAGCAAGAGCTCTGCTCTTCTGTTTGTTTGTTCCTTTTTTCAGGGGAAAGAAGGCCGCAGCCCCCTGCTCATGGGTCTTTCTTTTGAAAAAAAAAGTCCACATACACTTGTTATTTGTAAAAAGGCCCAAAGTGAAAAGAAAAGCATGTATGTCATGAAGTTTTCACAATGGAGAATTACAAATTGCACATATTGGTCCATTTACATGTTTTAATGTACTTATATCTTTTGCAATAGATTGCAAATTGTAATTATACCCAAAACTCTTGTATAAATGCACAATTACACATGAAAGGTGATACAAATCAGAAAATTGACATACTGAATACAATGTCAAGAATATGGCAAAATACCTTTGTCTCGTGAAAAATTGCAGAAAGACATGTGTAAAGGAATATTGCAAATAAACCCCTGATCAAGGACAAATCATGAATTTATCCCCAAAGGGCGAAAATTGCAGAAATACCCCCATGACTGGGAAAATTGCAGAAATACCCCCATGACTGGGAAAATTGCAGAAATACCCATGTCTGGAAAAATTGCAGAAATGTCCCTGTGTAAGGGGAAATTGCAGAAATACCCCCATGCCTGGGAAAATTGCAGAAATACCCCCTTGTCTGGAAAAATTGCAGAAATGTCCCTGTTTGAGGGGAAATTGCAGAAATACCCCCCATGTTAAGGGAAAAATCCAGAATTGTCCCTGTTTGAGGGAAAAATCCAGAATTGTCCCATGTTAAGGGAAAATTTCAGAAAAGTCCCTGTTCAAGGGGAAATTCCAGAAATACCCCCCATGTTAAGGGAAAATTCCAGAATTGTCCCTGTTTGAGGGAAAATTCCAGAATTGTCCATGTTAAGGGAAAATTTCAGAAAAGTCCCTGTTTGAAGGGAAATTCCAGAAATACCCCCATGTTAAGGGAATTCCAGAAATGTCCCTGTTTAAGGGAAAATTCCAGAAATGCCCCATGTTAAAGGAAAATTCCAGAAATGTCCCTGTTTGAGGGGAAATTCCAGAAATGTCTCTGTTTGAGGAGAAATTCCAGAAATACCCCCGGATTGCAAATCAGTCCTGCTGCTGTCTGAAAATTACAGAAAAATCCTTGTATCAGGAAAAATTGTTAATATATCTCTGGATTAAGGAAAAATTGCAGAAATATCATTTGGAAGGACAGAATTACAGAAATATCCTCCAAAGGGTGAAAAGTGCTAAAAATGTTCTCAAAAGGACAGAAATCTCCAAAACATTTTCGAGAGGGAAAATTGCAGAAATATTCGAGTCTGGGAACTCTTCCCCACGGTGCAGCGGCAAGCTGGAGAGAGAGAGAGAGAGAGTTCCTCACGGTGCAGCGGCAAGTGGAGAGAGAGAGAGAGAGAGAGAGAGAGAGAGAGAGAGAGAGAGAGAGAGAGAGAGAGAGAGAGAGAGAGAGAGAGAGAAGAGAGAGAGAGAGAGAGAGAGAGAGAGAGAGAGAGAGAGAGGGGTGCCGATCGTGCCTTGGTCTCGGCTTTTGTCGGGCACGGTACGGCACGGCCAAACCGCACCGGTACGGTGCGGTTTGGCCAACCCTGCCCGCTTGTGAGAAAGTAATTCAAGCTATGTTCAAACTTCACGGAAGTCAACGAAATGCCGTCGAAGTTCAGAAATTGCACGAAAGTCCTTTCAAAAGAAGAAACTATACAATGATCATGTTGTTTACACGGCTTGGTAAAGCGAGACCCACATCACTTCTCTGAAGCGGCGTGCGCTCTCCTGAGTCCGGTTTACGGCTGACAAAGTCTTGGGATTGTCAAGAAATGACAAATGTACCCATGGAAGTCATGAAATGATTGAAAAGCCCCAAGAAGTTGGGAAATGATACAAGATGCTCGAAGAAGTCATCAATGACAGAAATACCCGGGACTGCTCGGAAAAGCCAAGAAATGGCAGAAATGTTTGAGAATGTCAAGAAATGACAGAAAAGACATAGAATGCCAAGAAATGGTAGAAGCACTCAGGGAAAGTCATCAAATGACGAAAATACCCAGGACTGTTCCGAAAAGCTAAGAAATGACGAAAATGTCTGAGAAGGTCAAGAAATGACAGGAAAGATATAAAATATCAAGAAATGGCAAAAGCACCCAGGTAAAGTCAACCAATGATGGAAATGCCCGGGGACTACTCGGGAAAGTCGAGAAAGGACGAAAAGAACTCGAGGATATCAGTCGATAGCAGAAGGTCTGAAAGGGCCGAGGAATGGCAGAGGTTTCTGGAAATGTTAGAAAATGGCAAGGAGCTCTTGAACAGTCATGGATACGATACTGTCCAAATCTCCTCCGGGTTTCTTCGTCAAAACACAACATTGGCCAAGTTTTCAACTCTCTGATCATAGTGGTTGATACTTGCAGAAATATCCCGACGTGGGAGGGCTGCAAAATTCTCAGAAAGGGTGAAAGATTGCAGTAAAATCCCAAATGGGGTACAAACTTGCAGAAACCTGACATGACCACTTAAAGGTCTCATTACCATCAAAGGGTGATGGTGATCACAAAGCAAATACAACGGGCCGACAATGATCATCTTGGCGATCCAACGACCCGACTGTGGTGATATTCAAATCCAACGGTCTGATCATGATGATATTCAAATCCAACAATCTGATCGTGATGAAATTCAAATCCAACGGTCTGATCGTGATGAAATTCAAATTCAGCGGTCTGATTGTGATAGAAGCAAGTCCAAAAGGGTCCGATCGCGACCGAATGAAAATTTAAGGACCCGATCATATAATCGGGACCATTTGTAAAGGTCTTGAAAGACCATTTGTATTTCCAATTACATGTGTATAAGCAATGAATACTTTAAATTTCTTTGCAAGAGTATATATCCATGAAGGATGATCATCAAGATCAATATTGTCACGACAAATAGAGACAAAATGTATTATTTGACAGAGAATCAAAGGTGTTCGAGGTCACCTCGATGTAAATTAACATCGACTTCGGTCGGTGGGGAAATGTCCAGTACACGATACCCAAATCGCTTGATAAATGAATGAAATTTGTCTGTTCTAACAGACTGGCACGCCCGCAAAATAGATAAACATCAACAATTTATCTTTTTCTTCTAAAAGATAAAGATTGAAGAATATTTCGTGTGTTAAACAGCAGCACATTGTATTGATTTGATGATGGAGGACATAGGCAAAGATGCACATATTCATGGCCTCATTGATGATGCTCAGATGATAACTTTATTTATTTATAGTCACAACAGGATTTTGAATATGATGAGGCAATACACAGATGGTCGAGATCTTCTTCGTGCTGGTCCTGCTCGATTTGCATCAAATTTTATTTCTTTGGAGAGCCTAATAAAATATAGGCATCAATTGGGCCAATTGATTAATTCTGATGAATTTTTGCAACATGTAAACACTCTACGACCTGATAGTAAAGATGTTGCTCTCCAAGTCCAAGATATGATTAGCAATGCACGATTTTGGGAGAGGATTTCCTACTACCTCAAAATAATAGAGCCTCTGATACTTATCCTTAGAATGGTTGATGGTGATGATAAAAATGATATGGGGTATTTGTACGAGGCAATGGACAAAGCAAAGAAAAATTTGAGGGAAAGGAATCCCAAAGCATACAGAAAATGGTGGGCCATCATAGACAAGAGATGGGAGATGACTCTCCGCCATGATCTTCATGCTGTAGGAAATTTATTTAATCTAATTAATTGCTGAATTTTTTATCATACCATACTGAAAATATTTATCATATGCAGTGTATTTTTTCAACCCTAGAATTCAACACAAAGATAATGTGCACAATGATGGAGAAGTGATGAGAGACACCGTGAATGTCATCACTCGCCTTGCAAGGACAATGAATGAGAGATTAGATGCCAATGACAGAGGTAGGATATAATGCTTTCTTTTGCATATGTATGCATGTTTCATTTGACATATGTTATATCTTCCATTTTGTAGGTGGAGAGATATAGGATGAAACTTGGGATATATGGAGGATATAACATGAGATGTGCAGCTCAAAGACTCACTCTAGGTTATTTTACATGCTTGGGTGTTTGCCAAAAATCGTAAATTTAGGAATTCATCATTATAAAATGATTAATGTTCACTCCTTTTATTGCAACAGCTGAATGGTAGATTCAAGTCAATTATCAGCAAGTTGGCACAAATCCTTTAACGTATGTTACAGTGAGAGTGTTAAGTCAAACCACTTCTTCTAGCCCATGTGAAAGAAATGGAGTACATTCAGCCTCATTCACACAAAATCCGCAATAGGCTGGGTGTGGATAGGCTAGAGAAGTTGGTTTATTGCCACTATAATATGCGTTTAAGGGTGAAGCAAAAAGAAAGAAAAAGATAGAAAGGCAGAGATTCATGCAGCTAGCTGGTAGACTATTTGAGGAGGTAGTTCTTGAGATAGATGTGGATGAGTTGCTAAATGAAGAACACCCTTTACATGCTTGGGTGGAGATGAGAGCTGAGGGAGAGATACTTGACTTTCATCCTGATGATCGCCTGGTTCAAGCATGTGAAAATGTTTTATTAGAAGGACATGTACTTAGATATGCGTCTGTTTCTGAGAGAGGTGAAATGCCCGAATTAAGAAGATCTGCCACTGTACAAGATACTAGAATTTCTTCATCTCAGCCAGAATTCAGAAGATCTACCTCTCAATTGGAGCCTAAAAGAAAGAAAGACAAATGCAAGTAAAAAGCAAAGGCAAACAAAGAAAGAAGAACAGAAGAACAAGAAGAAAATGACAAGAAGGTGCGGAGGACTCTCCTGAGGAGAGTCAGGAGACACATATTGGGGAGCCATTTTCTGAGGCTCCACCCCTATCAGCTCACTTGGCTAGATTATATGAGGCAGAGAAAAAACATTATCAATGTCGAAAAAAGATGATTAAGAAAGGAAAAACAGTTGGGAGTGATGACTCCACTCAATCACTTGATGATGATGATGGTGATGATGATGATGGTGTTGCTGCAGGTACTGGAGCCACAGGAGGTTATGGGCTTGGGGGTATCCTTTCAAGATATGAGGATTATTCAGCACCACCCCATCAATAACAAGGAAGCCAAGGGGAAGCACAAGAACAACATGGGGGATATGAAGGCCAACAAAGGCAAGCAGGGCATGATTGGAGATATGGGCCTTCTTGTTTGATATCGGCTTCCACCTTGGAATCTTCTTGTTTCCCTCGAAACCACCGCAAGATTGAGAAGCGGTTCGAGGTAGAAATTGTGGGAATATGCCTATCATGGGGGATGATAGGCTGGTCTTTGTCAAGCCGCACCCGCAAGCTTCCCACGATCATGGATTTGCCGGACCTAGAGGTAGCTGCGGACGGCCTTTGCTTTTGTGATTTTTGTAATGCCCCCGCTGTGAGGGGACAACAGCTACGACTTCAGAGGAGATTACTCGAATAGAGTAACTCCGAACTTGAGTTGGGCAAGGTTTGATCCCTTTGGCAGCAACATCTTTTGAGGGCATTTTGTTGCCCCTATTGACAATAGCAGGACGAGCTTTGATATGCCCACGGATCTTGCTGGTCTTGTTTGTTGATTTGTTGGAGGGAAAGTTCTGAGCAGCACCCTCCTCTTGTTGAGCCGGGACTACCCCTAAAAAGAAAGGGGACCCGACGATGGTTGGAAAATCTCCGAACATGATCGGAGTCACTAGGTAGCCGAACTTGACGTGGTTGTTGACGACGAGCGGTTCGTAGGTGACGGCCATCTCTTTTGAACGCCTTGTAGGCTGAGGCTTGAACCCTGTGATTTCGTCCGGTTTCACCTTCAAAGAAAACACCATTAGTAGTATTTTCAAAAGAAAATGTATTTACCTCGACTCTTGCTATGAAATGGCAAGGAGTCCTACCGGGCGTGCCAGCTGTTGGACGCGGAAAAATATAGGGTGGAAACATTTGATTAGACTTCGATTGATTGATTTTTATTTCTTTTGTGGGGCGTGTCAGCCTGTCGAATAAACATAATTTGAAATCCGCGCGATGCGGAGAGGAATTTTATGTCCAAAGAATGGACAAGTGCGCCAATTTATTTTGAACATATTTGTTTTACGATTTTATTTTATCAGGCGATTAGGGTTGCGTGTACTGGACCCCTTATCCATCGATCGGAATCGATGTTAATTTACATCGGATTAAAATCTTTGATGTTGATTTACACCAATTTTAACCCGAACACCCTTGATAGCAAAAATCGAGGTTTACATTTTTGTAGAAAATAATAACACGGTGTTTTAATTTTATTGGACGAAATAGATTTTGTTTTGAAAAGAGCATGGACTCAATTTGTGAGTTTAGTCATGCAATTTGAGGAATGAGTGGGCGTAAACCCGAGGATTTATTTGATGTTTGAATATGTTGTGTGTTTGAGCAGAGCTTCTACATGGGTAGAGTTACCGTGCAAACACACGAACATATATTTGATGAACATATGGCCGTATTATTTTGGGGCAGAGTCTCTGTATGGATATAGTCTCCCCATAAAATACACACGTATGAACACATATTTTGTGGACATGTGAGTATGCTTTTGGGCAGAATCTCTGCTTGGGCAGAGTCTCCTTTAAAAGACATACACATATGAGCACAAAGATTTACCCTCACGGAGTCTCGCTCGACGTGAGGGAAATAACATAGATGTGTTTAAATGTTTATACCTATAGAGACTAACTCGACATGGAAATATTTAGAACACAAGAACATGAAGATGTTAAATACCTTATGCCCATGGAGACTAACTCAACATGGAAGGTATTTAAACACCGAAGCACACTAGCGTGATTATTTTAATTTTATCTCCACAGAGACTAACTCGATGTGGAGATATGAATATATATTTGAATTTTAAGATCCCCTCCATGGAGACTAACTCGACATGGGTTTACGAGAATTCGTGGTCGGAAGGGGGATGACCCTTTGCTTGCCGGGGGGGTGAGTACCTTCACGTCGAGCAGAGTCTTCTCCAACAAACAAGCCTTTCTTTTCAAATTTTTAGAAAAAAGAGCCAGAGCAATTTTAGAAGAAAAAGCTCTAGGGCCGCAGGGCTTTCAAATTTCAGAAAAAGGTCCTCTCCTTTTCAAAAGAGAGTCCCCGTTGCCATCGGGCTACATGTCTTATTTATAGGGGTTTTGCCCCTTTACATTGATGGAGGAGAGGGGTAACCGATGCGGCAGTCCCATCGGTTAAGAGTTTCTTCCTTAACCGATGGGACTGCCCCATCGGTTAAGGAGTTGCTCCTTAACCGATGGGGGACTCCCCCCTTTGGGTATTTTTGGGATTTTTGGGGAATTTGGGATTTGAACATTGTCCCATCGGATAACCAATGGGGGACTCCCCCCTTTGGGTATTTTTTTTTGGGAAATTTGGGATTTGAACATTTTTTTATGCCAACAACAAGGTGTTGCAACTGTGTTGGGGAACAAACCTTTATGTCATCTTCTTCTCCAACCCCCTTCCCTTTTCCTTTCTTCGTCGACTTGTTGTTCGCTCCCCTCCCTAGTCATCTGTCTCTCCCTCCCGTTCGCCTCTTTTCCCTCTCTTGATCTCTTCCTCTCTCTCTCTCTCTCTCTCTCTCTCTCTCTCTCTCTCTCTCGTTGTCTTGTTCCTTTTCATGGGAACACCCGCAGCTCGACAGAGACCGTTGCTCTATCGCTGCCTTCACCACGCCGGGAACCAAATGTCTCCGGCCTTGCATCGTCGGACGACTGAGCCCCATCCACCCAACCACTGTCGTTCTCCCCGCACCCCGAGCCACTATCCCTACTTCCTTCTCCATTACCGCACTACCAGAGCCAGCGCCACACCTCTTCTCCACTTTCTCTCTCTTGTCTGCACGCATCGCGCGAGAAGCTCTCCCACCTCCTTGACCACCGCGAGGCCTTCTTCCTCCACCGTCGCGGCCCTACTGCCCTTGCCATCGCGACCCCCTTTCGCTTCTCTACCGTCGTTCGCGAAGTAGTAGCAGGTGGTCACTGCGTCAACCCCAGCCTATCGCGAGGAGGCCTAGGCATGTTGGTCTGCTTTCGTCACCACGTTCTTCTTCATCCACGTGTGTACACAACTCCGGAGGCCTTGTTTTCCTCCACTATCGTAGCCTCTCTTCCCTTCCCTGGAGTCGTACGCAACGCGACATCAAGAAGGTTCTGCAACAACCTCGCCTGTCATGCGGATCTCTTGGACATGTCATCTCCCATGCGCCTCGCTCCCACAAGCTCGTGCATGCGCACCAATCGTCCCCGAAAGTCCGTTGCGGCTCCCTTCCCCCTCCACACCTGACACAGTGTGGCATCCTCATCGCATGCCAGCTCCTGCTCCTGTTGATATTGAACTTGCCCGGAGAGCAGGCTTAAGCCTCAGAGCAATTCCAGAGCCCGTCTACGTGCGCCGGCCTCGCTATATCCGCATCTTTGCTTGGGCCTCCCTCTCTAAAAGGCCGCTCTCCACTGCTCTACTCGTATTTGATCACCTCTTCTGTCGCGCTTGTGTGTTAGGACTCCTAACCACCCCGTCATGTTCACTGTCTACTTATGAAGTGTGAGACTATTGTTTTCCCGTGAGCACCCCACTGAGTTTATTACATGCAAATTTGATGCCTTAGACTTGTGGTAGTTCTACCTACCATTGATGCGACGCTTCCTCGTTGTGAGGGGCAATTCCTTGAGATTGTAGCTTTTGTTATGTCCATATATTTCGTTCTCTAGGGATGTTTGATTGATCATGTGCTTGCTGATTTATTTAGTGTTCATTGCTGATCTCTTGGTTGGTTGAGTTGGTCTCTCGTTGTTAGTCATCCCACATCAGTGTGGTATTAGAGCTAGTCGGCAGTCTAGGTCAGTCACCACTTTGTCATTATGTGTTGTACATTTTGTTGATATCATAGTTTGTTGGTGCATCCTAGTTTAGTCCATTCTCGTGTCATATGCTTACGCGTAGCGATGTCAAGTTTCACTTGTTGGCACCGATGTTGGGTTCATAGCTAGATGCATCGGGGTCACACCCAAACGCACAAAGTTCAAACAGAGACCCTCCCAAAGGCCTCGACTTGACTATTTAGGAGCTCGCAACTCAGCTTCAGAGGATGGCCTGCACCTTGATAGGAGCTTGACCGAGATAGAGTCTAGGATTATAGAGTCCGACCATGTTGTCCCGGAGTTGGTTGGTCGCATCATGGCCTTGGGGAGTCGTCCCTAGCTTAGGGTATGAGCGAGAGGCATGGAAGGCAGAATCGACCGATTCGGATTGGGATTGGCTGATTCAGATTGGGATCGGCCGATTCCGGACCCCCTTAGTTAAAATCCCAGTCGAATCCCCCGAAATCCCCGGAATCGGGAGAATCTGCCCAGATAAATTTGAATATGTCGATTCCAAGCCGATTTTGCCATACAATTTTTAATTATATATATATATTAATTAATACTCGAATTGAATGTAGATAATATACATATTTATGTATACACGCATGCATTAACTATATGCACATATATATACATTAAATGTACATGTGTTTATTATTATATTTACATTACTATGTGATTGTATGTACATTAACACACATTTATATATGATTGATATACATATTAATTATGTTTGTACATTAATATGATATGTATATATGTGCATATTGTTATTATATTTAAATTAATATATGATTCTATGGACATTAACACACACAAACACATTAATATATGATTGATACATATTAATTATGTTTATACATTAATATTTGTACATTAACTATATATATATGCATGTTGTTATTATATTTACATTAATATATGATTGTATGTACATTAACACATGCATATATTAATATATGATTGATATATAATATATTAATTATTTTATACATTAATATATGTACATACGATTGATATACATATTAATTATGTTTATACATTAATATATGTATATATATATGTGCATATTGTTAGTATATTTACAATAATACATGATTCTTTGTACATTAACACGCACAAACATGTTAATATATGATTGATATAAATGCTAATTATGTTTATACATTAGTATATGTACATTAATATATGCAAATATTGAAGACATATTTTTTCCTTATTATTTTCTTCTGATTTTTTCTGTTTTTCCCTGACTTGTTTTTCAAATAAAGCTAATTTTTTAATTTGGCAGATCTTGGATCGACTAGACTTCCTGAGGATCGGCTGATCTATTGA
This sequence comes from Colocasia esculenta, assembly GCA_014218235.1. Lineage (NCBI taxonomy): Eukaryota > Viridiplantae > Streptophyta > Magnoliopsida > Alismatales > Araceae > Colocasia > Colocasia esculenta. The sequence goes on along the minus strand of CM024757.1, from coordinate 118,318,181 downwards.
TCCGATCTTGATCTGGAACGGGATTGGCCCAGGTCGATCTGAATCCCCGATGCGATCCTGCCTTCCTTGGCGGGAGGCCGTACACCTAGACTTTTAGCGTCCCCACCCACGACCTGCATTTCAGCCCACACCCCAGCCCATACCCAGTCCCTGCCGATGTTTGGCGTGGTTATGACGAGGACTTTGATCGAGGATCCTTTGATGGGATGGATGAGATACTTAGGGTCCTTGCTCCCCAGAGGTATAGGAGGTTTGATAGGAGGTATGACCAGGAGTCGATGAGCGGAGGGTGTACAGGGAGCAGGATTATGATATTCGGAACGCTCGTCTTGAGGCTCCGTACTTTGATGGTTTCTTGGAGCCGCAAGACTATCTTGATTGGGAGGCCAGGATGAACCGCTATTTTGGCTGGATGAGGATGTTCGATTCCAGGCGAGCTACCTTCTCCAAGACAATGTTGAGAGCTCGAGCTCAGACCTATTGGACTAGTCTTGAGAGTCATCTAGCTCAGAGGTTCGAGGACCCTATTGATTCAGGGGGGAGATGAAGGTAAGACTTCGGGAGAAGTACATCCCTGTGACGTACCGACAACAACTGATAGATAGATGGTATAGGATCACGCAGGGTTCCCGATCTGTCTTTGAGTATATTGAAGAGTTTGATGATCTTCTGTTGAGATGCAGAGTTCGGGAGGAGGGCACACTAACCCTTTCTCGATTTCGGAGAGGACTCTGTCCAGTGTTCCAACAGGAGCTGTTCTGTCAACACGTGACGACCCTTGACCATGCCTACCTAGGTTGTGCTTAAGATGGAGCAACTCAAGATGGAGAGGGACTTGCCTCCCCAGGTGAGACCTACATATTTGTGTCTCATGGAGTGCATTGCTCTTGGACCTCAGAGGATTCCTGCTTCCAGACCCCCTGAGGCTTCCCGCCAAGATCCTCTCCCTCCCTCCAGTCCCTACCCTCTGATGGATGCTGTGCCAGCCTTACTTGCCCCTCCTACTCGCCCTCAGCTTTGCACCTATCAAGCGAGATAAGAAGGGGAAGGCCCCTATGGTGGGTGATGTGTCTCAGGACGACGGTTCCCATAACCGCTGTTTTTGGTGTCATGGGTTTGGCCATTACGTCAGCTCTTGTCCCACGAGGGCCTTGGCTATTGAGAGTGTCGATTCAGGGGATTTAGTGTGTGCCCTTTAGGAGGTGGGTTATAAGGCTGGGGAGGACATGGCCAGGAGTACCAGTTGGAGGAGGATGTAGTCGGTCACCCCTATGTGGCAAGTCTTGGGGAGAAGCCTAGTAAAGGTAGGCTGGGGTCGTTCGTTGTATTCTGACCCAACTTAGGGGGAGTGATAACTGGTGCCGCACTGCGGTCCTTCAGACCTACTGTCGCCTTGGAGGTCAGTTCTGCAAGATCATTATAATAGCGGGAGTTGCATTAATGCTATCTCTACTTGCACAGTTACGCGCCTAGGTTTGACGATTGTGGGCCTCTCTCACCCCTACCATGTGTCATAAGTGGATACGACTTCTATCCCTGTTCAGTTGAGGTGCCATGTGCCGATACATTTTGATTCTTATGAGGCTAAGATTTAGTGTGATGTCTTGCCTATAGAGGTCGAGAGCATTATCTTGTGCAGGCCTTGGATTTATGATGTGGATGTGACTCTCTATAGTCGATCCAACACATGTTTTTGAGCATGGAGGCCAGTGTGTCACTATTTACCCTTCCCGACCTTGAGCTTCTCCCTCTTAGGAGAGCACCCCATCTAGTTCCCCTGTTGCCACCAACCTATCCCAGCCCCACAATCTAGTTTCCCTTAGTATCATGCTGCATGACACTGCTTCTATATCTGGGATCCCATATACTAGTAGCACCACCACACTTAGCAATTCTATATTGGGTGCTCGTCCCCCTACTAGGACCTTGTAGTTTATCACCACTAGAGAGCTTGAACAGGAGTTTCTCGAGTACGACACCATCTATGCCTTAGTGGTGGGAGGGGTTATGGAGGAGGTCACTAAGGAGGTGCCCTATGAGCACCCTACTGAGGTCGCCTCACTCCTCCAGGAGTTTGTAGATGTTTTCCCTAAGGACTTTCCGTATGGTTTGCCTCCGATACGTGACATCTAGCATGCTATTGATCTGATTCTGGGGTCCACACTATCCAACCTGCCATACTATTGCATGAACCCAGCCGAGTATGCGGAGTTGTAGAGGCAAGTTGAGTAGTGTTTGAGTAGAGGATCTATGAGGGAGAGCATGAACCCATGTGTCATTCCCGTACTTTTGCTCCAAAGAAAGATGACACTTGGAGGATGTGCATGGATAGTCGTGCGATCTATCGCAGCACCCATTTCCTACTTGGATGACATGTTGGATATGATGGCGGGAGCCACAGTATTTTCGAACATTCATCTTAGGAGTGGCTATCACCAGGTCAAGATCCGACCTAGAGATGAATGGAAGACAACTTTTAAGACGAAGGATGGGCTCTATGAGTGGTTGGTCTTGCCCTTCGGACTGTTTAACGCTCCTAGTGCGTTTATGCGGCTGATGACCCAAGTGTTGCGACCATTCATTGGATTGTTCCTGGTCGTGTATTTTGATGACATCCTTATCTACAACCGCATTAGGGTCGACCACTTGGACCACCTACACCAGTTGTGTTTCACCCTCCATCGTGAGCGCTTGTATGGCAACCTCAAGAAGTGTACTTTCTTGACTGATCATGTTACCTTCTTGGGCTTCATTGTGTCTAGTGAGGGTGTCTCCGCTGACCCGGAGAAGGTCAGGGCGATTGTAGAGTGGCCTGAGCAGTAGATTATTCATGATGTGCACAACTTTCATGACTTGGCCACCTTCTATTGTCGATTTATATGCGGGTTCAGCTCCATTACGGCTCCGATTAAAGACATTTAGAAGGGAACCTTTGTATGGATGAAGGCCGCTACTTCGGCCTTTCGTGACACAAGGAGCAGATGACTCAGGCACTGCACTTCGATTACTCGATTTCTCAAAGATATTTGAGGTCTCATGTGATGCTTCTGGTGTCAACATAGGTGGAGTGTTGAGTCAGGAGGGCCACCCCGTTGCTTACTTCAACGAGAAATTAAATGATGTGAAACTGAAATACTCTACCTATCACAAGGAGTTTTATGCTGTAGTGCAGGCTTTGAGACATTGGAGGTGTTACCTACTACTGTAGGAGTTTGTCTTGTATTTAGATCATGAGGCTTTTCGATTTCTCCATGTCTAGAAGAAACTTCACCTACGACATAGTAGGAGGGTAGAGTATCTTCAGGCCTACACTTTCGTTCTTCGACACCGGGCGGGCGTGGAGAATATTGTGGCGGACGTGCTGAGCCATCGTTCCTCTCTCTTATCTGTTGTCCGCATGAAGGTCACCAGCTTTGAGAGGCTTTAAGAGGAGTACCCCGATTGCTCAGATTTTGGCCTGATCACGTTGCACTCCAGTTTGGCCCCTCTAAAGAGTACGATGATTACATCCTTCATGAGGGCTATCTTTTTGGAGGGGATAGGTTGTGTGTCCCGCGGACCTCTGTCCTCAAGTAACTGATTTGGGAGGTGTATGTTGGCGGTCTCGTCAGCTACTTCGACCTGAACAAGACCATTGAGTTAGTGGAGTACCGGTTCTTTTGGCCCAGTCTGAAGCGCGATGTAGCTCACTTCATGGCCCAGTGTTGTACTTGCGCTATGGCTAAGCATCGGAAGCAGAACACCAGATTATATACTCCTCTCCTTATGCCAAATTGTTCGTGGTAGGATGTTAGCATATATTTTGTCTTGGGTTGGCCACGCACGGTCCGTCAGAACGATTCCATCATGGTGGTGGTCGATAGGTTCTCCAAAATGGTTCATTTTATCTCCTGTGCCAGGACTTCTGATGCGTCGAGGGTAGCCCATCGCTTTCTAAATGAGATTGTTCGATTATATGGGTTGCCCAAGACTATTGTCTCGGATAGGGATGTGCAATTCATGAGCTATTTTTGGAAGACATTATGACATCTTTTTGGCACCAACCTCAAGTTCTCCACTACTTATCACCCTCAGATAGACGAGCATATTGAGGCAGTTAATAGGAGTTTGGGTGATCTCTTGCGATGTCTAGTTGGGGAGCATCAACGAGGTTGGAACCTGGTATTACCTTTAGCAGAATTTGCATATAATAATTCAATCAATATGCCTACTAGCATGAGTCCCTTTGATATAGTTATTGGTTATAGACCTAGGAGACCCATAGATCTTGTTCCCATGCCCATCCAGGCCCGAGTTTCTGAGTCAGCTGAGTCCCTAGTTGAGCACATTAGGAGTCTACATGATAACATCCATCGCCACATTGAGATCAACAATGAAAACTATAAGAAATCAGTAGATGCACATCGACGCTCGCAGGAGTTTTAGGAGAGTGATTGCGTGATTATTGGGGTTGGACTTGAGCGATTTCCCTCAGGAACTATGAAGAAGTTGCAACCTCGGGGAGTAGGTCCATTCAAAGCATTGAAACGTGTCGGGTCCATTGCGTATGTTGTAGATCTATCACCAGACTATGGCATTAGTTCCGTATTTAATGTCTCGGATCTGATGGCTTATTGGATTCGACAGTGATTTCAGTGATCTGTTTGAGCCTTTTCCTCTCCTTGTAAGTGATCCCACCTGTGAGTGTCCACCAGCAACCTCCATTCCTACACGACATGAGTAGATTAATCAGATATTAGATGAGCAAGTTGTTACTATTCGGAGTGGAGCCTTCAACGCTTTCTGGTTTAATGGAGAGATCGGTCACCTACTGAGGACACGTGGGTCACGTGTGAGGAGCTACAGTAGATGTACCTTGACCTTTTGGAACGGTACCAGAGCGGCCATGACCCTTACTCGATGGGGTGAGTTCCTCCCCGCCTGAGGACACTAGGGCTTAGATTAGGTTTGACCCAACCCATGTGTATCGCCGTCGGAGGCCTTCAGCAACAGCGGCGACATCTCTTTGGCTTGGTGATGATGGATTGATGTACTTTGATGGATCCACTTGGTCTTTTTGGGCACTGTGAGGCCCATTGGAGTCTTTTCCTTTATTGTATATTTTCTATACGTTTGTGGTCTTATTTTAGTTCAGGGGCATTTTAGTCACTGTTGAGAGATGAGTTGTTAGGGTTCTCCCCTTATGTGTATATGCATGTATTCCCCTTTTTGAAAGGCAATGGATGAATAGAAAAAGAAAGAAACTTATTGGGCAAGGCATCGCAACTGTGTTGGGGAATGAACCCCTGTGTCGTCTTTTTCTCCAATGCCCCTTCCCCCTTCCTCTCTTCGTCGACTTGCTGTTCACTCCCATCCCCAATTGTCTCTCTCTCCCTCCCGTTCATCTCTTTTCCATCTTTCAGTCATGCTCTCTTTCCCTCTTGTGATTTCTTCCTCTCTCTCCTGTTCGTCTCTTCCTCCCTGTCTCGGTCGTGCTTTCTTTCTCTCCCTTGTTCTCTCGTTCCTTTGCAAGGGAACACCCACCGCTCGAAGGAGACTGCCGCTCCGTCGCCGCCTTCATGCACCGGGAGCCCCCTTTGGCCCAAGCCCGCGCCAAACCAGATGTCTGCACCTCCGCATTGCCGGGCGACCGAGCCCCAACCATCCTGCCACTGCTGTTCTCCCAATACCGCACGCTACTGCCACTGCTTCCTTCGCCTTAGCCACACTGCCGGAGCCAGCGCCATACCTCTTCCCCACTCTCCCTCGTCCGCACGCACTATGCTGGAAGCTCCCCCACCTCCTTCACCGCTGTGAGGCCTTCTTCCCCCACCGTCACGGCCTTGTCGCCCTCGCTGTCACGCCCCCCTTCTGCCTCCCTACTGTTCGCTCGCGAAGCAGCAGCAGGTGGTCATTGTGTCAACCTCAATCCATCTAGAGGAGGCCCATGCATGCCGTTCCCCTTTCGTCACCTCGTTCTCCTTCACTCGCGCGCACATACAACTCCGAAGGCCCTGTTTTTCTCCATTGCCGCGACCTCTCTTCCCTTCCCCGGAGTCGTACGTGACGTGGCATCAAGAAGGCTCAGCGACAACCCCGCCGGTTGTGCGGAGCACCTAGACATGCTGTCTTCCGTGCACCCCACTCCCACAAGCTCGTGCACGCACGCCAGTCGTCCCTGGCAATCCGTTGTGGCTCCCTTCCCCCTCCATGCTTGACATAGTGTGGCGTCCTCATCGTGTGCTAGCTCCGGCTCCTGTTGACATAGAACTTGCCTGGAGAGTAGGCTCAAGCCTCAGAGCAATTCCAGAACCCGTCCACGTACGCCGGCCTCGCTGCACCCGCATCCCTGCTTGGGGCCTCCCTCTCCAGCAAGCTGGTCAGCTGCTAAAAGGTCGCTTCTCTCCTGCTCTACTCGTATTTGATCAACTCTTCCGTCATGCTTGTGTTAGGACTCCTAGCCACCCCTTTATGATCACTATCGGCTTGTGAAGTGTGAGACCCCTATTTTCCCGTGAGCACCCCACTGAGTTTATTACATGTGAAATTGATGCCTTAGACTTGTGGTAGTTCTACCTACCATTGATCCGATGCTTTCTCGCTGCGAGGGGCAATTCTTTGAGATTCTAGCTTCTGTTATGTCCATGTATTTCGCTCTGCGTGATCATGTGCATGCTGATTTGTTTAGTCTTCATTGCTGATCTCTTGGATGGTTGTGTTGGTCTCTCGTCCGTAGTCGCCCCACATCATTTTCTCTCTCTTCCCCTTCTTCTTCTAAAACCACACTAGGAGCATGCACTAGTGGACTTTATTTCCTTTTTACACCGGTGGGATTTTCTCTCTTTCTACTTTCCATTGGAGCAAGAGTGGGGCCCGACCCCTTCCTCTTCTCATAAACCCCACCGGTGCATACTTCCTTTCTTCTGGACTCTATGAACATTCATGAGCATCCATATTATTATTTTTTTACTGGAATTTGCATGTATATGGAAAGCAAGAAAATTTTTATTTCTGGCCTCCAACAATGTACTAATTGCTTGACCTTGTTCTTGTGTTTGTGAAGGCCAAGGTGTCCATCCTCATGCTCTATCAAGGGAACTGTTGATATCTGAGTATGTAAAGTAAGAGGCTGAAATAAAGGTGTATATGTAGGCCCTTGTTGCGCCAGAATTCTGGCCGATCTCTCACAGCAAGAACACAAAAAAGGGGAGAAGGGAAATAAGCAAAACAAGCAAATCCAAGTAAAAAAAAAAGAAGCACGTACGTATAGGAGAGAAAAGGGAGAGGCTCGGCACTCCTCTGCGCAGCCGTCACTGGCCGCGGCCGGCCGCGCACTGCCGCTGTCGCTGGCCGCCCGGGGGTTACCCCGCCACCAGCCGCGGCTGGCCGCTGCGCTGCCGCTGGCCGCCCTGGGCCGCCCCGCCGCCGCGTTGCTGCTGCCGCTGCCACCCTCCGCCGCGCCTGCGTCGCCTTGGCCACCCGCCGCGTCGCTTGGGCCACCCGCCGCCGTCGCCTGGGCCGCCCGCCGCCGCGCCGCTTGTCCCTGCCTGCTCCCGCCGCCGCTACTGCTGCTGTTCGCCGGAAAGAGGAAGGGAGGGGGAGCGCTCCTCTCCCTCCCTGCTCTGTTTCGCGCAGAGCCAACCCGAGAAGGGTCCGGCCGAAAGAGGGAAAGAAAAAAAAGAAAGAAAAAAAGGAAATGAGGGGCTAAAATGTAAATACGCAATTGAAAAATTGCGTAAACCCCCCTAGTTTAATGTGCAGAGCTCCGGGGAGAGCGCCAAACCTTCCGGCCGGGCGTCTTTTGCCCAGCCACTATAAAAGGAGGGGGGCGCCCCAGGCTAAAGGGGTGGATTTTGAAGTTTGAAAATCAGAGCAAGGCTCTGGGAAAAGACTGCAAGGCGGTCTGGGAAGGGTCTGCAAGGCAGCCCTAAAGAGTATCGTGCAAGGCACGATCCAATTTCTCAAGTTCAAAGCAAGGTCCATTGGACTTCTTCTTATTGGGCCAATTTCTTATTGGGCCTAGTACTCCTTATTGGGCCGGACTTGTACTGTCACGCAATTAATCAAGATATTTTGTGCTTATTGGGCCAACAATTGACGATTTAACTTGTGTGATTTATTAGGCCCATTGGGCTATTTTTAATTCTCCAATAACACGTTATATGAATTATTTCATGTAATCTTACATTTATTTAAAACATAGCACTACGTAATTTCTTAATCAAAATCAACCAAGTTTTTGACCAACATTAACGAAATATTTTCCAAACATTATTATTAATTTTCAATAACATAAAATCAACAAACAAGTTATGTTTCACATCAATTTAATCCACCTTAAGTTAATTCACATTTAAGTCAATTAAATAAATGAAAACATTAACTTAATTCATGTAATTCTAATTTAAATAAATAAATAACGAAAATGTTTAAATAAATAAAATTAATAATTCTAAATACCAAAAAATGGGAAAATACATTTAAAATCAATAAAAATGAAATAAATGTCCAAAACAAATCTCAAAAATAGATTTCATGTTTGCAACCATGTTTTCTTTCATGTGTAATTCATTTCAATGTGAGTCATGTTCTTTTTCAAAGGGTTTGTCTGATGGTTAATCAAGGGTGTTCAGCCTTTGTGCTGATATAATTAACACTAACCAAGGTTAGTGGGGGAGGTCAAATGAACTAAGCAGGACCATGTCCTTGTAAATAAATAAAAAACCAAATAAATCAAAACCAAAGATAAATTTAAATTTTTAAAAATGTTAAAAAATAATTCTCACAAAGATGGCGACTCCACTGGGGACCTCCCTTCCCTTCATCTCTCCATCAGACAATACCCTAACAATAAGATGTACTCACATCATACCTTTTCTGTGCAGGTCTTGCAATGGCGGCTCTTGCGCATACTCCGGGCGTGGTCTTCGGCCCACTTGTGGTCCAGAACCACATACGAAACGGCTACCTCACAACGCCCACCAGGTTTGGAGCTTTTCCCCCTGTGGTGGAATCTCCATACTTCCTGGGCGTGATACCGGCCGTCGTACCTACTGCTACCAAAGCTCAGGAAACAGGCAAGACAAAAGAGAAGCCTCAAGCTCAGGAGGCTGACTTGGTGCAAATGTTCGCTACCTATGCCATCAACTTCACCGACACTCCAACAACGAAAAAGCATAGAAAGCACAAGTATGACAAGAAGCCCACGGCCCGTGGCATTTCAAGCTCTGGAAAGACTGTCCGCATTGGCGAGCTCCGGATCCGCCTGGACGGCAGTCAGACCATGGTGATACCGGAACGACATGTGGCTACCATTCCGGTAAGGAACAAATTCGGCATACTGCCTAAAGTGCGGCAGGATAAGCCGAGCTTTAAAGTGAAAGAAATAAGAAAGCAATGAACAAAGGCTGAGACCCGGAAACCCAAACCTGACAAATTGGCTTTAGGAAATACAAAGCTAATGTTGAAAAGAAAGAAGGTACAACTCGTCTCGGGTTAAACAAATGTGGGTTACCAAAGAAGAAGCTGAGGAGCTCCGGAAAATAGGGCCCTGGAATCCCTTACAGGGCGAAAGAATGCGGGAGGGGTCATGAAGCAAGACCCAGCCATGTGGCAGAATTTCAGAAGAAGGAAGGTCCACGAAAGACAAAGGGAGCCACCCAAGAGTCTCGGACTAAAGAGAGCACCCCTCCCCAACCGGCTTATCTGCAAAGAGGATATAAAAGGAAAGGGGTATACCAAGAAAGAAGAAGGCAGGCAAGCCCGGAGACGGGGCAGAATTTCACGCCTGAAGAGCACGAAAGGGATGGAAATATCCCTAGAATATCAGTTTTCCAGCGCCTGGGTCCTGTTGCACGCCTGAGGCAGAAGAAGCGGAGAACGGTGAAAATCACTGAAGAAGGCGTGCGAGTATACACTTGCTACGCTTCCAACATCAACTTGCTGGCAATCGCCGACCAGGTAGAAACTTCAAATACAGAGCAGCATCCCGCGACAGTTGGTCGCAGGAGGGAGCAAGCTCGGGCCTGGCTTGACCGGTAAATACAGAGGGCGACCTACCACTTCCAAATGAAGGAGGCGCGGGGTGACCGACATGGCCACAACTTCAAATCACCATTAGACCAAGGTCGGTCTAACGAAGGTTATAATATCAGGGTATCCCCATCACCAAATTTGGAAACAGTAATGCTAGAAAACCAAAAGCTCAAGGCTATGCTAGAAAGCCTTATGCAACAGTTGGGCATGGCGCCCCCACAGCCACCACAACCATCACTACCACCACAGTCGGTACAGCAGGTGGTGCAACCTCAGCAGCTCCAACAAACAGCCCAACCGATACCGCCTATGGTGGCACCCCAGCCTGGGAACGCACAACCAAGTACGCCCCGGGCAGAGTTCACAAATCCAAACTCAAGCCACGAAGAGAATCAAGAGGTGCATGTTGCAGAACAGCGGCATGGGTTGCCACCATTAAATACTACATTTGAAGGAACAATGGTTTCCCAAAGGGCCATGATCGAGCAAATAATTGAAGCAAAAATGGCTGAGCAGAACGAGGGTTCCGCCACTTATGATTTGTATAGGGTACCATACCCCGTACATCACCTATTTAAAAAGCTCCCAGCAGAGCACCCAAAGGTCCCAAAATTCTCAAAATTCAATGGGGAGGGATCACCTCATGAGCATATAGCTCATTATATGAGCATCATGGGAGAATTGGCGACTGAGGAGTCCTACCTCTTGAGGTATTTCTCGATGTCCCTGACAGGGCCAGCATTTCAATGGTATGCCCGACTGAAACCCAACTCAATAGTTGGTTGGGAAGACATGCAAAGAAAATTCTTTGAGCGGTTCAGGATGACAGAAAGAAGAGTCACCTTAGCAGAACTCATATCTTTAAAGCAAAATAAAAATGAGTCTGCTCTGGACTTCATCAAAAGATGGCGGGACGTGAGCATGAAATGTGAGCAACCCCCAGCACATGAGGATGCAGTGAAACTATGCCAAAGAAGTCTGAAACCAGAAATAAAAGAAAAGCTCCTAGGAGCTAATATCCGGACATTTGAACACCTCAACAATACTGTGGCGGAGATCGAAATCTTCTTCGCAGAAAATCCAACTACGGTGTTTGGAAAAGGCAAGCCACCAAAAGACAAAGGCTCAGGGTCGCGAGAAGTGAATGCTGTGGACTTTTCATCGGCGCTCGGCAAAAAGGGGGGCAAGGGTGAGGCATCCGCTCCCCAAACACCAAGAAAAATGAAAAATGTCAGCACTTTCGTTGGGTGAGAGACTCAGTGCTCCCTATTCATTTACAAGGGAGCACACCAGAGAATTGCTTGACATATGCCTTCAGGAGAGTCTAATTACTCTCCCAGAGCCGAAGCGCCAGAAGAAGCCACAATGGTAGACAAACCCAATTATTGCGCATATCACCGCATGCTGGGTCATACTTTAGAAAATTGTTATCTGTTCAAAAATCGGGCAGAAAAGTTGATTCAAGCCGGAATAATTGATATGGCCGAACACCTGGTGAATCCACCCCAACCACATCAGCAACCGAAGCTTACATTCACGGCAAATGTGATTCATGCCGAAGTTCAAGCAGAAGAGGCACAAGTTGAGCAGTTGACAAAGCTCCTTGGATTTGCCGCATATCAACAACTGCCAGATGATATGGTAGAAAAGGCCATTCTTGCAACATTCCATGACCAACAGGAAGAAACGGGCTGGATCCAGGTAAATGCCAAGAAGAGGTCAGTCCCTAAAAAGTCTCAAAGAAAGCAACAGCCCAGGAAGCTGTATCCCGGTGGCGCTGCCCCGCCCAATGGGATAGCAAAAGACAAGACTTTGCAAGAGTTGATAGTCTTGCGGAAGAGAATCAGAAATCAAAAAAGGAATGAAAAGAGGAAATTGAAGAAAGAATCAACAGCCTGTGAAACCTCTACAGCAAATGGAGTCAATGGCCCCCTCAAAAGGCTCCAAGGGTTGATTGACGAACTTGAAGAATATCAACAGATGGCACCAACTAAAGCAATCCCCTTGGGAAAATACATACCATGGGAAGAGCTGGAGCGTAAAATGCGCTTGAAGAAATGGCTCATCGAGCTGCGAGAGCATATGCAAGAACATGGGGATGCCCTCCCCTCTGTCGGTGAAAATGAAATGTTTTGGGGAGCTGACTGTACCGTCGAAGACTTGGTCGAAAAAGTGCAGACATTTTCGTGCAATATGACTTATGTGTTCAACTCTCAACCAGGGGAACAATCCAAATCAGGGATCTGCTGTGTACCCCTGAAGCCAGAAAGCCATTCAAAACTTACCAAAGAAGCAAGCCACCCCAGAAGGTCATATACTTCAGAGGGGAAAAGCCAGGGCCCGTCCCCGTACCTCAAACTAAAGGTGATGAATATATCTTCCCGTCATCCGATGAAGAGGAGGAAGATCTTGTTGTTGAAGATGATATGCCAATTCCCACAATGGCGGCAAATGAAGGACCCTCTCAGGTGTCAACTAAAGAGAAGATAGAGGAGTTGGTACCCCTCGTAACTGAGAAGCTTTCCTGGAAAAAGAACGGGAAGAAGGGATAGGCGGCCACGGCGCGATTCCCCTCCCATCACAAGTATCCAAAAGTTTGGCAAAGGTAATGCCCCCTTTGAAAAATCCAAGGATAGGGCTAGTCGAAAGGTTCTTCAAGCACTAGGGAGGTTCCCGACCAACCTTAGTATTTGGGATGCCTTAGCATTGAGCAAGGAGTTGCGCGAAGCATTTGTTGCGGCGTTGCAGGAACCAGAAATCTATGAAGCCCATGTGGCAGAAATGAAAGAAGAAATGTATGAAACATTGACAGCCTCTGTGACTTTCACAGAAGATGATATGTTGCTACCCTCTCCCTGCCACAATAGGCCTCTATACATGAGGGGGGAGATAAATGGACGAGAGCTAGACCGTATTCTGGTCGATGCTGGTTCTGCAGCAAACATTCTCCCGCTAAAAACATTTCACAATCTGTTCGTTACCCCTTACTTACATAGGGTGGAAGGGGTCAAGATAGCGGGATTCAATCAGAACTCTGAAGAAGCCTTGGGGCGTGTGGATGTGGACTTAGCCCTAGGCGATTTTGTGACAAAGGTTGTATTCTATGTGGTTGACACTAATACTTCCTTTAAAGCCCTCTTGGGGCGACCATGGCTGCACAAAAACTTGGTGGTGCCATCAACTCTTCATCAATGCCTAAAATACACCAAAGGAGGCGAGCAACATCGGGTCTTTGTCGACCTGGAACCATTTAAAGTATATGAATGCCACCTGGCTGACGCCGGACTATACTTTAAAGGGGCGACTGATCCCCCTAAGAAGCAAGATAAAGGCAAACAGATTGCGGGGACCTCCTCGAAGAGCAGCGGCAAAATAAGAGTCAATAAAGAAAGGGTGGCAGCGCTCATGCAAAT